>JAJJWW010012506.1:0-291722 GCA_023531295.1 Papaver armeniacum
AAGAGATCTCGCCACCTTATTTAAAAGAATTCGTTTCTTTTGTTTACAACGATTTTTGGCTGCGAACCCTTGGGAACATTTGGGTTTTGGATTGTGAACTTGGTGCTAGAGGTACTTTTGCTGAAACAGAAACAGTATGGGAATTATTCAAAGATGAACAAAATGAAAATAAGACAATTTCAGTAGAAGAGATCAATCCCAAAAAGATCAGTTTCATCAAAATCAACAAACCTTGATGGCTCCATAAGAACAGTAGCAGAAAGATGGAGAAGATTTACAGAAAGATGAACAATAGTAAAAAGTTGCAGACAACAAAAAGATTCACAGAGAATGTAGAGATGAAGAAGACGAAGTAAAAGAAAGAAAATATTCTTATGATGGATCTCTTCTTAAATAGACAAGAAAATGATGACCTGTTAGCATTTAATGTGTTGGTGAATAGGGGAATATTTAACACGTGTAAGCGGTTTATGCTTAATTCATGGAATCTTGTCACAGAAAATTTAAGGAAAGAAATGGTCAAATATGGCATTTGAAAGTACTAGTTCTCATGACATTCTCTCCTTCAGCAGAAGACATGAGAAGAGGCAAGATGTAGGATCGTAATATCGCAACATTAATATCCTTGCAAATCCTTGAACAAACACACTTGCGAAGATATCGCATGATTGGTAATAAAAATGGCGCAATGGATGACGACATCCGAACACGAGAAAGATGTGAAGACCTAGCAAGATTTAGAGTGTTGTGAGATTTAACATTTGAATACTTGGCATGAGAATGTCGCAAGCTAGATCCGGAAATAAAGGACTGACTTAGTGTCATCCACTATGTAATGTTCTATATAAAGGACCGAGTAGTCTTAAGAGAGAGGAGAGATCTTTTTTTAGAGTATAGTGAAAGTTTTGAGGAGAGAGAAAGTCTAGAGCAATAGTTGTATTCTTGATTTCATTTCCCTTTGTAAAATTCTTTAACTCAATTAATAAAAAGTGTGATTGTTGATCTTAAAGATGGGTTGATCATTATGAATTCTTGTGAGGGATGTATTAAGATTTCCTAACTACAAATACGTATGAAACTTAATGTCGATCGATCTTGCATTCCTTGACCGTCCGGTTGACAAATGAAGTCCCATTGTCTGATCGGATGATCATCCGCCAAATCGGCATATGATATGTTCTTTGATAAATGATGTGATTGTATCTCCCCGCATAGTCTCGAAGTGGAATGGCTTCTACCCATTTAGAGGAATACCGGTTCATAGAACGATATACTTATGTCGTCGGTGAGGTTGGACTAATCGCCCAACGATATCAAGTCCCCAGCTATGAAAGGGCCAGGGAGTGACAATGCTATGTAGCAAGGTATGAAGGGCGCGGATTAACGGCCCATGGCTTTGACATTGCTTACATTTCTTCACATGCTCTACTGTGTCGAATTCCATTGTAGGCCAATAAAACCCTCCTTCGACAATTGCAGGGAAGACTTTACTCATACCTTGGTGCTACGCATTATGAGTTGTAGCCATGACTACCTCCGCTTCTTCTTGTGACAGGCAGCGTAATATATCTCCATAGCTTTTCCTGTAGAGAATTCCTTCTCTCATAAAGAAACGTTCGGCTTTCCTCTGAACCTTAAGTGCATCTTGTCGCTTTGCGTACGCTCATGTCGAATGAAATTTATATAAGGCATCCTCTAATCCTCTATTTCTCGCACTATACACCTTTGTTTGTTATGGGGGAGCTTGACAATCTTCACACTTATCTTGTACCACCGCCGCCTGAATCGCCATGTTCGCCGCATACACCCATCCCTCTGCAAGCGGCGATATAATGTAATTTCCCCTGTCTGTCCGCAAGATTCTTCGTGGACGCGGTCCAATAACTCTTGTGCCTCTAGCTTCCTACACAACGTGATAGGGCTCCTCCGGGTGTTCGAAAATATAATACTCCCCTTATCATGACAAATTGCTTTAGTATTTTAGTAGGCAAAAGCTGGTCATCCGCCTCCCTAGTGAGGTCCTCAATATAAGTTGTTCTCCAGTCGTCCTTTTGTTCGAATGACGCGTCTTCTTTCCATGTGCTCGGTAACGCCCTTTTCTTTACCACCACCGTTCCTTCATCTACTTCATTCAATTGCATCTTTGCTGCTAAAGTCGCTAGTGCATCGGCATGGCGATTAGTGGTTATGCCGGTATGTTCGATGACAATACCTCATCTTTTCATCTTTTTTGCTATCAGCTCTTGGACCTCGGCTCGGTAATGAGATAAATACGACTCTTTCACCTCCTGATATCTGGTTCGTGACCAGCTTCGAGTCCCCTTGATGTCTATCGCTCCTAAATTAAGCTCCTCCGCCATACGCAATCCTAGGATCAGCGCTTCGTATTCAGCTACGTTGTTGCTGCATTCGAAATCTAGATTTAAGGCGAACGACAACGGATCCCGCGTGGGTGTTTCAAAAACTACACCGGCTCCTCCGTGCGAACCGTATGATGAACCATTGAAAAACATTACCCAGCGTTCTTCTTCTTCATCTTCTGCGATTTCTCCGGGTATCTCTTCGCTTATCTCCATCATATCCGTACCTGGGAATGCGGCCAATAAGTATGCAAATGCCTTCCCGCGTACTCCTTTAGACCGCTGATACTTTAGCTCAAATTCAGATAACTGTAGCAACCAGCGGGATGTTCTGCCGGACAAGACTGGTTTTGTAGCTAAATAGGCGATTGGATTAGCAGTTGCTACCACTATGGTTTCATGGGCGAGCCGATAGGATCGTAATTTTTGTGTATCATATATGAGAGCTAAGCATGCTTGTTCTGCTTTCAAGTACCTGAATTCCGCATCTCTAAACCCTATGCTGATATAATGGATCGGACAACTGATCGTTGCCGAGGTCTTGAGCCAATAACGCTCCCATTGCCACGTTAGTAAATGTTGTGTATAGATAAATGGGTTCGCCTTTGACGGGTGGTCGCAAGACTCGTGCACTGATTAGGCATTCTTTAAGCTTCTGAAAGGCTCTCTCTTGATCATCTCCCCATTCATACGGTTTATTCTTTTTTAATAAGGGTGAGAATGCAGACAACAATTGTGCCAATCCGGGGATGAATCTTCGGACGTAGGACACTCTTCCTATAAAAGTTTGTAATTCTTTCACATTTGTAGGCGATCTCATGGTGGTTATTGCATCTACCTTGTCCGGATCGATCTGTATCCCTTTGTCTGTAATAACAAATCCCAAGAATTTTCCGGAAGTAACTCCGAAAGCGCATTTCAGGGGATTCAACTTCAAGTGATACTTTCTGCATCTGTTAAAGACGCGCCTTAAGTGATTTAGATGATCTTCTTGTGCTCTTGATTTTACCACGACATCATCTATGTATACCTCCATTATCTGATGCATCATATCATGGAAATTAGCTACCATCGCCCGTTGATAAGTCGCGCCTGCATTCTTTAATCCAAATGGCATCACAACATAGTAGAAATTTCCATACGGCGGCACTGGAAAGATGTCTTATGAGCGTCCTCCACGGCCATCCTTGCTTGGTTGTATCTCATGAACCCATCCATGAAAGAAAACATACCGTATCCGCACGTATTATTTACCATTACGTCTATATTTTTGTTTGAGGGTAAAACATTCTACTATTTTTAGTAAATTTAGGTGTGTTGATGAGAAACGAATTCAAACCCTAAATAATGTACTGCATGGGACTACTTTTAGATTCGAGAGATCAATCAGTAAGACTCTGGCCTAAATCAAGAAATGGCCGTTCCATATTCAATTCGGTCACAAAGTGAAGGAGAAGGGTTGATCTTAAGGAGGAAGCGAAGAAGGTGTTTGTTCCATATGGAAGAGGAGCGTCCAATGGTCACGGAGACATTTGGTTGAACGCCTATAATTGGATCTAAGACATTCAAATTTTCTCGCGAAGATGTACGGATGTGATCGACTTGCGACGAAGTGTGTTGTCGTAAACCTCAATTAGGGTTTTTGAGACAACTATATCCATCCTAGTTCGATCAAACGTTTTGGCACGTCATTGACTTCCCTTGGGCAAGTCGATCAAGTGAGGATAAAATTGGGCCGGTGGTGAACTCGTGTGCACACCTCGACCGTGTAAAACGCGACCTAAGCCGTCTAATTAGTGGCGAGTTTGGATGGACACGATCGATTTGCGACAGTCAGAACTGCCATGACCCAAATTAGGGTTTTGAATGCAGCATGTCCGCCGAGTTTGGGCAAACGGTTGAACACCCTATAGGCTTGCCGCAGGAAAGTCGATTGTCCAAGGGGAAAATTGGGCCACCACTAATCATGGCGGCACTTATTTAATCGTTTGTAGGAAGATCCAAGCCGTCCAACTAGGCTGGCGAAGTTGGACGGTCTAGCTTGTTCGAGCTTTCCTTCAACAGCGCAACCACCCACACTTGGGTTTGGCGTTCAATGATGTTGAAGTATGTTAGGTGAAGTCCGACCGGTCGGGATATTGGTGGGACCACCGACGGTCATCGCGATGATTTCCTATTTTCGCCAGGGCTTGGCTAGGCTTGTTGAATTGCGCGGCCAGATTGTGTGGCCGTGATCATTTTGAGACTGATATGGACAGTCTAGATTTCCCTTAAGGAATTTAAACATTTTTGATCGAGCTATATTTAATTGAAACTGCGTCGATACGAGATTCTCTTTGTCAGAGAATGACGTAGCCTGTGGGTATTTCCATGCAGATCTCAATACTGGCACTTCGTGAGATTCATGCTACTCTGCTGAGAGTGAACACTTAATCGTCATGTCATGTCAATGATGAGAGTTCGACTGAGAACATAGCACGGAAAAATACTAGGCAAATCATGCATTAATTAATGATGCTGGTATAAAATAGAAACCACAGAACATTTGGGATTGCTACTACGCGCACCATTCTGAGTGAATTTCATGTATATATATATATTGAATTGCTTCAAACGAGCGAAGAGGTTTTTTGCACTCATCACTTCTTAAATAGCTTTACCCCTTGCAGGGTGATAGCGCATTAAATACTGGTTTTATAATTATAGCTTTAAACTAAAAACCACCATCAACATTAAGTCCCCTGCTTAGCACGTAATAGTTACACTATTGCGGGGTAAGCACTAGATGGTGACAAATAAAAGTAAAACTTATGAGACAAAGTTGGATGTTACCAGGAGAGATGGGTCGGCCTGTTCTTGGAACATGTCACGTTCAAGAGGTGTCCAGGTAAGCGTTCTCCTAGCATGATGTCGGTTGCCCCAGGTAGATTAGGCATACTGTTAGTTGGGATCTCAAACCGCATTCCAAGTCCCTTGTACATCTGAGTATCGTTCGAGAGCGTGTCCAAGCTTTCATGGCTTCGGTTAGCATGGAGGAAAAGTGGAGGCGCAATGAAGCATCTCGGCCTAACATGTGCTAGGGCTGAAAGGTTTCTTTGCCTAAGCTAAAGTGAAGGAGTATGGGCATAACATGAACTCCGGATAAACGTGAATACCCTTTTCATGACGACGTCATAATCCTCGACTCTGATGTGGACGGGCCCTATCATGAGGAATATCCTTAAAAGGCTGCTGAAGTAATTTCTGAAAAAGATGTTGAAGCAGCTCCCAAAGAGAACGTTGATGCAGCTTCCGAGAAAGGTGTCGAAGTGGCTTCCGGAGAGGATGTTGAAGTAGCTTTCGAGAAGGGTGTCGAAGCGGCTTCCGGAGAGGATGTTGAAGCAGCTCCTGGAGAGGACTCTAGTGAAGGCACCATTGTCCCTGGCGTTGACGACACTGCTTTGATGTTTAGTAGTCTTTGTTTCATGCGGCTGGAGCCAGGGCTTGATAAAATAATAATCCCTCATTCATGGTGTAACTTCCATTTGTTATAAAACGTGTGTTGTGCTTCCGTGAACAGGAGATCCAGGAGTTGTATTTGTTAGGTACGGAGGCTCTATCTCCAATTAATGAGGCGTGTGATGTGATTGGACACGTCTGAAGAAGTAATTGCAATCTGGGAGTACCGCGTGCACTAGCTCGCTGCTTCCTGATTCCGTGAAGGGATTTTCCAAAATATGAAAATTGAGATGGCGAAACTTCTTTCGGGATCTAGGCACAATGAGATGGTGATAGAGAGGTTGTTTCGTCATTGAGGCAAGTGCACTCAGTGGTACGAATAACGCTTGCCCTAAGAAGCATGTACTAGTGTTGATGGTGGATTTTCATTTAAGGTTAAAATTGTAAAAAAAAGAAAATCATGCGCTGACATCTTGTAAAAGATAAAGCCATTAATAAGTGTTGGATACTCCTTCACTTTACTAATTCACCAAGAATGGAGCATGTGGCAACAATCTCATTCTGTGAATACATGAAATTCATCCAAGTTGGAGCATGTAGCAACAATCCCATATACCCTGTGAATTTATAGCATTATTAATTAATGCTTAAGTAGCCTTGTATTTCCTATACTCATTATCGGTGTGGCATGACGGGCGAGTGTTGCTCTCAACAGAGAGCAACACGAACCTCCAAGCATTATAATGAAAGCATGTACGAAATACCCGTACAGGTCTCGGTGTGTTATACTAGCCCGATTGAGAACTCTCGGTGTGTTATACTAGCCCGATTATTGAGCATCCGGACTGACCAGATCAAGATCGGATATGATCTCGTTCATCCAACTTCACCAAACATGATTGGATGGCCCAGATCGATTCCATAACCCCCAAGCAGGTATGGAATATTCACTGCCGAACCAACGCGGACCCCGCATGGTCGGCCTCCATAATTGGCCTAGCTTGCCAAAACGTCCAAACCAGAGCGGTATGGGCGGAAAACCCTAAATTAGGGTTTGCGGCACATTACATGTGTCGCAAAACAGTCTCAACCATCCATCTTCGCAGGTATAGATGGAGGGTGTAGATGTAGATTCAAAGGGCCCAGAGCATGTCAACACAATTACCGTGGGCCCGCCTACATACTTGACCAATCGGTCAGGACCAACCATGGTTGGTCGTCCCAATTCGTGCGCCCAAACGGAGCATGGTTACACGGCCGTGAAAGCCAAAATTAGGGTTTCGAGCATCACGAGCGTCCATCTTCTCCGGCACGAATGGAGGGTCCCAGATTAGATTAAGCAGGTCCGGTCATACCAGCATGACCACCGTGGGCCCTCTATCCCCTCGCCTGATCGGCCAAGGCATATCATGCATGGCTATCCCAAAACGCGCGTCCAAACTTGCGTGGTTACACTTCCCAAATTGCAAACTGATCTCGACCACTCAACTTCACCGGACGATTTGAGTGGCTTAGATCACGTTTTCATGGGACAGTCAGGTATAGGCGTGAACACCAGCTTACCACCTACACGCCAGACTGATCGACCAAGACCGACCAAGATTGGTCATCTTGGAACGCGCGTCCAAACTAGGCATGTCACGCGGTTTCCAATTCCTTTGCGGCAATGGATTTGCCGCAAACCGATCTCAACCACCCCTCTTTGCGGTCAAATCAAGTGGCCTAGATCGCGCCTTTATGGGACAGAGAGGTACGGACGTGTACACCGGCATGCTGTTTACACGCATGCCCGGTCGGTCCTTTCCAAAACCCTTCCCATGCTTGGTTTCGACCAAGCTGAAGAGTGATGCCTGCGCACCTCTTCAAAACCCTGATTCCATCAACGGTCGCAGATGAGTGTCTCAAAGATCATCTCGTCCGTCCAGCTTCACCGGCTTGGTTATACAACCCTGGTCAGGAGTTAATTGGTCAATGAGGCGTCATGGTGATCACAACTCGTCGCTTTACCACACCAGGATGTAGTACCTGCATAAAATACACATGATACTTCACAAGTATCAACTTCCTGAATAACGCAGTTATTCAATTTAGCATTACATGCTACCTTTTGTGGATCCCACGATCCACACACTCGAGACATCAATCATGTCACAAACTGGGGGATACATACTTGGGTATTGGTCTGGCGGTTTACAGCGTGCAGCGTGCAACGCGCCATCACAAGAATGTGTCAAGAAGTCATGGACGGTTAGAGATGACAGGAGAAGTGGGCAAGACTGGTCGTGTAACACCAGCACACACCTCCACTACTCCATCACTCCACTTCCTCCACTTCCCACGAGAGACGTGAATAAGGATCAAATGACTTGTATAAATAGGTTCTCCTCCCTATTTTCAACACAAGAGAAAAACAACACAAGTCGAGACGAGACAGAAACCAAGTGTTAATACAAAACGTATTCAAACACCCAGAGCCTGCTTGCATCAATCGTAAGCCTGCTCACCTTTCTGTTACAAGTCATAAGCAAGCCAACACCTTCACAATCTCAACACCTTCTTCGCTTCCCTCCCTAAGATCAACCCCATCTCCTTCACTTTATGACCGAAACAAGTCCGGAACGGCCATTTCTTGGTTTAGGCCGGACTTGCATGATTGATTTTCGAATCTACAAGCACTCACCGCGCAGTGCATTTGTTTAGGGTTTAGATTCATTCCTCATCTACACACCCCAAATTACCAAATCCGGCAGGAATAGTTTTCACCCATAAACAAGTGGCGACCACAGCGGGAGGTTGATCTCTCGGTTGCAAAAAATTGAATTATCAATTTTTCGGTTTTCATCTCGCGATGTATCCTCACCAGGAAATCACATGTGGTTCAGATACTGATCGCTGTCGTAGGCGTCAAAAATAGATTACACTTTCTTACTACTCAAAATATATAATGAAGCAAGGGCAAGAAAGGATCGTTCCCACAGAGGTCTAGGTTGTCAATATGTTATGGTTTCCTATATAAAACACCGGGGGTTTGCTGATTTTTATATACTAAAATAAAATAAAAGCAAAACAAATAAAAGTAAACACGCAAATCAAGGATGTGAAAATATTGGATAAAGGTTTCATCTTCAATTGTAAACAAGTTTATGAATATATGAATAGAATTCGTATTTAATCTCGCTATCATCAAAAGCCATAGAATACCTTATTGCAAGAATACTCCATAAATTTCCAAAGTTCATCAACACACACATTAGAGCTGCGTATGTGAATTCTACCTAAAGAATAACCTAACGCCTTGCGCTAATCAAGTTCAATTCCTAGGAGCATTAAGTTTCAGAAATAGGCTAATCAATGCAATTGAAATACATTGCGCAAACAATTCGAACAAAGGTCAATTTCTACATATGACTACAAGGATGTATCACTACAACCTAGCATCATATCATGCTACTCGTATTCAAGGTTATCGCTCGATGAAAACCCTAAAATAGCTATAGATATGGATGTGAGTTCAATCAATTCTAGACTTAACTAAACAAACATTCAATCATATTGCAATACATCAATCATGCAATTATTATAACCCTTAGAAATCAAACGATAATATTGAGAGAAAACTAATTCATAAAAATCATAACTTGGTTGCAAAATCCAACTACATCTTCAACCAATAATAAAAACTTAGTTACTTGTGTTTTTGGAAATCATCATAGAAAAGCAAAGAAGAAAACTATCATGTGAAACCCTAGAAAACAAGTAGAAGTCTCCCTCATGGAGATATATCTAGGTTTGAGAAAGACTTCTCTATTTATATGTTTCTTCAATTCCAAAAGGATACTCTTTCCAAATTTAGGTCAAATCTTCTCAAAACCCATCTCCAAGTGGTCCACCAAGCCCATGTGTGGAAAATAAGTCTCTGGAATTTTTGGGTTCAAAACGGGTCGACGGATTGCTGACGTCATCACCGGAATCCGGTCACCGGTCGCCTAATCCGGTCGTCGGAAAACTATCTCCAGCCGCTTTTGTCATCGGAAACTGTCTCCAGCAAGTGCACACTCCCAGCAGCTCATCTCCATATCTCTGCAATTCAAACAATCACAAAATACCATCTAAACCAATTCCTTGTTCTTGCGAAAACGCGCCCAAAAGTGTGACCCGTAGCTCATATGTCCGGCCGTCGACTCTTGCATCCAGCACATACCCCCTTCGCGATGCACTGAAACATTACGATTCATATTTTAAGCTCCGAAATCCGGCATCCCGGGCTGGTACCGCCGACTCGCCATTTTCGCTCCGTTTTCGCACAATTTCTGCAGTGCTTAGCCATTGCCAGTTCAGTTTGCTCCTGCCACAACTGCACTTCTGCCAGTGACATTTCAGCTTCAGTTCATAACATCTGACAGCAGCAGCATCCAAACTCCACCTGGATCACCAACTCCAGCGCAACCACTGCTTCTTGTGCACCATTTGCTCTCCCATAGCTCAAATGTGCTCAAGCCATGTGCTCGACTTAAACACACTCACATCACATTCCTGTAGCTCAATTCAAACACATTAGCTCTTGACTGCAAATCCTTTCTCAGCTCACCACCGAGAATCACCCATTGACAGCCTCAACTCTAGCTACTTGCAAATCCACCTGACACAGACATTTCCATCAACTACAGCTCATCCCATGGCTGTACTTGCCATATATCACCAGCTGCAGCACCATTAGCTCCTTTAACTCGATTTGAATTGAAATCCAACCTTACAGCCTCCAATGTTCATCATCTCCATCCCAGGCCATTAGTACCAGCACCAGCTCCACCTGGAACAGCCCTGCAATTCCATATCTATCTTCTCTGTAGCTCAGCTCCATCCTCCCGGATTCCATGGCAGACTCATCTCACTTCACCTACAGCAACCCATCAGCCAACATCATAGCTGCCAATTATTTCAGGTCATCACCAGCTGCACCAACAACTCACTAAACCAGCTCTGCAACAAGACCATTACTACCACCTGCAATGTACATCACAGCAAGTTCACAGCCATCTTGCAGTTCAATTGAAGTTAACAATACTTCAACCCCATCTGCTACTTCTTACAAGCCACCAACACAAAACACCAATAACTCCCAGTGCCTCCAAGTTCATCTCCACCCTTCAATTGCACTTCATAACCTGCAAACCCATTGCACTAGTTCAACTTCCATTTGCAATCCCATAGCCGCACCAGCATCTTCAGTTCTCCCGGAAACTCAATTCGAAACCCATTCATCACCCGAGTTCAACACCACATGCCAACCAACACCCCTGAATCTCCATACTCCTCAATTCACAATCAATCATCCACTGCCATCTCGAACAACCCCATTACTGGCACTTCCTCAACTTCACTAATCCAGCAAACTCATTAATCATGGCTGAACTTGCTGTGAATAGTTGCTCGTTCAGGCATTTCTGCGAACAGCTGATAGGCGTCCTGCTCACTGGTGAAGGCTGTGTGTTGTGTGTATATTGGAGATCACACAACTCCTTCCCTGCAACCAATACACATACACACAAACCCATTCATTACAGAGCTCAAAGAACACCATGAATTCAAACCCATTTCTTCCTCAAACACCAGCAGACTCATCATTTAGCAGCCAGATTTTCCTCCTCTTGCTCACTGATTTGCCTAGCCAAGATTTGACCAAAACCCATTTAATTCATGACTACAGATCCCCTCTCATCTCTCGATCTGGACCTGGCTGAACACTTCAAAGTTCTACCCTTGGCTCGCCGGCAGCAGCAGGTATAGGGTAATGGTCTTGGTGTTGTTAAGAAATCAAAGGGCTAAATGACCCTCGGTCTAGTATAGAACTGGAATGGCTATTGGCACCCATAACTTTTGATAAGGGCCACCTCCACTTGTTTAGCTTGACAGTTCCGGACAACCGAAAGCCTAATTCTTCTTTTCAATCTTCACCTCCTTTTTGTGCAACTTAGCCTGCTCCCATGTGAATTGACTTTTCGCCCTTTACGCTCCTAATGGATGGTTTTTCCTTTTTTCGCTCTGAATGACTCCAAAATACCTAATCGACTCAAAAACACGCATAAGATACACAATTCACACGAAAAATAGCAAAGAAAGCATAAACTCTAGATAGCAAATACGGTGTATTCTACACCTATCAGATACCATGGGAAGTATAGCTAGAATGCTGGAAGATGTCTTGGCAAATCAAGCTGGTATCGCTAGAAAACAGAGCGAAACATTCCGCCTCTTGAATGATATAACAACACAATTATAAGAAGGGTCGGCATGCATCTACTCAGGCAGTGCAAGAAATGATGAATCCTTATCCAGGAGTCACAACTTTACCAGTGGAGAAGCAAAAAGAGCGCGTAATCGCAGGAGACTCAAGAAAGAGGAACAACATGGTCCAGCCAGCAATGAAGACTCGAGGCAACTCCACAGAGGAAGGGACTTGTCCGGAATACTACAATGTCTGCCAGATAAAGAAAGGGAGCCTGCAGCCTACGGGGCCCTGCTAGAAGATTTATATCTCAAAACTCTTGTTGAAGCCCGGAAGACTGTCCAATCCGTATCGACCTTCCAACCAAGCGAAGAAATGCTGGAGGAAGGAGAGATCAATCAGGAAATACGTGGATACAGAGGATGGGAGCGTTCAATTCGATCACTCAGCAGTGATATTACGACACCTTCCACATCCCTTTACCCAGGCAAACGATCCATGAGATATGATGACACTCACAAATCTTCCAACTTCATCTCCGGAACGTGCTCCACATCAAAGCCACGAAGAGACATCACTACGCCCACTAACACAGGAAAAGCTAGACTCAAGGTACCTACACTTTCCCTTCCCAATAAAGAAGATTTTGGAGTTGCTGGAGGCGTGGGTGCGAAACGGAGAGGTGTAGCTACCTCCCAGTATGGCGTCCACCCACCGACCAAGAAGTAATGGACCCGAGGTATGGCTGTCATTTCTACCGGTTCCTTCACCACCCTACCAGTGAGTGCAACGCTTTGAAGCGCATTGTTCAGGAGAAACTTGGTTCGGAGAGGATAGCTCTCATTCTCTAAAAAATTAATGCGGACGACTTCCTTGGAGAGGCTACTTCGGTTTGATACAAGTGAGACTTAAAAAGCAAGTAAGTTCTATTCAACAATTTTACAAGAAAGATAGTTTTAGAATTCACTGGGGACTTAGCATCCCGCACATGGAGAAAGAGGCTCAGTGATCAAACGCATGTTTGCTTCCCTTCATACCTCCCTTTTACACGACATTTGCAATTTCATATGACATGTGCAATCATTCATGACCAAGATGCAAATTCCATTTAAAATAACCTCTTTCAGAAAAGTTATTCACAAAACTATCTCAAAATAAACCAATTCAATTACCTATTAATTCAAAACCAGAAGTCAAGTTATGAAAAGAAATCCTCACTATCACTCAAAAAGAAAAAGAAGAGACAAGTGTATAGTACGAATACTTCAAGGAAAGTCCTTCAGCAGCAACTCGTCCTTCTGGGCAAGAGCGACTTTCATCCTTTGAAGTACAGCCTGCTTCAGCTTCAACTCCTCAGATAACTTTTCAACCCCTTCTTCCTGGCGAGTAACACATTCTGCAGAAGGGGCCTCATCTTGTAATTTCTGGAGCTCCTGAATCTCGGAGATCCCTTTGAGGAAACAAGGAGCATTGAAGTCGTACTACACAAACACATCTCGATGGCACTTCCAGTCTTCAATCATCTCCTCAGAAACTGTTCGACCAGTTGTGACGCTCATCCCATGGATAGAAAATAAAGCCTCCTGAACGCGGTTGACCAATGCAAGACGACTTTTGAGCTTCGTAGTGGTAGCAATGTGGTCGTGTTTCTCCCATATTGTCGTGTACAACTCTTTGAACCGAGTCGGCACACTGAATCCTCCAACCAACACATGACCTGGATAAGGAACAATGAAAGGAGGATCGAACAAAGCTCCAGGTTGCGCCACCAATACTTCACCAGTCACAGGAGCCTTATAAGTTACAGGAGGTCTTTCTGAAGAAGTCGCCACGACAGCTTTATTGACTGGAACATGCTCAGAACATTCTTCAAGGGGAGCCACCTCAACGATAGCGGATGTTGCTTCTCTTACATTCCTCCCGATATCTACTTCGCTCTGGGTGCTAATTTCCATCACGGTCCCATCAACAAGATCACTTAGGGAGGCGCCTTGTCCAACCGAGCTTGCATCATCTCTGTCATGATCGGGAAAAGGAGCGGTTTCTCCAGACTTCTCAGCATGAATATCAGTACCGCCAGCGGTTTCTCCAGACTTCTCATCATGAAGATCAGTACCGCCAGACTTCTCAACATGAAGACCAACATTACCAGCCTTCTCATTCTGAATGTGCACCAAACTTGTGAAGACATTCTCTTTCGGAATTCCCTGATTTCAAGCAAGAATCACTCTTAGAAGATTCACACGGAGAAATGAAGGAATCAACGGAAAGAGATTTAAATACCTGCATATTGGAGGAATTGAGGATCACCGAACCACATGCATGCCTCTTAGATCTCACTCCTGCCTGGGGACTGCAATCCTCAGCTCTGTTCCGTTTGGCTGGAAGTGGCCTCAACCGGAAATGCTCCTTCAGGACGTCAGAAGATGGCTCACCACGGGAATCTGTCACAACATCCTCCGAGAATTCTTGGAAAGCCAACAATTGCTTCCTCCAAAATTCCTTATACTTGTCGGTTACCACTTCGTTTCTCCCAATAGGCCAGAAGGCTCTGCGATGCAAAGAATATGTCAGCATCAAAGATAACCGGGAGAAGTTCTTTCGAAGCCTCCGAATGACGAATAAAGGGAACACCCTGGTCAAATCCCATTTGACGAGCAGCCCTGTCGATTTTATACGGAGTCACAGTAAGAGCTTCGTTGAATAGAGACGGGATATATCCTGGAATGCAGCTGTGCAGGTAAATAAGTTCTCCAGATTTCATAGTCTCGGCATCGGTACGCAACGCAGCATCAGGACCGTCAGAAGCAATAGCAAAAGTCTTTGGCTGAACAATGGAAGGGTGGATCGGCCCCCATGGACGGAAAGTTACAGAAGACACATTATCAAAGATATCCACGAGTTTCGCACCAGTTCTGGGACGCCTCCTCTGCCAACGGAGTATTCTCGTGCCACCATACAAATTGACGAGCGAAGTTGCAGGAGCAGGAGCATAACTTTTGAAATGTTCCCACAAGAATGCCTGAAGAAAAGAAAAGTGGACATACGACTCCACCTTCTTGTACCCGTTGGAAACATGCATATCCATTGCTAAGGCGTCCAGATGAGAATACAATGATCCAAGGAACAAGGCACCTAAGGGAAGAACTTCGCCTTTTGCTATCTTTATAGCAATCTTAACAGAACACCCCTTATGGTTTTTTTTCCAGAACCGTCGTCATATATATCTCGGATAACCACAAAGAAAGGAATGCAATCACACCGAGCTCGTTTTCTAACTCCCGATTCGGCTTTGGGTTTACAGGAGACCATTCCGATACCCACCAGGTGTAAAAGCATCTTGTATCTTTTTCTCCTCCTTGTCCAGATCGTCGAATTCCGCCACCTTTCGGAGTATAGTGTCATAATCACGTTGTTCCGTGTCAGAAAGCTCATAATAAAGATTCCCAGCAACAGGAAGGTTCATCAATGCAGCTACGCTTTCCAGAGTAATAGTCATCTCTCCCCATCTAGATATAGCTGTATGAGTAGAAGGGCGCCACCGAGAAATGAAAGTAATCAAGCCTGCAGCGTCTTTCTTAATTTCAAGAGTAGCAGATGCCATGACTGCATCGAGGATTTGCGCTTTGGTCAAATTGGCTTTAATGTTCTTATTATTTAACATGCGCCTCATTCATCCTTCATAAGAGGCCAGTGGAGTATGAGAAGTCTTGAAGTCGATAGGAGATGGAGGATATTCATTTCTTTGAAGACAGAACCTCATCACAAGTGCCGAAGAAGAAGATGGATCAGCTTCTATATTTTCTGAATCGGAAAGCTGTACTATCCTGTGAGAGGGATGTTTCCTAATGTTTGGAAAAGACAAGGTGAACAACTCATAAGCAATGTTCGGCATATCTTTGAAGCTGTCAACACTTCCCGACTCGGCACCAGCATTATCTCCGGAAGACATATTGACAGGAGTTCTTTTCTTCATTCTACAATAAATACAGGAGTCAGTACTTGTATATAAAAAAAAAACGAGTGCGAACTGCATTCACGTTGGAATACACAAGACTGGGATTGGGTCCAAGCACCGGCTCAAGTTTCAAGTCCGGTATAAGTTCCAAGCAATAGGCCAAGTTTCAAGTCCGGTATAAGTTTCAAGTCCGGTATAAGTTTCAAGTCCGGTATTGGTTTCAAGTCTGGTATTACTCAAGCTTCATATCCGGGCACAAGGCTAGTATGAGGTCGACTTTCAGTCAAGCATGTATGGGTGGGACCCACGATTCGGATCAAGCGCACATGGTGGGACCACATACACGTATTATAACACGGTTTTTTCATAAGAATTGTGTTCATGAAATTCAATCCAAATTTCTCTCCAAGCTACAACCTAAGAAGCTAGTTTTACATGCAACAACGGAAGAAGAAGCAAAAACGACGTATTCACGGACTTGCGGAACTAAACCATCCTAGCAAAAATGGGTGATTTTTACTACCAATCTTGATGAGAAAGCTAAGCATGATGTATCTATCAAAAGATTTTTACCTAAGAGATTAGGGTTTTTCCTAAAAAAAAAAAAAAAAAAAAAAAAGTGAAACCTACCTTGGACGGACGGCGGCGCACGTCGGTGGCAACTCCGGCAGCAGCAACGGCGGCAGCGTCAGCAGGAGCGGCGGCGTTGGTCACGGACGGGAGCTGCGCAACAACAACAAAAAAAAAATCGTGAGAAAAAAAAAAGGGGTTGGTCTCTTTTATAGACAAAAATTAGAAGAATCCCAATAGAACAAGGATTTCTCTTTTGTTCGGATTCCTCTTTTGATTCAAATACCCTAAGGAAGGAAGCCGGTCCATCGAGGCTTGAGATCGCGCACGTATGGAGGATTGCCCACGTCCAGAATCCCTCCAGGTAGACTTGCTTTATCTTGTCTTCTTACGTTTGTATATGTCACCATCTCATGCCTAGCCCACAATAGTGTAACCATTATGTGCTAGGCAGGGGACTTAATGTTGATGGTGGATTTTCATTTAAGGTTAAAATTGTAAAAAAAACCGAGAAAATCATGCGGCGACATCTTGTAAAAGATAAAGCCATTAATAAGTGTTGGATACTCCTTCACTTTACTAATTCACCTAGAATGGAGCATGTGGCAACAATCTCATTCTCGTGAATACATGAAATTCATCCAGGTTGGAGCATGTAGCAACAATCCCATATAACCCGTGAATTTATAGCATTATTAATTAATGCTTAAGAAGCCTTGTATTTCTGTACTCATTATCGGTGCGGCATGACGATCGAGTGTTGCTCTCCAGCAGAGCAACACGAACCTCCAAGCATTATAATGAAAGCATGTACGAAATACCCGTACAGGTTGCAACTCTCGGTGTGTTATACTAGCCCGATTGAGAACTCTCGGTGTGTTATACTAGCCCGATTATTGAGCATCCGGACTGACTGTATCAGTCTGGATATGATCTCGTTCATCCAACTTCACCAGCATGATTGGATGGCCCAGATCGATTCCATAACCCCAAGCAGGTATGGAATATTCACTGCCGAACCAACGCGGACCCCGCATGGTCGGCCTCCAGAATTGGCCTAGCTTGCCAAAACGTCCAAACCAGAGCGGTATGGGCGGAAAACCCTAAATTAGGGTTTGCGGCACATTACATGTGTCGCAAAACAGTCTCAACCATCCATCTTCGCAGGTATAGATGGAGGGTGTAGATGTAGATTCAAAGGTCCCGTGAGCATGTCAACACAATCACCGTGGGCCCGCCTACATACTTGACTAATCGGTCGGGACCAACCATGGTTGGTCGTCCCAGTCGTGCGCCCAAACGGAGCATGGTTACACGGCCGTGAAAGCCAAAATTAGGGTTTCGAGCATCACGAGCGTCCATCTTCTCCGGCACGAATGGAGGGTCCCGCATTAGATTAAGCGAGTCCGGTCATACCAAAGCATGACCACCATGGGCCCTCTATCCCCTCACTGATCGGCCAAGGCATATCATGCCTGGCTATCCCAAAACGCGCGTCCAAACTTGCGTGGTTACACTTCCCAAATTGCTGTAACCGATCTCGACCACTCAACTTCACCTAGGACGATTTGAGTGGCTTAGATCACGTTTTCATGGGACGATCAGTATAGGCGTGAACACCCGACTTACCACCTACACGCCGAGATCGATCGACCAAGACCGACCAAGATTGGTCGTCTTGGAACGCGCGTCCAAACTAGGCATGTCACGCGGTTTCCAATTCCTTTGCGGCAATGGATTTTGCCGCAAACCGATCTCAACCACCCTCTTTGCCGGTCAAATCGAGTGGCCTAGATCGCGCCTTTATGGGACGAGAGAGGTACGGACGTGTACACCGAGCATGCTTTGTTTACACGCATGCCCGGTCGGTCCTTTCCAAAACCCTTCCCATGCTTGGTTTCGACCAAGTCAAGAGTGATGCTGCGCACCTCTTCAAAACCACGATTCCATCAACGGTCGCAGATGAGTGTCTCAAAGATCATCTCGTCCGTCCGCTTCACCGGCTTGGTTATACAACCACAGTCGGGAGTTAATTGGTCAATGAGGCGTCATGGTGATCACAACCCGTCGCTTTACCACACCAGGATGCAGTACCTGCATAAAATACACATGATACTTCACAAGTATCAACTTCCTGAATAACGCAGTTATTCAATTTAGCATTACATGCTACCTTTTGTGGATCCCACGATCCACACACTCGAGACATCAATCATGTCACAAACTGGGGGATACATACTGGGTATTGGTCTGGCGGTTTACAGCGTGCAGCGTGCAACGCGCCATCACAAGAATGTGTCAGGAAGTCATGGACGGTTAGAGATGACAGGAGAAGTGGGCAAGACTGGTCGTGTAACACCAGCACACACCTCCACTACTCCATCACTCCACTTCCTCCACTTCCCACGAGAGACGTGAATAAGGCTCAAATAACTTGTATAAATAGGTTCTCATCCCTATTTTTAACACAAGAGAAAAACAACACAAGTCGAGACGAGACAGAAACCAAGTGTTAATACAAAACGTATTCAAACACCCGAGCACTGCTTGCATCAATCGTAAGCCTGCTCACCTTTACATTTACAAGTCATAAGCAAGCCAACACCTTCACAATCTCAACACCTTCTTCGCTTCCCTCCCTAAGATCAACCCCATCTCCTTCACTTTGTGACCGAAACAAGTCTGGAACGACCATTTCTTGGTTTAGGCCGGACTTGCACAGATTGATTTCCGAATCTACAAGCACTCACCACGCAGTGCATTTGTTTAGGGTTTAGATTCATTCCTCATCTACACACCCCAAATTACCAAATCCGGCAGGAATAGTTTTCACCCATAAACAACTGGCTGCTGATGATTTCTTTCAGTCATCTTGCTCTTTCTGATTGCGAGGATGATATGATGGGGATGCTTGTATGGTCACAATCCTCCGGAGTCGTTAAGTGAAGTAGACAAGCTGAGAGGCGTTCCATTGTCGACGTGCCACTATCAAGTCTTCAAGGACTTCGTTTCAACAACATCCTTTGAACCGTCTTCTAATGTTGGATGGTTGTATGGAATGGGATGCGATGATCAGTCCCCAGTTACACTTCAGAATCGATGGCGTGGCTGGACACGTGAAAACATCTCCAATTTGTACTTTGGAGTCTTTGATGCACATGTACGTCTTCATGTTGAGAATTTTCTGCGGCTCGTAAAGCTTCAACAGTGATGATTGCTAATATTAGAAATAAACCGGTTGAGGGACGTGAAGGCATCATGTGCTGGCAGTCCCCAGGTGTAATTATCCCGAGCTTATTTTCTCTTGAAAGACGTAATTTCATTGCATTTGCTGGTAAGGTGTTGAAGCGGCTTCGACCTCTGAAGAGAGCGCTGAAGTGGCTTCAGGAAAGAGTGTTGATGAGGCTTCGGGAGAGAGAGCGTTGAAGCGGCTTCTTATGGAGAGAGCGTTCGTTGAAGTGGCTTCTGGAGTGTGCGCTGAAGCGGCTTCTGAAGCGTGCGTTGAAGCGGCTTCTGATGGAGAGAGCGTTGAAGTGGCTTCTCCTTCAGTTTGATTTTCCCTTGCAAATTACATGCTTCTTGATTGACCGTCTCTCTTGTGTTGAAGAAGTCCTTGACTAACGGTGAAGGAATTTCATGCTGAGTCTCAGTCCCCAAGCGCGAGTTATATGGCTCTTTCTTGTATGGTCGGTGGGTTTACCATAATAAAGATATCACCATCTCGCCTCCGTACTGGCAACTCTATTACTTCTCCATGGGAAAGCAAAATATGCAGATGTTTGGATTACCTCTATCCGTAGTGGTTGTTGCTATGGTGAAGCTCTGGCGAGCAACAACGATTCTTGGCAGCAGCTGTGATCAGAAGAGACTGGCAGGGAAAGGCATGGTAGCTACTTGTACGAACTTGGCAGTCTTCATATAATTGTAGAGATCGTCTCGTTATTAGAGGGAGAAGCTGATGATGGAATCGATAGCTTTCTTGATGTTTCCTCATGGAATGGAGAAGAGGGAGACAGTCCCTTGCCCACGAGTATCTATTGAGCTTTCAACTTGGTAGATGCTGTCACGCTGGGTCTCTGAAGATATAATTTGGAAGAGAGTTGGAGTTGAACCCAACGTTGATGAGGATCGTACGAGTTGCTGATCATGAGGCCGTCTTTGCGTCTACGTTGCGTTTCATAGACGTCCAGGCATATCGCTGGTTTTTGACAATGCGTCTGCTCTCTTGAGTATGTCCTCGTCTTTGGACATCCTGGAATCATAATGATAGCGTGCTTGCGTCTCTTTAAATTCAGCATCTTTGAGATGGATAGTGCTGAGCAGTCCCAGCTACACTCCTTTGTCTCTATCATCTTTGGATCGTGTCTTTAAGGAGTAGGGAAGCTCCCTCATGCAGATGACTGTTGATGGTGGATTTTCATTTAAGTCTAAAATTGTAAAGGCCAAAATTATGCGCTAACATCTTGCAAAAGATAAAGCCATTAATAAGTGATGAATACTTCTTCACTTTACTAATTCACCCAGAATAGAGGATGTGGCAACAATCCCAACATTCTGTGAATTAAATACATGAAATTCATCCAGGTTGGAGCATGTGGCAACAATCCCATATACCCTATGAATTTATAGCATTATTAATTAATGCATGACCAGCCTTGTATTTCCTGTACTCATTATCGGTGCGGCATGACGACTGAGTGTTGTTCTCAGCAGAGCAACACGAACCTCCAAGTACTAATAATGAAGCATGTACGAAATACCCGTACATGCTGCAACTCTCGGTGTGTTATACTAGACCGATTGAGCATGCAACTCTCGGTGTGTTATACTAGCCCGATTGAGCATACATCTCTCGGTGTGTTATACCAGCCCGATTGAGCATATTTGAATCTGGACTGTCCATATCAGTCTCAGAAACGATCACGACCATCTAACTTCACCAACATGATTGGATGGCTTAGATTGAATCCATGACCCCAAGCAGGTATTGGAATATTCACTACCGACCCAACGCGCTAGCGGAAGTTCCGACATCGGTCACATCCTTTTACATATTAGAACTCTTCGTGGCCCCGACCTCTTTGTTAGCATGAGCCTCATCACCTTTACCACCCAAATTTTCTTCATGAGTAGTTGCTTCTTCACCACCAGTCTCAACTACTCCCCCATCAGCTGCTTTCTCACCCTCGTCCCCAAGAACATCTCATTCATCATTTGGCGAAACCAGAGAGAACTCCTCAGCTAGGACCCCCAGCGGAATAAATTTTACCAAAAGAAAACTCTATAGTAGGGTTTGTTGACTGAAGCTCAGCCTCCTCATTCCCCTGACCTGGCACCAATCCAATGGGAGGATCGTTCAGCGGAATGTCAGATATAACTTTCTCTCCACCAGTTCCATCACCGCCAGGGGCAATCTCCTCTTCGTAGGCGCCATCATCGGTATCCTCGTCGTTCCTATGATTATGAGGAGAGGTCTCTATTCGTTCCTGATCATCGGTAACCTCATCCTTGTCCTCGATACCCTCATAGTTCATGGGGCTATTGACCTCATCGTGAATATATGTCTCCTCAACAGGGGCGGTGGAAGACTGTACCGGGCCGATTTTCTTTTTCTTCTTTGCCTAAGGAGATAACACTCGATATATCAGTACGACGACTACCCTTTCCATACTTCGAGTTACCTTAAACTAAGAAGAAAAGGGTAAAAATATAAGGGACCATACCTTGGTAGCGGCATTACCCTTCGAAGGAAGGATAGCTTCGGAACTTTCATCTTCGTCAGCAGCGTCGATGGCATACTCAAAGTTCATACCATCGAAATTCAACCGCCATGGGAAGAAATCACCATAGCGAGCTGGAGCGCTAGCATGAGGCTGGCTGCCAGCAACATGGCGCCATCCGTGCTTCCCATGCACCCAGCCATAAGCCCAAGGACCGACAACTTCGAAGACTGTGGCATGCCATTCATAGTCATGATCACGCTTAAGCTTTTCACGATGGGGAAAAAGCTTCTATTGAGAAGTCCCCTCGGTACCAAGAACGTAGCGAAGCTTCGAATCACTCACTTCACTTAAAAGACGAACCTCACCATGAGAAGCAGGAATCGTACGAAGACCTACTCTCCATGGCTTGCGATTTCTACTGTTGACATAGTCTCCAAAAGAAGCATTAAAATTTGCGGGAGTATACAAATCTCTCTCAGAAGGATCAGGAGTGTAGCAGGTCATCATCGTATCACCCTTGCTTCGAAGGTAGCACTCCTTCAAAGTACGAAGAAAATTCCCACTTAGCTGCACCACCGATCGACAATGAGTATTATGAGTGGAACCTTCGCGATCGGCCAAGACATCATAGTAAAAGGAATCCCCCGACTTATACAAGGGCAGCATCAAACCCGCTTCGAAAGCCCCCACGGTAGTTAGCAAATGGAAGTCATCGTACTTATAGTTCACGATCATATCGTAAGTAAGGTCATCGTCTGGTGCATAGAACTTAACATCGAAGAACTCGAGGCCATGCTTCACCTTGAAGGCTTCGAGATCAACATGCTTGAAAGTAACCTTTTTCTTGGCTACCGAAAGGCTTCGTATAACATCAGAACTAGCGGGTTGACTCAACAACGGTTTCTTTGACTTGGGAGGACTCATATCAGAACCTTTCCTTTTGACCACCGGATTCCTCGGAGGGTCCACCAGGGGCACATCAGCTTTAGCAGAAGATTCTTTCATCACAGCAGTGGATTGCGAAGCTTTAGACCCCGAAGGAGGCATCATGGTTTGAGGAGGTACGGACCGAAGAGGTTGAACGTTCATCGGTTCAGAACGATGGGTAGAAGGTTGTTGCGCCTTTCTTGGATCAACACGTTGGGAAGAGGGATTAGTCACAGGACGGTTAACCGCATAACGATATCCTTTCGGTGGATCCCCTTTCTTCATAATAGTTAACCTTGGACCCGATGATGACAAAATTGTCTGTGCTCGAGGATCTGGTTGGGAAGACCTAGATGGACCACCCTTCGGCGGAGATATATCAGGACTTCTACGGGAAGGAGATCTGTAGGGGCTCGATGACGGAGATTGATATGGGACCCGATGGCGATCAGACATATTTACGAGGAGCAAGAAAAGTACTACGAAGATCAGATGAAGCAAACGATCAAAAGTCGAAATTATGCAAACTTCCACAATTCATCGAAATATCATCCAAAAACCCTAGAATGCGAAAAGAAAAAACCCTAACTGTTTGAGGACATCGAAGACAAGCTTAAATCATCGGATGGGAATCCATAAGTTTTGTGATAAATAACATGGGCAAGTATATATACTTTCGTATATCTGTTCTTCATCACAAAGTTAAGAACACAACAGCAGAAACTCAACAATCAATCAAGATCAAAATAAATATAATTTCATATCTGTATTAAAAGCTCTATGAGTAGAGCAAAGACGATCAATGAGAAGATGATGAACAGCGACAGCAGCCAACTTCTGAAGATCCTAAGATATTCTATCCTAAGCAACACTAGCAGAAGTTAAGAGCAAGAAAACAAAAATGGAGAATTTTCGGACTGACAAGAGAATGAAGAGAGAATGAAATTTATTTCAATAATCTAATCTCTCTTATTTATAACCCAAACGATACAACTGCCTCGTGTTTCAAGGAGAAGTTAATACTGAGAATGGGAAACGTGCCCTAAGGATAGGGAGGAGTTAATGAAGAGAGTGGGGGTTGATGAAGACAGCTTTTCCCCAAACTTTGATCATTAATTCAAATCTTGGAGAAGGGGCAAATTGTATACACATAATTCTATCACTCCACGTGTCTAAGGAATTACACGTGAGAGAGAACGACCCGTTGCATCTTTCTCCTCCTTCTTGATGAATGGCAACATCCACCAACCTGACTTGGAACATCAAGACACGATGCCACCACCAACCCAAGAAGCATCCGACATCATTATATGATCATTAATTCAAATCTTGGAGAAAAGGGGCAAATTGTATACACATAATTCATCACTCTCCACGTGTCTAAGGAATTACGTAGAGAACGCATAAACTACTGACTTGGAACATCAAGACACGATGCCACGTACCAACACCCAAGAAGCATCCGACATCATTATATGTTCATCTTCGAACTAATCCAGCGGCTAGGAATCAGAGAGCACTGAAGGAACGAGCCACCGCGAAGCACTAAAGAACACCCAAGGATTCACTTTATTCCATCTCAAGAAGGATTTAAGATCAACGGCAAGGGTTAGTCTAACTGACACGGATGTGATGGGAGCCGCAGACAGTTGTCTGGCGTGTGCAGACAGCCCAACCACCCGTATTAAATACTCTAGATATAGTGTACGTGTCAACCAACCTGTGGAGGAGAAAGAGGTGACCCGTCGTCACCAAGCATAACCGCCGGGGGCTTCGGTGGAAGACGAAGACACCAAACAGATCGGCACAAAGAACAAGAAGATAAGGTGGCAATCGACCTTAGCAGTGGACCCCACGTGCCATCCCTATAAATACCCCTCTCCACTAAGAGAGAGGGGGTGGACCAGTTTTTAGTAACTAGAGAAGAATATAGGAAAGAGAAATAGGAAGAGTAAGTATGAATCATATTTCCCCTTTAAGCATCGTTATTCACTTAAAGTCATTCGACTATCTTTGTATCTCCTCAATACATAGTGAAACACTAACCACGTGGATGTAAGCCTTAGTGCCGAACCACGTAAATTACTGTCTTATTTACATTTCAGCACCTTACTTTCTGTTATTAGTATTATGCTTTATGATACACGCATCGTAACTATGTAGAATGGCTGAATCTATCCCCCGACTAGACAATGACGAGTCCGAAGACTCTGAGTCGATGAGTCTTCATGTTTAGTACTATTTCGTATATGTTTATTTCTTACAACGTTTTTATTTACAAATGCGAATATTGTTTGTGAACACGTGGATGCCATCGTAATTTATGTGTTCACGTATCTAGGAGTTGAACTTTGGAAATCCGTGTCTCTACCGGAAATGCTACAAATATCTAGGAGTTGAACTTCAGAGTGAAGGACGAAACTAGTAGTCTAATATCATAAATTCTAGCGGTTAAGCAGTAACCCATCCATAGCCGTCCTATACTAGTCGACATGAAAAAAGTAATACTCCTGTCCTATGCATGCTAAGCAATAGACATACAAATACGTATTGGATTACGTTTTGATTAACTGGCTAAGGTCTTGAGAAGTTGACACATATTTTCATTTTCCAGCTTGAATCAATATTATTATACTATACAGTATAACTTCACCTACATTACATGTGCAGTACTTGCCGACTTTGAATGAAACGGACAACTTAACGTTATTACAGATGGGATACCAACTTAAAACATTCACGAGAGATTTCTGATTGCTTAAGAAACAAATCATTTTCGTACAAACGAATCATTTAAAGAACTGGGATGATCTTATCCCCCAAAGTCCAAATGTTTACGCAATTTAGTGCCATTCAAAAGTGAAAAAAGCGAAAAAGCTAAGTTCAATCTTTCAGTAAATTCTTTTGACAGTAATGGAAAATTTTAAAGACTCCATTTTTGGCAATCTTCTTGTTTTGTCCAAAAGAATTGCAAACTTGCAAAATCCGGTAAAAACTGTTGAATGTCCAGGCCCCAGTGATGAAATGGTGCAGAGAGAATCCAGAGACGGCCTAAAAAAACTAGTCATTTCATGGTTAGCAGTAGCCGATAGGATTACACTCATTATTCCCACTTATAATCAGAGCACCAACCAAACTAAGTGCTCCTTTTTTGGCTTTTGCTTTACCACATCTTAGGTAGTGATTCTCTTTGTGAATAAGTTGCTTCAAAAACAAAAATCAGAATAAGAAATTTATTGATTCTTACAAATTCCTACTATCATTTCTTACAACAACAACAACAAAAAAGAAATTACATAAAAATTAAAAACCAGAAGGTAGAGGTCTTCTACAGAGAACCAACCCACCGCCGCCGCCACCGCCACCACCACCACCATTGGCAACAATTTTAGCTGCATCACGAGGCATCAGTTGACCTTGAGCCATCAAAGATTTATAAAACTCAACAATAGCTTTCTCATCATACTCTTTCCTAACTGGTTTCATAAAACCCGAATCACCATACCCACCATTACCCACATAAGAAAACCCAGAACTGAACACACTTGAATTTGCAAAACCCAACATCATATTCACATATGCATCTCTAAGTTTTTTCAATATCTTCTTTGGTGAATTTCTCTTAAAGAATATTTTCAGCTTGGGTGTAATCTTTATACCCCAAAATCTTCTTCTTCTCTTGTTCCCATTTTTAGGTTGCTGGTCTGATGTTGGTGTTGCTGTTGATGATGATGATGATCCTCCTAGAGTGACCAATTCAAGGCGTTTCTTGGATTTCAGACCTGATCCGTCTAGTCTTTCATACCCTTTTCTTGATTTTCTCCAATACCCTTTAATCCCTTTGCTCATACCCATTGTAACTCCTTTCATGATATTCCTTGTTTGGGTTTTCTTTCTTAGTAAAGAGAGAAATTAACAAATTAACGAAACTGATTTTTTTTCAGACAGTGAAGAAATCTAGAAACTGAAATGAGGAGTGATGGAGGTAGGGTGGATATAAAGGAGAGTGAGAGAGATGGGAGAGTGTGTTGTGGGATTAATGTAATGATGGCAGTATAGTACATTGAGATAAGTGTTGACAAATTTAATATCACGTGTACATTGTTGGTAGATGACAACCCATCTCTAGAATGAAGGGATTTTGAGATTTGGACTTTCTTAGGGCAGATCAGACCGGATCTTCTTTGGGGTGGGTGTGGGGTGGCAAATGCCCCCTCTTCTTATTCTTGGTAACGATGGCCTGTTTTCGGTTTCAAGGAATGACTTCTATACAGTAGTTCTGTTTGGCAAGTAGGCCTTTTCACTGTAAAATGGAAAATTCTGAAATGCACATTTCATTTGGCAAGAACTAATGGCTGGACAGGTTAACATTTAGTTTGCGAAAAAGATTTGCTCTAACTAAGAGGCAAAAGCATATTGGTAAGCTAAGATGTATTCATGATTTGAATCCAATTAGATATACATGGACTGAACCCTACTAGAGAGATGTCAATTTTAGACGTTGGTTGATGGAGATTGGAGAGCATTATTAAGTACAACCATTTTGCTGGACCTGAAAGTTAGTTCCATTCCATGATATTGATACCCCTCGAAGTTTTTGGGTACGATGACACGGAGCGATATTGGACACTCAAAGTAAAACCAGCAGGAAAATCTTGCGAGATATGAGAAGAACTATTGAAATATTAGAATGGGTACAAAGAATATGGTTGAGGTGGGACAAGTAGTTCTTACAGATGGGCAACAAACAACAAACTTTCCACACATAAAGAGCAGAAGAAAACTTTGGTGCGTAGGACCGGGAAAACGGGAAAACTATGAAAGACAGGAGGATTGGTTTTCTTTCTCAGAATTCTATCGCCTATGAAAGACAGGAGGATTGAATGCCCGGGCAGAATTCGTTAGAACTTGAACCAGGAACTTCAGATCATATACTATTAATCAATAAGTGGGTGCTAATATCATCAATCTGTTTACGGATATCAATAGCTCTCTCTTGTGTACGACTCCTTCTCTCGACGCCTCTTAGCCGTTATCTTTCCTCTTAGAGCAACTGCAGTGGTGCGATCAAAACTAAAGACCAAAGACAAAAAAAAACGACCAAATTTGAGTTTAGTCCGTGGTGTTACACTAGGATGGAAGAGTAAATTTGGTCATGATCACATATAATGTTCGCCCCATTTTGGGATCACATATAATGTCCGCCCCATTTGGTCAGAATCACATATAATGTTCGCCCCATTTTGGGATCACATATAATGTCCGCCCCATTTGGTCAGGATCACATATAATGTCCGCCCCATACAAGGATCATTTTATACGTTCGCACCATCACAGGATCACTTTATACGTTCGCTCGACTATATTTGGTTTTGGTCTTGGTCCCAGACCAAATATAGTCTGGGATTTAGTCTTGGTCCGGATTTTAATCGATAGTCTGTCCCGCTGTGTCTCGTTTTTTGACCAAATGTTTGGTTATACTCGCCCACTGTGGTTGCTCTAATAGCGTAACGGCTAATCTTTTTCACCAGTATTCACTGGATTTTTACCGGATTTCCATAACCTTTATCGAATTCTATGATCTCCATTTCAGACTTCTAATTCTAGCTTATGCTTTCTCGTCTGTGTAATATCTCTTGTTCTCTATGGAGTTTTCTAATCTAAATCACTTGTGCTTATGCAACTGTTTCAACTCATCCTCTAAAAATATCTCAGGCATCACAGGAAATACAAGCACTATAGGAATTACTAGTAACACAAGCAACACAGAATTTCGGAATTACGAAATTATTACAGATACCGTAGGTTTGTACGTAGATAACAATTCACATTTGTCATCTATGTAGATGACAATTCTGTTAGGTATCAAAGTATTCATTTAAATCCTTCTTTTCTTGCAAAAGTAAGGTCGCTCTTGTTGTTCTTTCGGGAATGACATTTTATGGGGGAGAGTTATTAATTGAACGTGTGCTTAATTGCCAAATCTTTGTGGGGAGTGCGGTTGTGGAATATTGTAGGAGTTTTCTTGTATCTCTATTAACTCCTTGATGAATGCATTTAGTTTCGGCTATATGATTGCATTTAAACAAAGTTGATATGTTTTCTTTTAGTCATGAAGAATCTCCATGAGAATTTCATTAGGATCCCACTAGTTTTCGTACCTTTGCCAATTTATATTTACAAAAAAGGGGAGAATTAATGTGCGGTTCACACAACAAATACATATGGTTTACGGATCATTATGTAAGGGAGTGGTTTTCATGTGAGATGAAGTATTGACTAAGGGGGAGTGATACATATCACCATAGTATTGTTGTCAAAGTTGTGTTATAATTGGACTTTAATGCTGTGTAATAATACTATGACACTGTATAACAATGATTGAGAGCAACTGTTTTCTCATTGTTATAGCTACGGATCTTCAACAACTATGATGCTGAGTTGAACACATTCAGAATCACTGTAGTACTTGGAAGTGATGGAGATTTCGAGTAATGTTGAAGAACCAAGGAGATCAAGCATTTGGATGAGAAACTACAAAGTTTATTTATTTTTTAATCCATATGTATTGATAGTTTTGTCACTAAAATTGACAAAGGGGGAGATTGTTAGAGCACTGCTCAGTCGAACTCGCAAGCGTTTCTATCTCAAGCTTGTTTGTCAAGTTTAGTTGCCAAAACTATAAGTCTTGATTTCTTGTCTATTTATAGCTAAGTCTCGGATTATGATAGTAAGTGTAGTTGAGCATTAGACTTCACGGCGTTTATCGATTGAAGACGAAGAACTACTAAGGGGAGCTTGTGGAACTTCATCAACAAAAGGTATGTGGAGACTTGAACTCATCTATCACTCAAAAGTCTATATTCTCTATCTCCTATTTGAGACAAAAGTCGTATAACTATATAGACTTCGATTGTACACATTTGATATTTCAAGCTGAGTATAACTCGCTTACATATTTATCGAAATATGTGTTGGTAAGCTTTCGCTTTAACCAAGTTCATCTTATATTCTTGATGAAAGTCAAAAGATGATCATGTGAAAATAACCTGGTAACATCTTACATGATTTGTATGAGACAGTCATTTGATGTAGACTCGGAATATTTCGTATTGATCATTCGATCACTTGAAAATTGCTTTGAAGCTAATAGTTTGAGTGAGACAGCTATTGTCGTCTTCTAAGAAAGTTTCAATGGTTGAAATGAGAGTTTAGAATAATTGGATATAAGCACAGTATGCATACTTGCATATGTGTAACCCAAGTCCGGGAACGATGGTAAGCATACCCGTATGCGTAGTGATTGGTTTAGTGAGGTCCGGGAACTAAGTACGCATACCAGTATGCGTACTGACGTGAGGTTCAAGTTCCGAAACTTTACTGAGTTTGGTGGTATGTGTACAAGTTCGCGTACTGGCGAACCCAAACTTAGTCCGCCCACTTAGGTATGCGTACACGTTTGCATACTGAGTAGGTTATAGTCTAAAATCGGTTTGTTCATGAACTAATACATTTGTATATTAAGGAATGCAGTCTTTTGCAAACCGTGGCTATAATGTTCATGAATTGATTCGAGTGAATCAAAATAGATTTTGCTTCAATTGTGTCTTGTATACTTCTATGAGAATATAAACAATTGAACAACTCTAGAACTAGTTTCATTTGAGTCATTTGAACTAGTTATGGTTAAGATGAATAAGGTTGATATGAAAGTGTCCATATGGATAACTTGAGTTAACTATTGTTGAGCCAACAAAGGTGCACACGTTTAGGTACGATTACTCATATTTAAATGAATTCACCTTTAATTTGTGTGTAACAAGCTAAGTTTGATCTGACGGTTAAAATATATTAGCTTGAGTCTAATCAGGTTTTCATCTAACAGTGAATATTGAATGCTTTGTTACCAAGGTAACATTGATTGCAAACCCTGATTTGAATACTATATAAAGGAGAACTTTAGCAACTGGGAAACCTAATCCCCACACCTCCTGTGTGATACTAGTAGCGACTAGATTCGATTCTCCTTTAACCTTAGGTTTTTCTAAAACGTTGTAAATTAACGACTTGAAAACTTCATTGGGATTGTGAAGCCAGACCCAACTATTTTCTCTATAGTTGCATGTTCTGATTTTGCTGTTTTCTATCGTGATTGAGTACTATCTTCTCTAAGATTGGCTCGAGATTTAATCTCCGATAGGCAAGATAAAAAGTAGTCACAAACATCTTCGTCTCATTGTTTGTGATTCCACAATATCTTGTTTCGCTACCATACGATTAAGATTATTGTGAGGTGATTGATATCCTCGTCATCAGTCTCATCAATATCCCTATTTTTAGGAGGAACACGATTATGAGGTTTAACTGATGACTTAGGTTTGTCTCTTGAAAAACGTTTACTTCTCTTCAATAGAAGATCCCTAAACTGTCTTGTGATCATAGAGACTGATTTGTCAAGATCTTCATCTGATGAATCAGTCTCAGAAAGATCATCCTCAGAGACATAAACACTTTTACTTTTGTCAAGTAATTTAGTGTTCTTTTGTGCTTTGAAAGCAACATCCTTTCCGATTTTGGATGTGTTCTCATGATCAAAGATCTTTAGCTTTTCAACCAACGTGTTTCTGGAAAGAGCATCAAGGTTATTTCCCTCAACGATGGCATGCTTCTTAGAATCGTATCTAGATGGCAGCGATCTGAGAATTTTCATCACAATATCCTTTTCAGGAATAGTCTTACCCAATGCAAAAGATGAATTAACAATTTCAGACACTTTGTGATTAAACTCATCAAATGAATCTTCATCTGCCATACGAAGGTTTTCCCAATCGGAATTAAGGTTTTGAAGCCTAGCTTCCTTTTCACTGGTATTACCTTCGAATACGGTTTCTAAGATATCTCAAGCATCTTTAGACCTAGTGCACGTAGTCACATGGTGCTGAAGATCTGGGATAATGGCATTCAAACCGTCGGAGTTTTGCTTTGTAGCAAGTATCTCGGCAGGACTGTATTCACTAATGTTCTTAGGAACGTTTACATTCCCTACTGCCACAACGGGAGCATCATAGCCATTACATAAACCCATGATTTAAAATCACGCGCTTGAAGAAAGGAACGCATAACAATTTTCCACCATAAGTAATTAGAGCCATCGAAGACTAGTACGTTTATGGAGATAAAATTTCTGTCCAGAGAGTCAGGTCGCTACAAACACGGACTTGTAAGGTCTTTAGACGTGTTTGCCTGCTCTGATACCAATTGAAAAAGCGGGCGTACAACAACCACACCCACTATTTCGCTTAGCAATCTGTATGGACTAACTCCAATATACTTTCAAGAGAATCAACTAGACTCAATCTTAATAAAGTATATCAAGGAGTTATATTATCTCGATCTCTCGATTTAATTCTTACTCAAGCAAATAGAAATCTGCGAGTCTAATTAAATACAAGAGAGATAACTTGGATGGTACCAAAGACCAATATCCAAGTGTCAATCAATGTAAATCAACAACCTAAGGTTGGATATTCTAATTGATTGAACTAACGCACAACCTGTGATATTTCAATTATATAACAAACTATAATGCGGAAAAGAAATAACACAGACACCAGAATTTTGTTAACGAGGAAACCGCAAATGCAGAAAAACCCCAAGACCTAGTCCATATTGAACACACACTGTATTAAGCTATTACAGACACTAGCCTACTACAAACTAACTTCGGTCTGGACTGTAGTTGAACCCCAATCAATCTCACACTGATCCAAGGTACAGTTGTGCTCCTTACGTCTCTGAACCCAGCAGGATACTACGCACTTGATTCCCTTAGCTGATCTCACCCACAACTAAGAGTTGCTACGACCCAAAGTCGAACACTTTAATAAACAAATCTGTACCACACAGAAAAGTATACGGTAATAGATAAATCTGTCTCCCAAAGAAATACCTACGAGTTTTGTTCCGTCTTTTGATAAATCAAGGTGAACAAGAACTAATTGATAACCCAGACTTATATTCCCGAAGAATAGCCTAGTATTATCAATCACCTCACAATAATCTTAATCGACGCGGCGAAAGAAGATATTGTGGAATCGCAAACGATGAGACGAAGATGTTTGTGACTACTTTTATATCTTGCCTATTGGAGATATCAATCTCAAGCCAATCGTTACGATTATACTCAATACGATAGAAATAACTAGATCAGATCACACAACTATAAGAAACTAGTATCGTTCCGGCTTCACAATCTCAATGAAGTCTTCAAGTCGTTAACCTATATGGTCTCGGTAGAAACCTAAGGTTAAAGGAGAATCGACTCTAGCTTATACAACTAGTATCACAAAGGAGGTGTGGGGAGTAGGTTTCCCAGTTGCTAGAGTTATCCCTTATATAGTCTTTCAAATCAGGGTTTGCAATCAATGTTAGCTTAGTAACAAAGCATTCAATATTCACCGTTAGATGAAAACTTGATTAGATTCAAGCTAATATCTTTCAACCGTTGGATCGAAAACTTAACTTGTTACACACAAATAAAATGCACGTTTTTAGGTTTGTGTAACCGTACCCAAACATGTACATTTGTTGGTTCAACAATAGTTAACCAAATGGTTAGCCATATGATCACTTTCATATTCACCATATTCTTCTTCACCATAACTAGTTCAAATGACTCAAATGAATTAGTTATAGAGTTGTTCGATTGCTTAGATTTTATAGAAGTATACAAGACACAATCGAAGCAAAAACGATTTGATTCACTCAAATCGATTCATGAACTTTATAGCCACGGTTTGCAAATTGCATTCCTTAGTTTATATAAGTAGGATTTCACAAATAATCGTCTTTAGAAATAACCAACTCAAGTGCGCGGACTTAAGTTCCCGGAAGAAGTTTACAAACTCCAACAGTTTTTTCGGGATGAGAACCTCCGACAGTTCGCGGACTCGGGTTCGCAGATTGGGTTCGCGGACTCTTTTTCCGGTTTTCCGATCAACAAAGTAAGCATACTTTGGTTCAAGGAATAAGGACTTATACATATATGTGTTACCACACAATGCTTATATCCAACATTGGTTATATAATCTAAACACTCATTTCAATCATTGAAACATTCTTAGAGGACGTTATAAAGTTTTTATTCACAAACCATTTTTCGTGAAAGACATTTTCAAAGTGATTGAAACATAACATGACTTTCGTCACTAGGTAAAGATGAACTTGGCCAAAGCAAAAGCTTACCAGCACATATTTCGAGAAATAGATAAGCGAGATAAACTCGGCTCGAAATAGAAAATGTGTATAATCAAAATCTATATAGCAAAATGACTTTTGTCTCAAGATATGAGATAGAGTAGATAGACTTTTGAGTGATATATAAGTTCAAGTCTCCACATACCTTTTAGTCGATGAAGTTCCATGAGTTCCTTGAGTAGCTCTTCGTCTTGTATGATGATTGCCATGGAGTTCTTGAGCTCAACTATACTTCCTATCCTAGTCCGAGACTCATCTATAGTAGACTAGAAATCAAGACTTATAGTTTTGATCACTAACATTGAAAAAAATGCTTGAGATAGCAACGCATGCGAGTTCGATCGAGCAGTGCTCTAACAGCTGTTCTTTGGAAATATAAGTCTGATATATCAAATGGTTCATGTTCACCTTGATTTATCAAAAGACAGAACAAAACTCATAGGTATATCTATGGGAGACAGATTTATCTATTCAATAGACTTTTTTGTGTGAGACAGATTGGTTTATCAAGTCTTCGACTTTGGGTCGTAACAACTCTTAGTTGTGGGTGAGATCATCTATGGGAATCAAGTGCGTAGAGTCCTGCTGGGATTCAGAGACGTAAGGAGCGCAACTGTACCTTGATCAGTGGGAGATTGGTTAGGGTTCAACTACATTCCAGTCCGAAGTTAACTTGGAGTAGGCCAGTGTATATAGTGGCTTAATACAGTGTGGTGTTCAAATCTGGACTAGGTTCCGGGGTTTTTCTGCATTTGCGGTTTTCTCGTTAACAAAATTTCTGGTGTCTGTGTTATTTGTTTTCCACATTATATTTGTTTATATAATTGAAATATCATAGGTTGTGCGTAAGTTCAATCAATTGTGAATCCAACCTTTGGTTGTTGATTATATTGATTGACAATTGAACATTGCTCTTTGGTATTGTTCAAGTTGTTTCATATAATAATCAGGCTCACGGATTTCTATCTGTTTGATTTGTTGATTACATTGTGAAACAGAGATTTAACTCTTTGATATACTTTTCTTAAGATTGAGCCTGACTATCTAGTTGATTCTCTTGAAAGTATATTGGAGTTAGTCCATATATATTGCTAAGCGAAATATTGGGTGTGGTTGTTAGACCCCTGTTTTTTCAATTGGTATCGAAGCGAGGCAAACACGTTTAAGACCTCATAAGTTTGTATCACGTAGCGATCCGACTATATGGACAAGAAAGTCTCGATAAACGCTTCACCAGATTTAACTTGATCTTAGAGAAACTTCTGAAGAGCTTGTTATTCTCCAGAAAAAGTTGGATGAACAAATTCGGATCAATTCTGATCTTATTGCAGAAATTGCAAAGTACAAGGATTTGAAATCTGTCAAAGTTTCTTCAATGGATTTGAATAACTCCTTTAATTCTTCTCTGAAGAATTTTCGAAAGTCAGGGGATAAGCGAGGTTTAGGCTTTGTGAAACCTGATGGGACACAGAACTACTCGGATAGGATTAAAGATGTTGGTCCATGTATGTTCTGTGATTCTCAAATTATTTTCAACATACGTGTACATCTTTCATGAAAAGTTTAAAAGTTGCGAGTAATCTTCATAAAAAAGATGAACATGTTTACTTCTCTAAAAAGGTGTACAAATCTAGCAAGAAATCCCAAACAGGATAGTAGTGTTAGTATGGAAGCTTTTGCTCTAAAATCAACATCTCCCTTTCAATGGTTTCTTGACAGTGGATGTAGCCGACATATGATTGGCGACCTCTCGTGGTTTGTGAATTCAAGCGACTTTGAAGGAGGTCATGTAACATTCGGAGATGGAACTTGTTGCTACATAAGCAAGAAAGGGACAATCAAACTTCCTGGCGTTCCTGAAATCCATGATATAGTATACGTTAAAGGTATGACTGCAAACCTTCTTTCTATTAGTCAAATTTGTGACAAAGGCCATAAGGTTGTCTTCAATGCGAATGGATGTGACATTGTAGATAAAACTGGAAAAATAATTTTTCAGGGAACTCGTGGTAAAAATAACTGTTATCTTCTTGATACTCAGTTTAGTAATTGTTGCAATTTGACTAAGGTGGAATCTACACATCTTTCGCATGAGCGTTTTGGTCACATCAATTATCGCCTTCTAACTAAGATCATTAACAAAGAACTTGTTAGAGGTGTTCCCAAAATCAATGCAAAGATTGATGGTGTCTCGTGGGTGCTTGTCAAAAGGGTAAACAAATGAAAGCTCACCATAAATCATCTCGAGATATTCTCACTAAAGCTCCACTTGATTTAATTCATATGGATCTCTTCGGTCATGTTCAACAACCTAAGGTTGCTGGTAAGAAGTATGCTTTAGTTATGGTAGATGATTACACCAGATTCACTTGGGTGGCATTTTTAGCTCATAAGAATGAAACCATTGATGGTTTTAAGATTATTGTTAATAGAATCCAGAATGAACAAGGTCGCAAACTAAAGAAAATTAGAAGCGACCGTGGAACTGAATTCTAGGACACTAAGGTGTTTGAATTTTGTGACAAAATGGGGATTATTCAACGATACTCACCACCCATTACTGCTCAAGCTAATGGAGTTACAGAAAGGAAGAATAGGAACATTTAAGAAATGGCCAGGTGTTGATGGTGGGTTTTCATTTGAGGTTAAAATTGTAAAAACCGGAAAAAATTATGCGCTGACATCTTTAAAAGATAAAGCCATTTATAAGTGTTGGATACTCCCTCACTTAATTCACCAAGAATGGAGCATGTAGCAACAATCCCATTCTGTGAATACATGAAATTCCTCCAGGTTGGAGCATGTAGCAACAATCCCTTCCTGTGAATTTCATATCGCCTTGTATTTCCATTACTCATTATCGGTGTGGCATGACGACCGAGTGTTACTCTTACAGTAACACACGAACCTCCAAGCACTATAATGAAACCATGTACGAAATACCCGTACATGCTGACTCTCGGTGTGTTATACTAGCCCGATTGAGCCCCTCTCGGTGTGTTATACTAGCCCGATTGAGCATCGGACTGACCGTATCAATCAGGATATGATCGATCATGATCATCCAACTCCATAAGCATGATTGGATGACCCCAGATCAATTCCATCACCCCCAAGCAGGTATGGAATACCCACGGCCGACCCCGCATGGTCGGTCATTGGCCTAGCTTGCCAAGAAACCGTTCATACCAAGCATTATGGACGGAAAACCCTAAATTAGGGTTTGCGGCATATTACATGTGTTGCAAAGCAATCTCAACCATCCATATTCGCAGGAATAGATGGGGGGTGTAGATGTAGATTCAAAGGGCCCAGAGCATGTCAACACGATCACCGTGGGCCCGCCTACACACTTGACCAATCGGTCAAAACCAACCATGGTTGGTCGTCCCAATTCGTACGACCAAAGGAAGCATGGTCGCACGGCTATAGAAGCCAAAATTAGGGTTTCAAGCCATCACGCGCGTCCATCTTCTCCGGCACGAATGGAGGGTCACAGATTAGATTAAGCAGGTCCGGTCATACCAGCATGACCACCGTGGGCCCATCTACCTCCTCATGTGTTCGGCCAAGGCATATCATGCCTGGTTAATCCAAAACGTGCGCCCAAACCAGCGTGGCCACGCCTCCCAAACCACAAACTGATCTCGACCGCTCAACTTCGTCGGACGATTTGGGTGGCTCGGATCACGTTTTAATGGGATATTCAGGTATAGGCGTGAACACCAGCCTACCATCTTCACGTCAAACCAATCGGCCAAGACCGACCAAGTTAGGTCGTCTTGGAACGCCGCCGAAAAGAGCATGGTGTGCGGCCTTTTGCGGCATCAAATTCCTATTGCAAAATCGATCTCAACCACTCCTCTTTGCTTAGGTCAAATTGAGTGGCCTAGATCGCACCTTCATGGGACAAGTGAGACATGGACGTGTACACCGGCATGCTATCTACATGCATGCCCGGTCGGTCCTCTCCGAAATCCTTCCCATGCTTGGTTTCGACCAAGTGAAGAGTGATGCTTGCGCGCCTCTTCAAAACCCTAATTTCATTAACGGTCGCAGATGAGTGTCTCAAAGATCATTTCATCCGTCTAACTTCACCATCCTGGTTATACATATCTGGTCAGGAGTTAATTGGTCAGTGAGGCGTCATTACCCATCACTTTACCACACCATGATGCAGTACCTGCATAAAATACACACGGTACTTCACAAGTATCGACTTCCGAATAACGCATTATTCAATTCAAAGATTACATGCTATCTTTCTTTCGTGGATCCACGATCCACACATTCCAGACATCAATCATGTCACTGGCGGGGATACATCTTTGGGGTATTGGTCCGGCGGTTTAGCGGCGTGCGGCGTGCAACGCGCCATCACAAGAACGTGTCGGAAGTCATGGGACGGTTAAAGATGAACAGGAGAAGTGGGCAAGACTGGTCGTGTGGCACCGACGCACAACTCCACTACTCCATCACTCCACTTCCTCCACTTCCCACGAGAGACGTGAATAATGCTCAATGACTTGTATAAATAGGTTCTCCGCCCTATTTCGAACAACAACACAAGTCCAGACGAGACAGAAAACCAAGTGTTAATACAAAACGTATTCCAACACCCGAGCAGGCTTGCATCAATCACAAGCCTGCTCACCTTTCTGTTACAAGTCATAAGCAAGCCAACACCTTCACAATCTCAACACCTTCTTCGCTTCCCTCCCTAAGATCAACCCCATCTCCTTCACTTTGTGACCGAAACAAGTCTGGAACGGCCATTTCTTGGTTTAGGCCGGAATTGCACAGATTGATCTCTCGAATCTACAAGCACTCACCGCGCAGTGCATTTGGTTAAGGTTTAGATTCATTCCTCATCCACACCCCAAATTACCAAATTCTGCAGGAGTAGTTTTCACCCATAAACAATTGGCGACCACAGTGGGAGGCTGATCTCTCGGTTGTAAAGTCAATCTCTTCAATACCGTTCAATCAATTCTGAGATGGTTGGTATTAGGACCGCTTCGACAGTCTCAAATCCGATGGCTCCTCCAACGGAGATACCCCCTCCTAACGGTTTATCCGACGGCATAATTAGAAGACTTCCAACATTAAGCGAACTAGCACGGGTACAGGAGATTCACACGAAGAACATGGAGCTAATCAAAGAAGCGGTAAACGGCATACTTGATCTCCTCATCAAGATGACGTCAGAAATGAGCATTCAGGAGATTTCTACACCGGGGACTAATTCCCCTCAGATCAACAGTTTTACTACGAACCAGAGACCAGTGGATCAGGAAGCGGCATATCTAGTAGAAAGCTTGTGTGAACTCTTGCACCTCTCGAGGAATCAACGGGCGAGACGTTTCTTTGCAATTAATAAAATAGCTCGGATGCACACTGACTCCTTCTCGCCAGAAGTCCTAGCTGCGTCGGAAATATCTGTAAACAATGTCACATTTACGGAAGACGACATGATGGCAGAGGAGGGTCACAACCGGGCCCTACATGTTACCGCACACATCAAGGGTTCGGAGTTCAGAAGGTCCCTCGTCGACACAGGAGCATCTTCGAACGTAATTACTCTCAAGACTTTCAAGACAGCCAAGGTTAGCCTATGCGAGATTGTACGACAGCCCACCACGATGACGGACTTCGAATGAAATCAAACTTGCACATACGGGTATGTCAATCTGAACTTATCAGTAGGACCCGTTCAATCAAAAGCAAAGTTTGAGGTCATAGAAAAAGAGCCGGACTACCATATGATACTGGGGAGACCATGGCTTCACGACAACAAGGTCATTCCCTCGACGTATCACCAGTGCCTGAAGACGATGCTAAACGAGAAAGTCATCCGCATTCCCGCATCATTGTCTCCATATGCACCAATATGCGGAGTGGAGCTGTTCGAGCCAAAAGGTACCACACGGGGAGGATCGGACAAAGTCCCGTGCACCCCACTACCCACGTGGGCTTCAATCAAGGAGGGAGACCGACTTACACCACCGGGAGGCCAAACACTACAAAGACACGTTCGTAACGAGGCGTCCATCTCTATCCGGTGAGACTCCAACTCATGCTCACACCAAAAGGGGACGCACTTTCGAGGTGAAACGTGATCAGAAAGGGAGAACAATATACCGGCGCCGCTGTTAGCAATTAGCAGGAGAGACGGAACCCGGCCTCTCCGCCCAATTGAATCTTTGCAAGAATGATGAAACACAAGATGAGGTACCGAGACGCCGTTGAAAGAACTACAAGATGGAACCAACTCCACAACTGACGAGCTCGAGACTGTTGACATCGGGAATGAAGAATCTCCCAGGCCGGTCTCTATCAGTTCGACTCTATCCACAAACGAACGTATGAGTCTTGTTCAACTACTCAAGGAGTACCAAGATGTGTTCGCCTGGACATACGAGGAAATGCCTGGTCTGGATGAAAAATTGGTCACCCATCACTTACATGTCATACCCGGATCCAAGCCAATCAAGCAATCTCCGAGGAAATTCAGACATGAAGTAGAGGAACAAATCAAGAACGAAATTCGAAGCCGCTAGCTCTTTGGCTTCATCAGCCTATTCATCATCCAACCTGGTTAGCCAATGTGGTCCCAGTAAAGAAGAAAAACGGACAGATCCGGTGCTGCGTAGATTTCAGAGACTTGAACAAGTGCTGCCCCAAGGACGACTTTCCTCTACCTAATATCGACATGTTAGTAGACGCCACCAGCGGACACGGCATGTTCTCCTTCATGGATGGTTACAACGGATACAATCAGATAAGGATGTATGAGCACGATGCGAGTAAGACAGCTTTCCGAACCCCTCTTGGTAATTTTTACTATACTGTTATGCCATTCGGTTTAAAGAACGCCGGCGCAACGTACCAACGTGCTATGACGGCAATATTCCACGACATGATGCATAAACAAGTAGAAGACTATGTAGATGATATCGTGGTCAAGTCAAGGGCTCGAGCAGATCACACCAACGTCTTACGGAAAGTATTTGAGAGGTGTCGGGAATACAAGCTAAAGATGAATCCTTTAAAATGCGCTTTCGGTGTCTCCTCAGGTAAATTTCTAGGATTCCAAGTGACTGCGGAAGGAATAAAGGTAGACCCGTCCAAGACTCAGGCTATCCTCACAATGCCGCCCCCCGAACTGTGAAGGAGCTCCAGAGTTTCATGGGCAAGGTGAACTACATTCGACGTTTTATACCTGGTTTAGCCCAACTTACCGCCTCGTTCACCCCCTTATTGAAGAAAGGAGCCAGCTTCGTTTGGACCGCAACTCAGCAAGAAGCTTTTCGAAAGATCCAACGAATACTATTATCTCCAGCCATCATGAAGTCTCCTGTACAAGGGAAGTCGCTGTGTCTTTACACTGCCTTCAGTGACACTGCAGTGGGGGCTCTACTCGCTCAGGAAGACGACGAGGGAATTGAACGTCCCATATACTATTTCAGTAGAATATTGAGGGACGCCGAACTCGAGATACCCCAGAGCGAGAAAAGGCATGTTTAGCTTTGATCCATTCCATTTATAAGTTTAGGCATTACCTACTGTCTAATAGGGTGATACTCGTGTCTAAATCCGATCCTGCAAAGTTTTTACTTTCAAAGCCGGCCCCGACCAGGAAGGACAGCAAATGGCTTCTCCAAATGTCGAGTTGGACATAACGTGCGCGTCACCTAGAGCTATCAAGGGTCAGCGTTGCAGACTTATCGGGCAAAGCATTTCTGGAGAAGGCACTACTGAGAACTACATGAAGACCTCCTGGAGAATTTCCAGATGTTTACGCTTTGGAGGAAGAAGTATGGCTCCTGTATTTTGATGGCTCTGCTACCCCCTAGCGATATCTTTTGGAGGAGCGGGCGTGGTGTTAATCTCTCCAACCTAGGAGAAGTATTTTCACATTCTTTCAAGTTAGACTTCGAATGCACCAACAACTCGGCCAGAATATGAAGCTTTCCTCATAGGGCTTTCAATAGATAAACAAGCGGAGTCACGCGTACGGAGATAAGAGGTGACTCCAAACTACTGGTAAACCAGATGAATGGAGTATACGCATTGAAGGAAGTAACACTAGCTCCATACCGGTCAGAAGCACAAAAGTTATTAAATTATTTTGCCGATGCAACCATAATCCATGTTAGTCGCAGCAACAATAAACATGCCGATTGTCTGGCAACATTGGCTTCCAAACTAAAGTTCGAAGGAGCGGAAGAAACCCTGACAGTGAAGAGGAGAACCATAGAGTCGACATGGCTGTCACAATACAAAGACACCAGGACTGATGATTGGCGAACTCCGATTATTCAGGAGCTCAACAACCCACTCTCCCAAGGAAAGGTCGGTCTCAAAACTCTGCAGAACTTCTTCATGCTTCATGGTATGATGTACTATCGAAACCCGGATGGTTCTCTGTCGAGATGTCTTGGAGATGACGAAGCACAGCTACAACTGAGTCGTGTTCACAATGAAATTTGTGGGCAATCATTGGTGGTAACGCTTTACCGACGACTCCAGCGTCTGGGTTATTACTGGCCGGAGATGGAGACTCAATCCAGACTACTTCAGAAGTCCTGCTCAAATTGCCAAGCACCGCCGCACCAATCGGAGGTTTTTAGTATGAACGACACTGGGGACTGGAGAGAGCCATACATCAACTATCTTCGTGATGGAGCAACTTCCGCCGATCAAAGGGATGCCATCAAGATAAAGCAAAAGGCCAAGCGATTCGTATACCACGAAGGGATCCTGTCACCGCAAGAGTTTTGGAGGTAATCTATTAAGATGTCCTGGTTGGGTTAGAAATTCCAATCATTTTGAAGGAAACACACGAAGGGGAACATCAAGGGAAGAGGAAACTGTTCCTCCAGATACACGAGAAATATTATTGGCCGACCATGGAGGATGACGCGGCCGCTTTTGTTCAAAGTGCCACAATTGTCAAATTCATGGAGACCTTGTTCACGCACCTTCCACCCCTTGCACTTGATAAGCGGTCCGTGGCCATTCTACAGTGGGGACTAGACATCATCGGGAAAATCAACCCGCCCTCATCGAAGCAACACGAGTACGTCATAACTGCAACGGAATACTTCACCAAATGGGTAGAAGCCATCCCACTGCGAGGAACTACAGGAGCAACCATTGCGGCTTTCATTAAAGAACACATCATTTGTCGTTTCGGTATACCTAAGCATATTATCACCGATAACGGCACTCCCTTCGCCAATAAACATGTACGAGAGTTACTTGAGAGGTATGGCATTAAACAGGTTTTCTCCACCATCTACTATCCTCAGGGGAATGGACAGGCTGAAAGTACCAACAAGACGCTGATCCGGATCATCAATCGAACTGTACATGACAATCCTAGAGAATGGCATGACCAGTTACCAATGGCGTTGTGGGCATACCGTACGTCACCTAGAAGCTCCATTGGGGTCTCCCCATATTCACTTGTTTACGGAGCAGACGCAATTCTCCCAGAAATCAAAATCCCATCGCCCGGGATTACGGCGATGGACCGGGATCCATTGGGACGAGGATGAAGCCTCTAACTCTCGAATAGCGGAGTTAGACACTTTGGATTCCAGGAGAAACAAAGCGGAAGAACGTACTCAGATATACAGGAACAGAATTTCCAGGGCATATAACAAGACTGTGAGACCACGTATTTTTCAAAGTGGGAGATTTGGTCCTAAAAACGGCAAGCATATCCAGCAAGACATGTCTGCACCAAAATTCTCACCAAAATGGGAAGGTACCTACACGGTCACCAAGGCCTACAATACAAAGTTACTACAAGATCATTAAGGTGGACGGAGGCAGGTTGGAAGCAGTCATCAATGGAAAGTGGCTCAAGGCATATCATGCATGACCACTATCCACTGTGTCAACAATACGGGCATTTATTTTCATTACATGTTTGAATCCTCAATTATATTCAGAGATGTGTCAATGAAAAAACCTGTTTCACCAATCAAAAACCAATGCAGTTTATTTCGCAAAGACGTTCAAAAAACTCTTGACATAAACATCATTAACAACAAAGGAATGAAGTTTAGAAGAGGCCGTCTAGAAGATTATAGTTCCTTGAGAGCATCATCTCCAGTCTAGCGTGATATCTTTCTTGTTCTTTTCTTCAAGTCCCGCACTGACCTGCTCTACCTTCTCCGATTCTGCAGCCAGAGCCTTCTCCTCTTCCAAAATAGCCTTCGCAGCAGGAACAACATTTACAAGGATACCAGCTCGATCAACCTTGATGATATCAAGACGCCGCGCAATTTGCCCACGTTGAACTCCATGGATTCACAGGTAGATACCATATTTTCCCACTTTTCGAGGCTTGATTCAGCAACGTTGCGGATAGAAATACTCTCCATCTCAGCAATCATGGGAAGAAGGCAGTTTACCGCGGTGACCAAAGCAGAGGAACAAGTGTCGGACCACGTTTCGGTTGCGATATGGCCGTACCTCCTCCATAACTTTGTGTACAAAGGCACAAACTCCTTCCGCACCAGAGAATCCACCGACATCTCGGTAGGCTGGAGGATAAACATTTCATGCGAACATCGAATGAAAGACTGCATTTGGATATTCATAAGATGAGATACCCAAGTCGGCGTCTTCAAGGTTCACAGGGGTGAATGTGTTTGAATTTGAAGGAAGAGGACTGGTTAAGTCATCATCATCCATAACCGTGACACATGTTCCGGTAGGGTATCTCTGCAAGAATGAAGGGATTATTTACTTGATCATTACGACGAACAAGCAATGGTTCAGAAAAGGAAAAAGAGACAAACCGGTATGATCTTCTTGACTCGGAGAACACGAGCAGGGGATTGATCATGAAGCTCATACGCAGATCCTGCACGTTTAACGGAAGATCCTGGATGGTATGAAGAAGACGATCCACTGTTGTTCGACATGATGAGGAAACGGAGTTTCTGTGGGAAAGCCCTATTGAAAAATCGCAAAAATGGTTCAAAACCTCTACACTGCATATATGCTGAGAAAACCCTAAAACGATTACGGCGCCCGATATGCGAGGATTCAACACCGACCAAGTCAGGCTTTCTTTTGAACCCTAATCAAGAATCAGAAGATCATTTGGATACGAGCAATTCAACCAACGGTGTGCAAGCACCCACGCCCAGGATCCCAGTAAAAATAAGAATCCTATTCCTGACTCAAACACCTAAGGGAGAAAGCCGGTTCATCAAAGGCCTGTGGTCATGCACGTATGGAGGATTGCCCACAGCCAGAATCCCTCTAGGTATACTTCTTTTATTTTGTCTCCTTACATTTGTATATGCCACCATCTCATGCCTACCACACAATAGTGTAACCATTATGTGCTAGGCAGGGGACTTAATGTTGATGGTGGGTTTTCATTTGAGGTTAAAATTGTAAAAACCGAAAAAAATTATGCGCTGACATCTTGTAAAAGATAAAGCCATTTATAAGTGTTGGATACTCCCTCACTTAATTCACCAAGAATGGAGCATGTAGCAACAATCCCATTCTGTGAATACATGAAATTCCTCCAGGTTAGAGCATGTAGCAACAATCCCTTCATGTGAATTTCATATCGGCCTTGTATTTCCAAGTACTCATTATCGGTGTGGCATGACGGTCGAGTGTTACTCTTACAGAGTAAACACGAACCTCCAAGCACTATAATGAAACCATGTACGAAATACCCGCACAGCCGACTCTCGGTGTGTTATACTAGCCCAATTGAGCCCCTCTCGGTGTGTTATACTAGCCCGATTGAGCATCCGGACTGACCGTATCAATCCGGATATGATCCGATCGCAGTCATCCAACTCCATAAGCATGATTGGATGACCCCAGATCAATTCCATCACCCCAAGCATGTATGGAATACCCACGGCCGACCCCGCATGGTCGGTCATTGGCCTAGCTTGCCAAGAAACCGTTCATACCAAGCATTATGGACGGAAAACCCTAAATTAGGGTTTGCGGCATATTACATGTGTTGCAAAGCAATCTCAACCATCCATCTTCGCAGGAATAGATGGAGGGTGTAGATGTAGATTCAAAGGGCCCAGAGCATGTCAACACGATCACCGTGGGCCCGCCTACACACTTGACCAATCGGTCAAAACCAACCATGGTTGGTCGTCCCAATTGCAATGCGACCAAAGGAAGCATGGTCGCAAAGCTATGGAAGCCAAAATTAGGGTTTCAAGCCATCACGCGCGTCCATCTTCTCGGCACGAATGGAGGGTCACAGATTAGATTAGCAGGTCCGGTCATACCAGCATGACCACCGTGGGCCCATCTACCTCCTCATGTGTTCGGCCAAGGCATATCATGCCTGGTTAATCCAAAACGTGCGCCCAAACCAGCGTGGCCACGCCTCCCAAACCACAAACTGATCTCGACCGCTCAACTTCGCCGGACGATTTGGGTGGCTCGGATCACGTTTTAATGGGATATTCAGGTATAGGCGTGAACACCAGCCTACCATCTTCACGTCAAACCAATCGGCCAAGACCGACCAAGTTAGGTCGTCTTGGAACGCGCGCCGGAAAAGAGCATGGTGCGCGGCCTTTTGCGGCATCAAATTCCTATTGCAAAATCGATCTCAACCACTCCTCTTTGCCGGTCAAATTGAGTGGCCTAGATCGCACCTTCATGGGACAGTGAGACATGGACGTGTACACCGGCATGCTATCTACATGCATGCCCGGTCGGTCCTCTCCGAAATCCTTCCCATGCTTGGTTTCACCAAGTCAAGAGTGATGCTTGCGCGCCTCTTCAAAACCCTAATTTCATTAACGGCCGCAGATGAGTGTCTCAAAGATCATCTCATCCGTCCAACTTCACACACTGGTTATACAACCCGGTCGGGGAGTTAATTGGTCGGTGAGGCGTCATTACCCATCACTTTACCACACCATGATGCGAGACTGCATAAAATACACACGGTACTTCACAAGTATCGACTTCCCGAATAACGCAGTTATTCAATTCAAATTACATGCTATCTTTCTTTCGTGGATCCACGATCCACACATTCCAGATACATCAATCATGTCACAAACTGGGGATACATATCGGGGTATTGGTGGCGGTTTACGCATGCGGCGTGCAACGCGCCATCACAAGAACGTGTCGGGAAGTCATGGACGGTTAGAGATGAACAGGAGAAGTGGGCAAGGCGGTCGTGTGGCACCGACGCACAACTCCACTACTCCATCACTCCACTTCCTCCACTTCCCACGAGAGACGTGAATAAGGCTCAATGACTTGTATAAATAGGTTCTCCGCCCTATTTCGAACAACAACACAAGTCAGATGAGAGAGAAAACCAAGTTTTAATACAAAACGTATTCCAACTTTTTGAGCCTCGCTTGCATCAATCACAAGCCTGCTCACCTTTATGTTACAAGTCATAAGCAAGCCAACACCTTCACAATCTCAACACCTTCTTCGCTTCCCTCCCTAAGATCAACCCCATCTCCTTCACTTTGTGACCGAAACAAGTCCTGGAACGGCCATTTCTTGGTTTAGGCCGGACTTGCATGATTGATGTCTAGAATCTACAAGCACTCACCGCGCAGTGCATTTGTTTAAGGTTTAGATTCATTCCTCATCCACACCCCAAATTACCAAATTCTCAGGAGAGTAGTTTTCACCCATAAACACCAGGGTAATGCTCCATAACAAAAACTTACCGTTAAGGTTTTGGGGAGAAGCTGTTTTCACAGCATGTTATTTAATCAACCGTGTCTACCTACAGTCTGAAACCCTAAACACTCCTTATGAGTTGTGGTACGGTAGGAAGCCCAACTTACATTATCTCAGATTGTTCGGGAGTATGTGCTACATCATGAAAGATCGAGAACAGAGAGGGAAATTTGATACTAAAAGCGATGAAGGTATCTTCCTTGGCTATGGTTTTGATAGTCGTGGTTTTCGAGTATTTAATCTCAGAACCCAAGTTATGATGGAATCTGCTAATATCATCATTGATGATCTGAGCAATTTTCACCATGATAATCCTCTCTTTGAATTGCCTCTAACTCGAGACAATTGAGAAAGTCAAGGAAATATGAGAATCGAGTTAAAGTTGTTCCAAATGTTATTGATCCTAATATTTCTAGTGATGAGGAGAAGAGCTTGATCGGGCTACTCTGTTGAACAAGAACGTGTCCCTCCACGACACCTCTGGGTTTCAAAAGAATCATGATACTAACAGTATTATTGGAAGAAGAGATTCTACTGCTAAGACAAGAGGACAACTTCAAAATATTTGCAATTTTGGTTGTTATCTATAACAAGTAGAACCGAGAAATATTGATGAAGATCTTAGCGATCCCTTTTGAGTGAATGCAATGCATGAAGAGTTAAATCAATTTCAAAGACAAGATGTATGGGAGCTCATACCTTGTCCATCCAATATCAATATTGTTGGTACAAAATGGATATTCAAGAACAAGTCTGATGAATTGGCACCATTGTTAGAAATAAAGCTAGACTTGTCGCTCAGGGATATTCAAAGAATTAAAGCTATCGACTTTGATGAAACCTTTGCTCCTGTGGCACACCTTGAGTCCATTCGGTTGTTATTAGCTCATGCTTGTTTTCTTAAGGTTAAGCTGTTTTAAATGGACATAAAATCCGCGTTCCTAAACGGAAATTTAAAGGAAGAGGTCTATGTCGCTCGACCTAAGGGTGATGAAAATCCTGATTTCCCAGATCATGTCCTTAAGCTCAAAAAGGCATTATATGGGTTAAAAGAAGCACCTCGTGCCTGGTTCGAAAAACTAACTACTTCTATTCTTAATTAGGAAAGGTTTTTCGAGAGGTGGAGCTGATAAAACTTTGTTTACCAAATGGAGTGGGGAAGATGTAGTCATTTCTCAAGTCTATGTAGATGATATCATCTATGGTTCAACTTCTGAGAAACTTGCAAAAGATTTTCAAGTCTCTCTTGGCAAGGAATTTGAAATGAGCAATGTTGATGAATTAAAGTTCTTTTTAGGATTACAAATTCAACAACATAAGGATGGAATTTACTTATCTCAAGAAAAATATGCTAAGGATCTTGTATCAAGGTTCGGTCTTGATAAGTCAACTCCAAAACTGACGCCTATGCCCACTAATGGTAAACTAATTTGAGATGAGAAATGAGTAAATGTGGATCAAAAGCTTTATCGATCTATCATTGTAAGCCTCTTATATCTTAAAACTACTACACCTGATATTGCTTTTAGTGTTGGTTGTTGTGCTAGATTTCAGACTAATCCAAAGGAATCTCATCTTGCAGCTGCAAAGAGGATCATGCGATATATTCAACACACTATCGGGTATGGTCTATCTTATATTGTTGATACTAACACTGATCTTACTGCCTATTCAGATACAAATTGGGCGGGATGTGTGGAAGACAAAAAGAGTACTTCGGGGGGATTTTACTATGTTGGGTTGAATCTTGTGGCATGGCATAGCAAGAAACAAACTCACAATCCCTGTCTACATGCGTAGCAGAATACATTGCTGCAGGTTCATGTTGTACTCAACTTCTATGGATGAAACAAATGCTTGCTGATTATGGAATTGACACTGGTGTAATGAAGATCTTTTGTGATAACTCAAGTGCGATTCGCATCACTGAGAATCATGTTGAGTACTCAAAAACTAAGCACATTGACATAAGATATCATTTCATTAGAGATCTCTATGAAAATGGCATCATCAATACGGAATTTGTGCCTTTCGAACAACAATTGGCCGATATTCTCACCAAACCTTTCGATACTGCTACATTTCAACACTTATGGCAGTCTATTGGTGTTATTTGGGTTCATTAGTTTTCTAGTCTTTTGCCCCTGGACTCATTTATATCTTTTGGGAAATCAAGGCTTAGAACGTCAGTGTAATGTTGTTTCAACAATTCTGTTAGGTATCAAAGTATTCATTTAAATCCTTCTTTTCTTGCAAAAGCAAGGTCGCTCTTGTTGTTCTTTCAGGAATGACATTTTATGAGGGAGAGTTCTTAATTGCACTTGTGCTTAATTGCCAAATCTTTGTGGGGAGTGCGGCTGTGGAATATTATAGGGGGTTTCTTGTATCTCGATTAGCTCCTTGATCAATGCATTTAGTTTCAGCTATATGATTCCATCTAAACAAAGTTGATATGTTTTCTTTAGTCATGAAGAATCTCCATGAGAATTTCATTAGGATCCCACTAGTTTTCGTATCTTTGCCAATTTATATTGACAAAAAGGGGGAGAATTAATGTGTAGTTCACACTACAAATACATATGGTTTACAGATCATTATGTAAGGGGGAGTGGTTTTCATTTGAGATGAAGTATTGACTAAGGGGGAGTGATACATATCACCATAGTATTGTTGTCAAAGTTGTGATACAATTGGACTTTAATGATGTGTAATAATATTATGACACTGTATAACAATGATTGAGAGCAACTGTTTTCTCATTGTTATAGACGTGGATCTTCAAAAATTATGATATTGAGTTAAACACATTCAGAATCACAAGAGTACTTGAGGTGACGAAGATTTCAAGTAATGTTGAAGAACCCAGGAGATCAAGCATTTGGATGAGAAGCTACAAAGTTTATTTATTTTGTAATCCATATATATTGATAGTTTTTTCACTAAAATTTACAAAGGGGGAGGTTGTTATAGAACCGCTCGGTCGAACTCACAAGCGTTGGTATCTCAAGCTTATTTGTCAAGTTAGTTGCCAAAACTATAAGTATTTATTTATAGTCTACTTATAGCTAAGTCTCAAATTATGATAGTAAGTGTAGTTGAGCATTAGACTTCACAGCATTCATCGATTGAAGACGAAGAACTACTAAGGGGAGCTTGTGGAACTTCATCAACAAAAGGTATGTGGAGACTTGAACTCATCTATCACTCAAAAGTCTATATACTCTATCTCATATTTGAGAAAAAGTCGTATAGCTATATAGACTTCGATTATACACATTTGATATTTCGAGCTGAGTTTAACTCGCTTACATATTTATCGAAATATGTGTTGGTAAGCTTTCGCTTTAACCAAGTTCATCTTATATTCTTGACGAAAGTCAAAAGATGATCATGTGAAAATCACCTGGTAACATCTTACATGATTTGTGTGAGACAATCATTTGATGTAGACTCGGAATGTTTCGTATTGTTCATTCGATCACTTGAAAATTGCTTTGAAGCTAATAGTTTGTGTGAGACAGCTATTGTCGTCTTCTAAGAATGTTTCAATGGTTGAAATGAGAGTTTAAAACAATTGGATATAAGCACAGTATGCGTACTTGCATATGTGTAATTCAAGTCCGGGAACCATGGTATGTATACCCGTATGAATACTGATTGGTTTAGTGAGGTACGAAAACTAGGTACGCATACCGGTACGCGTGCTGGCATGAGGTTCAAGTTCCGGGACTTTACTGAGTTTGGTGGTATGCGTACAAGTTTGCGTACTGGCGAACCCAAACTTAGTCCGGCCACTTAGGTATGGGTACCCGTTTGCATAGTTGAGTAGTTTATGTTCTATAATCGGTTTGTTCGGGAACTAATAAATTTGTATATTAAGGAATGCAATCTTTTGCAAACTGTGGCTATAATAATCATGAATTGATTCGAGTGAATCAAAACGATTTTTCTTCAATTGTGTCTTGTATACTTCTATGAGAATATAAACAATTGAACAACTCTAGAACTAGTTTCATTTGAATCATTTGAACTAGTTATGGTTAAGATGAATAAGGTTGATATGAAAGTGTTCATTTGGCTAACTTCGGTTAACTATTGTTGAGCCAACAAAGGTGCACACATTTAGGTACGGTTACTCATATCTAAATGAAGTCACGTTTCATTTGTGTGTAACAAGATAAGTTGGATCTAACGATTGAAAGATATTAGCTTGAGTCTGATCAGGTTTTCATCTAACAATGAATATTGAATGCTTTGTTACCAAGGTAACATTGATTGCAAACCCTGATTTGAAGAATATATAAAGGAGAACTCTAGCAACTGGGAAACCTAATCCCCACACCTCTTGTGTGATACTAGTTGCGACTAGAGTCGATTCTCCTTTAAGCTTAGGTTTTTCTAAAACCCTGTAGGTTAACGACTTGAAGACTTCATTGGGATTGTGAAGCCAGGCCCAACTATTTTCTTTGTAGTTGCGTGTTCTGATCTTGTTGTTTTCTATCGTGATGGAGTACTATTTTCTCTAAGATTGGCTCGAGATTTAATCTCCGATATGCAAGATAAAAAGTAGTCACAAATATTTTCGTCTCATCGTTTGTGATTCCACAATATCTTGTTTCACTACCATACGATTAAGATTATTGTGAGGTGATTGATATTTCGAGGCTGTTCTTAGGGAATATAAGTCTGGTTCAATTGGTTCATGTTCACCTTGATTTATCAAAAGACGGAACAAAACTCATAGGTATATCTATGGAAGACAGATTTATCTATTCAATAGACTTTTATGTGTGAGACATATTGGTTTATCAAGTCTTCGACTTTGGTTCGTAGCAACTCTTAGTTGTGGGTGAGATTAGCTAAGGGAATCAAGTGCATAGAATCCTGATGGGATTCAGAGACGTAAGGAGCGCACTGTACCTTGATCAGTGTGAGATTGGTTAGGGCTCAACTACATTCCAGTCCGAAGTTGACTTGGAGTAGGCTAGTGTCTGTAGCGGCTTAATACAATGTGGTGTTCAAATCTGGACTAGGTCCCGAGGTTTTTCTGCATTTGCGGTTTCCTCGTTAACAAAACTTCTGGTGTCTGTGTTATTTCTTTTCCGCATTATATTTGTTTATATAATTGAGATATTACGGGTTGTGAGTAAGTTCAATCAATTGTGAATCCAACATTTGGTTGTTGATTATATTGATTGAACCGTTCAAGTTGTTTCACATAATAACCAGGCTCACGAATTTCAATCTGTTTGATTTGTAGATTACATTGTGAAACAAAGATATAACTCTTAGATATACTTTTCTTAAGATTGAGTCTGACTGTCTAGTTTTTCTCTTGAAAATATATTGGAGTTAGTCCATACAGATTGCTAAGCGAAATATTGGGTGTGGTTGTCAGACCCCAGTTTTTTCAATATGGCCCTTCACAAAATCAGGAAATTACACGACAACTTCAGGATAAAAATGCCTAGCAGACGCTTCAGATCAATTACAACACAACCCACCCACCCCAACTAACTTCCAATGGAAGTTACCATACCCACAAAAAAATACATCTTTTCTTGTGGAAAAGCACAAAACGAGGGCCTACCAACCCTCCAACTCCTCAATCGCAACCACCTGACCAACACAAATCTATGTCCCCAATGCAATTTTGATCCCGAAACTGCAATGCATATCCTTCTACATTGTCCTATTGCTACGGATTCGTGGAACCTTTTACTCCCGCGGATATCCACACCACAAAGCATCCACCAAGGACTTCCTACCTCAATAAACCCCCAGATAACTATATCACTACTCCTTCAAGCTAAAACCCATGATGAAGCCACTACCGCATTTTGCTTTCTTTTCTGGTCTCTCTGGTTAGCTAGAAATAACGTCGTGTAAAACCAAAAGCAGACAAACCCAACAAACATATTGCAAATGGCTACCAAGCTTCAACAAGAATATACCTTGGATCAACACATTCTCCTACCGACCCGGAATGCAATTATATACAAATACTGCGCAGCGGATCCCCAACTCAACCACAATTTTAGTGGGATGCAACAAACCTCGTGCAGACTGGATCAAAATAAACACAGATGAAGCAACTAGAGGAAAACTAGGACCTACAAGAGCGGGCTTTATTTGCAGAAATGAGGACGCTATCACAATCTTAGCAATTGCACAACCATTGGGCAAAACAGGCTCAAAAGAACCACAATAATCACAGCGAAATACCCCTTTTAATTTCTGTATAATAACTCAAGATGGTCGCAATAATCTAACATGCAAAACTCGGTTTTGGATGAGGATAAAAAAGAAAGATAAGAGAGAAAAGGAAATTGCTCGCGCTTCCGTTTGATTTAGGGAAAATAGATGAGCTACTAATGGTTTGGCGCTCTGATCATGTTGATTTGGTTAAGCGCTAAATTATTGGTCGCTTTCTCCCGGGCGCCAAATGGTTTGGCACCCGGTGCCATTTTTTTTTTTTGAAGCAAGAGTAATGTATTGAGATAAATATTAGTTCGTTACATGAGAAATATCTCGAGTAAGTTGCGATCTAATTTCTACAAGAGAAAAACTAGACCAAGCTACTGATAATTCATTCTCTCTAACAAGTTTAGAGAGAATATCTGCAACTTTATTGCCTTCTTTTGGAATGTAAGAACATTTCCAAGAGCGAAATCTACTAAAAAAACTCGAATATCTTTTACGAAATTAAATAATTGTCAATCTATAGAAAGCTTTGTTGTTTATCTGCTTCCACCACTGTCTTTGCGTCGAGCTCAAAGTGTGCATTCTCAAGCTTTAACCTTTGCGCCAAATTCACTGACTTCCTGAGACCCATACACTCCGCTTTCTCAGCATTCCTTATCCCCGTCAAGTAGATGCACTCTGCTGCTTGCTGCTCACCTGCAAAATTTCGAACCATTAGTCCAATTCCACCAGTGTTGTTAGAACTTAAATAAGAACCATCTATATTGATGGTAACAACATCAGTAGGTGGAGGCAACCAGCATATATTCCTACGACAGACTATATTATTAGTGGGATGTTGCATGTTATTTTGTGCTAAGTGTTCACTGATAAAGCTACGAGCTTTTAAAATGGTTCTGTCTGGACTGGGATTAGTGTTCTGAAAAGCTTTATCACAACGCTCAGACCATAAGCACCACGCAATAATGGTTCTGCTGCAGATGTCATCAATTGTAATTCTCTTAGCATGAAGATCATCGAACCAACTTCGTGTCTAGTCTGAGAAGGAAGTAGAACCATTTGAAGACCAACCAGAGATAGAGAACCACACTGTTCTAGCTAAGTTACAATCCATCAGAACATGGGATGGAGTCTCCTGCACCATTTTACAGAAGGGACAGACTGATGCAGTGCCAGGGATTTTAGAATTTAATATGTCTCTTGTGGGTAGAAGAGAAGAAACAACTTTTCATAAAAATTGCCTTATTCCGGGAAGTAAAGGAAGCTTCCACAATGATTTGTAGATCTTGATCATTCTTGGCCCCACCGATTCTGAGTTGTCTTGTTCTTCATACAACTTCCTGTAAGCTGATTTTACAGTGAAGCTGCCATTTTTTTCTAGCAACTAGATTAACCTATCTTCACATCTGTTGTGGATCTGTAAACCCATGATGAGATTAACTGTGTTAGCATCAAATAACTCTTGTAGAATATGTATATCCCATGAACTACTATCCTGATTAAACAGTTCATGTACGAATTTATATTGGTGATGAGACGTACATCCCAGTTTTGGGATTGGAGGATTCGATAGTCCAAGGATTCATCTGTGTTGCCAAATTAATATTTTCTTGCCATTCCCTAAACACCAGCAACTATTAGCTTGCACAAACGCTAACTCAGAACTCAGACTTCTCCAAGACCAAGTTGTATTGGTCTTCTTTTTTAAGTTGAAGAGATCTCCGTCTGAAAAATACTTGGCCTGTAGAGATTTCTCCATCATAGATTCTGTGTCAGAGCAAAGTCTCCAAGCAGATTTCGCAAGTAAGCCCTATTAAAGATATGCATATCCCGAAAGCCCAGCCCTCCTTCTTCTTTAGGTTTTTGTGTTCTTCTCCATGTGATGATGTGGTTGCCCCGACGCCATATGATTAGACGTTTTCTATGGGTATCTTGAATAACCGTAGCGGCGAGAAGGCTATCTTGAACCACCTTGTATCTTAGATCTTGAAGCACCATAGTGGTCAGCCTAATGGTTAGCCTTAATTTTTAGGGTATATTTATTAAATATCCATAGTTTTGACACCCAACAAATATACCCTTATAAAACAATACAAATACCCATATCATTTAAATACCTTATCCCTTAAAAAACAGATTACCTTAATACCCTCACTTACAATATTATTTTACATTTAAAAATCTTATCCATTAAAAAATAGATTTTTCTATTATTTCATTTCACCACCACCACCACCGCCACCACCACTCCACCACCGCCACCACCACTTACTAAATACAACCACCAATAATATTCCATCACCGCCACCACCACTCCACCACCGCCACCACTTACTAAATACAACCACCGCCGCCGCCACCACCGCCGCCACCGCCGCCGCCACACGCCGCCGCCACACGCCACCGCCGCCGTCAATATTAGGTGTCAACAACTGAAGTTGATCAAAAAAATCAAAAGTTCAAAAATATTTGTCAAATTTGGTTGTTGATTCCCTAAAACTAAGGTCAATTTCTATTGTTGATACACAAATATTGGTTGTTGATTCCATTTTTCCATTGTTGATACACAAACATTGGTTGTTGACTCCTTACACAAAGATCAATTTCTATTGTTGATACACAAATATTGGTTGTTGATTCCATTTTTCCATTGTTGATACACAAACATTGGTTGTTGACTCCTTACACAAAGATCAATTTCTATTGTTGATACACAAATATTGGTTGTTGATTCCATTTTTCCATTGTTGATACACAAACATTGGTTGTTGATTCCATTTTTCCATTGTTGATACACAAACATTGGTTGTTGACTCCCTAAACTAAGGTCAATTTCTATTGTTGATACACAAATATTTGTGTATCTTGGTGAGAGATATAAAATAATAGTCATTGTATTGGAAACACATTTTAGAAACAACCTCTAATTGATATATATATTGAAATACAAAAGATTTCCAATCAAGACAATCTAAATGAAACCAAAGATAAACATTTATGTACTAAAGTTATGAACCCGACGTGAATCGAACACGCATCTTCGACGTGGAGTCGGGTGTGTTACCATTACACCACAAGTTCGTCAAAAAATAACTACCTCAATGCTTCTGCAATTCAACTCACACTATTCAAGCAAATGAAATTGTTAAATCATACATGTAGTTATGGTTTGAAAACTAAAACTTGGAATCAACAAATCATAGAGATATGGAGTCACGCACCTTTGGGATATCCCATACATCTTTTATACAACCCATTTATGCATTCCCCGCTCAATCGCAAACCACCAACAAAATCAATCTCTATTCAAACTCCTGCTGCTAACTCAATTTCATTATCTCAAAGACCACGAGCTTATGGCTTCAACTCCATATCTCGCAATACCGGACCACCGTGCAGTTGCATTATAAAACTTAGCAAAGCAATAACTACCCTAACCATTTATGGCATAAATGGAATCAACAACAATAGTTGATCCATAAAAATGGCATCAACAACAATAGTTGATTCCGTTTATGGCATCAACAACGATAATTGATCCCCTAAAAACTCGAAGTCGAGAGATCTTTCTACCATGGAAGTTAATATCGAAGAACTATACCGTAAAATGGATCCTGGAACAGTATTGACAACATTTTCATGTATCATAGCAACAAATAACCAACAACCACCAAGCTCAACTCATCTGAAAATCAACCAACACCAAGCAAACACCACCCCCTTCTCTTTCAGACATCAACAATAATACCTCATTCTTCCAAAACCACCAACTCCTTGGTCCAACCTCGAACAACTTGAGAACCATGGTAACATCACATCCATCACCCACCATGAGTTCACAGCTCAACCTCCAACACCATAACCTCAAATTAATAGCGTCGGAGATACAGATGGTGGCTGCAATGAAGATGATGGTGGCAGATTTGATTTCAAGATCTAAAACTAAAAGAAATAAAATCTAACAGAGATAAATCGAATTCAATTTTAGTGATAGATCTGCAACTAATAGTGGAGGAGGTGTGGTGACGATGGCGGCGATGGAGATGATGGTGGTAGGTGGTAATGATGGTGGTTGTAGTTGCAGAAGTTCTCGTTGATTCATCGATCTACATAGATTGTTTAGGAGGTGGTGGTGATAGAACTGGTGGTGGTGGTGGATTTGGGGGAAGTATAAGAGGTGATGATAGAACTGGTGGCGGGATAAGTGGAGGTGGCGCTGGAGTTGAGGCAGAGACGATGAAGATGAAAAGTTATCCGAAAATGAAAACCGTTTTCTTAAAAAACATAATCAATATGAGGGTAGATTTGTAATGTTGCATAATCTTTAATGGACCCCTGATGGGCTTTGATGGAGAGGGTATTTTTATTGTAGGATAAGGGTAGTTGTGTAGCCCGTCAAAATTGAGGGCAATTATATAATTCCCACTAATTTTTAAGAGAGCGTGTAATAGAAACCAAAAGACGGCAAGGAAGAAAATCCTTCCTTTTCCGAAAACGTAGACATCCGCGATAGAGAGTTTTACTCCTTCGATATAAGTACAAAATTTCACTTTGTTACCTCCATTTCGTCAGAAGAATTCTTTTGGGTATTTTTTCATCTCTTCGATTTCCTCATCTCCGGGAAACTGATTGTAAGTATTTTTTGCCCTGTCACTCAAATTTAGGGTTTTTTTTTTTTTTTGCATTCTCTTACGGTTTCTTTTTCGGGATTTATTGGTTTTACTTTCAGTCTCACAGGAAACGATAAAGACGCTTACGAAAATGAGAGGAAATTACAGGTATGTTTGATTATCATACATAGATTTATCATGATGATTTGTGTTGTTATTGATGGTTTTCAGAAGTCATAACTGTAGTTTCTAGGAATGCATGCCACCTGACAAAACTCCTTGGAGAATTTGTTTATATCAGATGTTTTCATGTTGTTTTCAATAGTGTTTATGACTCAGTAATTGATTGGCGTGTTAACCGGTTATGATTGGGGGGTTTGGTTCATGTTTATTTTAAAATACATTGATGATATTGTGTCTGTCTGTGGGTTGATTCTTCATGTTTGGAGATTGTTCAAGAGAAGTTTCTTGATGATGTTCCAAATTATACTTGTCGGGCATCGGTGCATGGATATTGGGATATGTAGGAGATAATAGTTCTGAGCCCCTGTTGTAAGTGGAAGGGAATTCAGAGCTTGGTTTCTCTTGTAGTATGAGTCCCTACCCACTAATCTTTATGTAGCACTAGGAAAGTAAGTAGCTTCCTTCTGTAGTGACTGTGATACTAAGCTTATGAAGTTTAGTTTAGTGGCTCCATCTTGAATGATAAGCCTGTTCAGGAGTTAGGTGGCTCCAAGGTTTGACCGAGGTCTTTTGGATTCCTTGGCTCTGCAGCATGGCTATAGATAAATGTTCGACTTCTGATGGCATTCTGGTTAAGAGATTGTCAAAGGTTGAGACAATCGATTGGATATGACGCACTCTTGGATTGGCGTTTTAATTGTTTATGTACTTGAGTTTGCTTTGTGAGAACTGGATCCGGAGTTGAGACTGACTTCTCGCTCTATAATGCTAAGTCCGCTAAGTCCCAGAAATGCATCTCAAAAAGGGTGACCAGTGAAACATGAATCGGCAGAATGGTTTATTGATGAGTTTGGTTTTGAGTTTTTCTGAGAGCAATGGTTTTCTTTGTTGTTTTTTTTTTTCTATGCTAAAAAAAAAAAAGCTTTTTTGCAATCCGCTCTTACGGAGTATGAAACCCAAGAGCTTTATGGAGTATGAAACCCAAAAGCTTTCTTTTTGTTTCAATTGCTTTCGCTTGTCTGTCAGAGGCGTCTCTGCAAAGGGTTAAGTTCGGCCTTTCTTTGTTGAAAGCGGCTGGCTTCCCTTTGTCACAAGTCTTAGTAACATTAAAACTGTTTAAATGGCTACCAAGTTTGTGGATATTTGGTAGAATGCTATTTGTTGATATATCACCAGTGAGGCAAAACTAAACCAACCATCTTCTTCGCACTTTGCAGTAAAACGAGTCTTGTCATTTTTAAGAATAACAATCTTGAAACCAGTAGCCATCTTGTACTTATCAACAGCAAGCCTAACAGCTTTAACACCACCCATAAATTCTCTACCAATCTTATCAAAAACATAAACCCATTCATCAATAATCAGAGGCTTCCCCTTGTCTGCATCATGATCTAACACCCTTACCATCTTAGGACTTTCAGTTACACAAGCAGACTTAGAACAAGAACCCGGAACTCTTTGCTGCAACCGGACTTAGAACCGGAACTACTGCTACAACCAGGACTTAGACGAGAAGTATGATTCAATCATATCCACATGCAAATAGACATCTTCATTATCAATAAGAATCATGAAACCAATTAAGCTTTGCGATTGTATATCAATTGTCCACATAAACTACTTGACCGTTGTCCATATAAATTTGAAACATATACTCCCGAGGAGACAAAGACCTCCTTTGCTTGCATGCAAAATGCTTCAATTCTTCTACGGTTATTTTAGTATTAACACGAAAAACAACAGAATGCTCACCATGATTCAAACAACATTAATAAACTTCGCAGACTTGTTTGATACCCCTACATATTACAAAAGAAATGACAATAAACATCTGAAGCTTCAAACAACAATTTCATACAACCTAAAAGTAAACGATGTACATGAAAGTACACATTTAATCGAAGCCAAAAACATCAAGTAACAGTAAACCTAGATAAAATACTCCATCAATTAAGCTTCAGAATCTTACTGGAACACACAATTGAATAAATCAGAAGACTTTGATCTAGTATCAGTTCCATTTCATATCATGCATCATAAACCTAAAAAATCAACATCAAACAACAGTAAACAAAAATCGAATTGATCTAGTATTAACAGTAACACTAGTACAAACAGACCCTTTTGCCACGCCAAATTGGCGTGTCCATAGGAGTTTTGACACGCCAATTTGGTTTGGACTTGGCGTGACTTACCTTTGCGTGGTTTTAGGTAACACGGCGTGGTTTTAGGTAACTTATAGCCACGCTTGCCTTGCGTGGCTATTTCTGCATGAAATAGACACTCCAGAGCCATATAGGCGTTGCTATATAGTGTCCCAAAAACTTAATCGGTACTCTATAGACACACGATTTATTATTTTGGCGTGGCTCTTTGGTTCCCTATAGACACCCTAAGTGCTTCTGGCGTGGCTATTTGATTCACTATAGACACCCAAATTTCTTTTTGGCGTGGCTATTTGGTTCACTTTAGACACGTCAATTGTTTTTTGGCGTGACTCTTTGGTTCCCTATAGACACACTAATTGCTTCTGCCGTGGCTATTTGATTCACTATAGACACACAAATTGCTTTTTGGCGTGGCTATTTGGTTCACTTTAGACACGCCAATTGTTTTTTGGCGTGGCTATTTGATTCACTATAGACACCCAAATTTCTTTTTGGCGTGGCTATTTGGTTCACTATAGACACACAAATTGCTTTATGGCGTGGCTCTTTGGTTCCCTATAGACACGCTAAGTGCTTTTTGGTGTAGCCATTGGTTATCCGATAAACACGCCATATAGGTTTAACGTGGTTATATGTTATGTTTTAGCCACGCCAGTTTCACTTGCCTTCATCCACGTGGTGTATTAGGAACCGTTGAATACCATCCACATGTAACGTTGTGAGCCGTTCATTGGATATCCTATAGACACGTCCCAAAGAGTGTGGCTAAATGTGATATTTAGCCACGCCCATTTCCAATTACCTTGATCCACGTGGACGTATTAGGAATCGTTGGATCTAATTTAAGATGATGCAATATTGGCCAGATTCGGATATAACGTTCACTGTCCATTGATTAGGTTGTGTGAAACACAAATATAATTACACTTTCTTACTACTCAAAATATAAATATAGCAAAAGGGCGAAAGGATCGATCCTGAGAGGTCTAGGTTGTCAAATTGTTATGGTTTCTATATAAAACACCCGGAAGAATTTCGATTGTGTAAATAAAAATAAACAAAAGCAAATAAAGTACGCAAATCAAGAATGTGAAATATTGGATAAAGGTTTCATCTTCAATTGTAAACAAGTTTATGAATATATGAATAGAATTAGGTATTTAATCTCGCTATCATCAAAAGCCATAGAATACCTTATTGCAAGAATATAGTAAATTTCTTAAAGTTATCAACACACACATTGGTAATGCGTATGTGAATTCTACCTAAAGAATAACCTAACGCCTTGCGCTAATCAAGTTCAATTCTAGGAGCATTAAGTTTGAAATAGGCTAATCAATGCAATTGAAATACATTGCGCAAACAATTCGAACAAAGGTCAATTTCTACATATGAATACAAGGATGTATCACTACAACCTAGAATCATATCATGCTACTAGTATTCAAGGTTATCGTCAATGAAAACCTAAAATAGCTATAGATATGGATGTGAGTTCAATCAATTCTAGACTCGACTAAACAAACATTCAATCATATTGCAATCCATCAATCATGCAATTATTATAACCCGTAGAAGTCGAACGATAATATTGAGAGAAAACTAATTCATAAAAATCATAACTTGGTTGCAAAATCCAACTACATCTTCAACCAATAATAAAAACTTAGTTACTTGTGTTTTTGGAAATCATCATAGAAAGCAAAGAAGAAAACTATCATGTGAAACCCTAGACAACAAGTAGAAGTCTCCCTCATGGAGAGATATCTAGGTTTAGAGAAAAAGTTCTATTTATATGCTTTTCTCCCCATAAGGATACTTTCCCAAAATTAGGTTAATTCTTCTCAAAACCCGTCTCCAAGTTGGTCCACCAAGCCCAGGAGTGAAAAATATGTCTCTGGAATTTTGGGTTAGAAAAGTGTCGCTTAGGAATTGATGACGTCATCGCTAGGAATCCGGGCCGGAAAACTTTCTCCGATCGCTTGGAAACTGGAAGACGTCACTGAGCAAGTGCACACTCCCGAAGCTCAACTCCATTTCTCCGCAATTCAAACATTCACAAAATACCACCTAAACCAATTTCTTGTTCTTCTAAAAACGCACCCAAAGGCGTGGTGTAGCTCATATGTCCGGCCATCAATTCTTGCATCCGACTCATACCCCCTCGCGATTCACTGAAATATTGCGATCGACACTTTAACCTCCCAAACGGCTCTCGGAACTATGCTCACCGGCTTACCAATTTCGCTCCATTTTCGCACTATTTCTGCGACACAGCTCAGGCCATTCTCAGCCTGCGAATTCTCCCCTGTGTAATTCAATCTTCATCTGCTTCTCACTCCCAGGCCAACACCAAAGACATGAGTCTCCACCTTCCATTCCTCGACATACTCAAGATTCCGCCACAGAGACAGTCTCCATCAACGCATATCGAACTCCATCACCTGCCATGTACAGCTTACCCTTCTTCCAGCTTTTTATTGCATCTGTAACTGTAGCTAGCTGAACCCATCCTGCGAGTTCAATCACCCTTGACTCCACCAACTTCTTGTATGCCTTCTCAACTGAACCACGACCACACACCATGGCACCACCTTCTCGCGAAGCCTCGACTCCATTCGGCTCCTCTTTCGGGTCCATCACCACCAACAGGCGCCACCTAAATCACCCTTTGCCTTAGTATGCGGCATCATCAACCATCGAACTCCAACTCCATCTTGATTGCGACCCAACTTGAGTTGTTATCCTCTCACTTATAGCTTCTCGCACTCAAAGCATCTGTCTTATCTCGACCCAGCAATCATCACTCCATGGTGGACTCGAGCTTGTCTGCTTCACCACCAAACAATGCTTCCTTCACCCACTCGCCTTCTTTCTCCAACACCAACACGGTTCCAACTTCTCGTTCCCGACCTTCCTTCACTGTTCAATTTCAATCCGTGCTGCATCCATCCGTTGCTTGATAGCACCGGCCATCAGCACTTGATGACCAAAGACTAGCGAAAGCTTGCGGTTCGGCGGTGTCAAAACCATTCGCAACATTCATTTCGTAGCTCATGTATTCTACTGACTCCACCAGACCATATAATCTCTCGCTCTAGATTGCAACAAACAATACCATCTTTATTCTAGCCATCACTATTGCGGCAATACCACCCTGCGACCATTCTGCAGCTGCATCATCGAGTCCCTGACACAATTCAGCTCAAGACCCATTATCATAGCCACCGACCCCAAGTATAATCGCGACCCTTTAACCCAAAGCAATTCCAACCTCATTCTCCTTGTCGAACTTGGCTCATCGCTAGCGACTTGACCTTATTCTTTGCATCCTACAGGTTCTCTTGCAATTACTGCGAATAATCTCGGCCTCGATAACAACGAAGCACGGCGCCACCAATGCTTCACTCTTCTTGCCGGTCCTTGCATCACAACAACCTCTTTGGGACTCAACCATCCGAGCCGCATCCACCAATTCAACCAACAAGCAAGAACACCTCGGTTCAAGGTGCATCACTTCCATTTAATGAGCCTTCCCATTCTTTCTAACTCCACCGGACCTTCAATGCACTCCGGCTTACTTGCACCACGATCCTGAATCGCCATTTAGAACCCATGACTAACAGACTTTACTAACGAGAGACAAAGCTTGATTTTGGGCACAATAAGACTTTCTTGCGAATCGGGTAGCATTGATGGAGCATTTAATCAAGCACTTTCGGTGTGCGTTTCATGATTGTTGATCTCCCTTTGGTTTCTTGGCTGTGTGTTGGTAAAGTTTCTTGGCATATAATGCTGTCCAATTCGAGCTAAACTAAACCAATTCCTGCCATTTGAGCTCAAAACCCCTTTCTAAATCACCTACGTTCATCGACACAAACCAACCAAACCAAACACCAATTTAATGACTGAATTTCAGTCCAAACTCCATTGCTTCCGATTCGTCTCGGCTTCAAAAGCTGTCCTGTACCAACATGGAATCAAACTCGAGTTTCCTTCGATCTAATCAGAAACCAACCTCATTAACCTCCATTGAGATGGCAAAAACTTCAATTCTTCTCTAACCTGTTGCTGCAATTCTTCCTTGATTTCACCGAGTTTGTCGAATTCGACATCTCCTTTGAACCCTTGGTTTTCGGCTCCTCAATCTGCCGATTATGAATCCTTTGTCGCCTGGCCTTGACACATGTTGTAAGAGAGAAACAGCCTTTGTGTTGTTTTGAATCTAACTCGACTAAGAAAGATGAGGTCTAATACCACAGGATGGCTATCAAGCACCCATCGATTCGATATGGGCACCCTCCATTCAAAGTTTCTGCATAGTGCAGTCGGTTCCAGAGGACTGACAGGCTTAATCATCGATTTTGTTCATAACTTCTCATGCAATGTTGGAGTGACCTCATTCTTTCGTCGTTGGCTTCGGATTTTCGCTCCAATGAGTGACTTCTTCTCCTTCTTTCGCCATTGGCTTTGTCTTTTCGTGCTCTTCGAGATGATGAGAAGAAATCTTGGATTTGAGCGAGTTCCACTTCCTTTTGCCCCAAATGACTCCAAAACACCTAATAAACTCAAAAGCACACATAAGATACATAATTTACAAGAAAACTCGCAAAGAAAGCGTAAACTCTTCATAGTAAATACGGTGTATTTTACACCTATCATCCACATGTAACGTTGGGAGCCGTTCATCGGAGAACCTATAGACACGCCATATAGCGTGGCTTTATGTGATATTTAGCCACGCCAATTTATATTTGTTTAGTGTATCTTTATGTTATGTTTAGCCACACCAATTAACCTCGAAGCGTGTGTATTACGCGTGTGGCGCCTCTAAGCCAGATTCGGATATAGCGCATCTAAACCATCCACCTGGCACTATCCAAATTTTCTTATACTTTATATAAATTGTGGTTAAATCTGAAATTCATATTATTTTTAATAACACAAGAAAAATGTTGCGCTTTGGTCTAATGATTTTGCAAAAGAAAATATTAAAGAGCATTTATCCAAAAATCATCAGAGTTTTCTTCAACTTTTTTGATGGTGGTGTCTCTTCAAGCAATTGATCGAGGTTGTGACATTCTCGACGCGCCAAACCTTGTCATCCTATGTTTCCATCTGGGAAGTTGGTATGCACACGATCTACACTTTGTACATGTAACTTTCTCTGCGCCTTTTTAATCTTCTTTGGAAGCTTGTCGGAGGAATTTGCATGTTTGCAGAATGTGGATTGATTGCTAGGTGCTCCTCATTCGGTTTATCTTGCAAGGCTGCTTGTTGTTCTTAGGTCATTGTCAATTTCTTCTCGGAATCTAAAACTGGTTAAGTTTGCTTATGAGGTTTTCCATCTTTGTGGAGTTTCATATGACAAGAGATTAAATGTATTATATATATATATTCTAAATTCAAGTGAATTAAATCTCTGTCATGTGAATTCTCAACAAAGAGACAGACAAAAGTCATTTTTCCAACAATGTAATATATAAAGCCAACTTCACTGAAGACCGTGGCATTTTCCGGTGACCGACGCCCATAATAAAATCAAGTAACCAAATATCAATTTTCAAATTTACACTTTGGCATTCATGTTCCATTTAGGTGTTAATATATTTCTATCTCGTACTTATTCTTTAATCAAACTGAATACACGATTTATGTAAAACTATTTATATACTTGATTAACAAAGAAAAAAGAGCTAAGAAACTAACCTTGTCATCGAGAGATGGAACAGGTTATCTTTCGGCCATGCCACAAAACCATCTTTAGCTTCCCAATAACTTAAACTCACCACTTGGTTCGGTTAACACGAACGATGGAACTATAACCTCTGAATATTGACAACATAACAGTTTTAGGAAGTACTTCTCCATGTATTTTACAGTTGGCGGCGTAGGTCAAAATGCGCCTCTAGCAACGCGTTTCCCTAGATCCATTCCAAAGTCGTATTTTGCTTTTACGGAGATACGGCATATGAACATCATATAAAAAGAAGATGCTAGAATTAGCAATATAGATTTCGAAGAAAAATAAAATAAAAAAACATACTCCATTAGATGTCTTAGCCATAGTTTACGCCGTAGATGTGCACGACTTCTCTAGAGATATTGAAGGATTTGGTTGGGAATTCTTTGGTAGAGTTACGCATAAGATTAGGAGATCGGCTTCTTAGATCCATCGAAGGGTTGCTACGTGAAGGAGACTTCCAGAAGTAGTTGGTTGTGAATTACTGGTAGGGTTCTATATAAGATTAAAAAGAGTTATTAGTTACTTTTGAAAGTTACACATGTTTCTATTTTTCTAGGTTCTCTAATTTACACTTGGATCGGTGATTCATATAATTGATAGACTATTTTATGTATATTTGACTTACAAATCAAACAAGCCAAGCAACTAACCTTCTTAGCAGGGCTCGGTAAATCGAACACCAAAATTTGGCCAAGGAATCGCTTTTCCAAGAGTTTGCCCCTAATGTTTCCATACCCAGAAAATCGTACGGGTAGACGAAAGTCGGTTTTATTACTTCATTAATCGGGATTTTGTGGCGATCAACCTCCAACCCATCCTTTCCATGTAATTGTTGTTTTCATTATAAAAAAGCTCTACCTCTAGCAAGGATGTTTGCCTTAGGATACTCGTCAAAAGGTTGCACCTTCTACCCTCACATGGAAATATATGGCATATGAACATCTTCAGCGAAAACTTCAAAACAAATTGAGATTTAAAATGCATGTAAAAATAAAATGAATACGGGAGAAACTCGCTTTAGTTTTCGCGATCTCGGATTGGCTCGAGTAGGTGGATCTTTTGACATCACATCCAGTATGTTTCCTCGAATTTTGTTGACTTACCTGCAATAAGAGAGTAATATTCCATATTCGGGTGACAAATATGCCAAATTCCACCGTGAATGCGAAGACATGAGATGAATAGGTAACAAATATACAAGGTTCTCCAAAATACACCTCAGCATCCGTGATTCATATAGTAGTTGATGGCATATCTTAGACTCATATGGTCTTAAGATCATGTAAATCGGTTTAAAACACATACCTTCGGAACTTTTTCGAATCTTTGCGATACGAGATTGGCTTAGTTGAGTAGATCCGGTGATTTTCATGACCTCGAGAATGTTTTGGTTGACTTACCCGCATCGGAAAATTGAAATGAAAGTTGTACCTTATTTTTTGCAGGTGAACCATTTAAGCAAAATGCACAAATCGACTCACAATCAAATATCTAACCACATATCTCATTCTATAAGGTTCTCTAAAATATACACTAACATCCGTGATTCATATAATTGATAACATATTCGTCTCTTATATCAAACAACATATATATATATATATAACTGGTTTGTGTAAAAACATATCCAATGAGTTAATAAATCAAACAAGCATAGCAACCAACCTTTTGATCCAAGATGGTTTGATTTGATGGCCAACTAATTTCAGCATCACCAACATCTTTTAAAGTTTTTATCCCAGAAGATGTGACAAAGGGTAATTTGATGGTTTCATTTAGCACTTCACTAACCATGACGCTATAGCATGTAACCTCACCCGTCATTCCTGAATTTATTTTATAAGATACCTTCTTTGAAGAGTAAGCTCTACCAATGGCAACAATGTTGTCCTTTTCTCCAAACCAAAGTTTGCATCATATGCCCTGCAGAAACACAAGGCGCGTGAGAGATAGTAAATGGAAGATTGAAAATTTAAACGCGTTGGAAAACCATACATCAATGGTAACTTTTCAGATGGCACGTTCTGAGATTCCCCAGTGGATGGAGGAGACGGAGACTTCTTTTTGATACTAAAGATGGCGGGGATTCGGTAGAAACGGTCGGCGTTTTTAGTACAAGGAGAGTCCACTTTGCGGACCCTTTGGTGCTCGAGATGACCTCAAGGACCGGATTTCCCATGTTTTTTGGATGTTTAAATGGCCGATTCGGACCTATGTTATTCTTAGATCGATTGGAGCGTTGCTAGGTCACGCATCCTGTGGTTGTAGTTGAGCACATTGTTTGAAAAATGAGATTTGTACGCAATTTTTTTTAAAATTACACAATCTAATCAAAACTCGGTTCACTTACCTCTCCTCCGGACTTTCGAGCATCTTTTGCCCACAATTTTCGCAATGTCGACTCCTTGAGATAACAAGTTATTTGTTAATCTACGATACGCATTTTAGTAGACTCTAATTCTTTCTCCTTAGCTTTGGCTTTTTCACGCTATTCATCGTTCTCTTCGAGTGTCTTGGTTTTCTACCATTTGGAAAGTAAAGGGTTGCGCGTCACTCCAAAGCCGACCCCCTTGACACGTCCACCCTTATCCGGCCGATCACAACTTGTTAGGGCATCCTCGTTATGACCAACCGTTAGAGTTCCCTCTCGAATCATCTTTCCGCTTCTCTTCTGTTCAAATAATGTGTTAAATTCGATTTAAACCTTGCGCAATTACTTTGCACTTACTTTGGTTAAAAACATGAGGACCGTAAAGTTTCATTTTTCTCACAACTTCAGATGTCTTATTTGACAAATTAAATGCGGAACAATTCCGTCTTTGTTTTTCGCGTGCTCTAGCCCACATGAAGCACCGGTCTTCAAGATCTTCGCAACTTTCCGCTTTGGACCTAGTAGTTACGAGAAACAAGTAAGGATTTACACTACGGATATTAACGTGGTAAAAGAAAAACCTATTCAAAGCATCTAATGTGACAAAATTACTGATTGGTGTAAGAGGACACATCCCTATACCGTTTTAAGTTTACGCATATATGAGACACCCAACACGACATACAAAACAGATATGGCAGGGTTTTATCATGGTGTATAATAAATAAGACAACGAGACTTACTAATTTTAGTTTTAATCCCGAGTATCCTCCTCGTCGGTCCAGATGTGGGAACTTGGATTGTGATATTGCCTCTTTTCCCTCTCCGAATTTTTCTTGCAGAGGAAATAAAAATAATTTCATTAGTATCTTTGGATAGACAATAAGAACGAAACACAAATTAGAAAAATCAATGTGTATTCCATACCTTAAAATAGGCGATTTTAGTACATGATTAAGGTAATTGTCCATTTTTCTTGGTCCATTACCGTTTCGCTTTTTTTTGGGAAAGTTCTTAGTTTGTGCGGCATTTCGGAAGGATTTTACATGATTTTTGAACAATTTCCTTCTAAAATCCAGCATTTGAGCAGTAGCGCTTCATGACCACTCGCTTTAGCTCATGGGGTACCTCATAATGAAGTTGTAATAACATCTAATGTATGTTAATCATGGACTCGCGGTTAGACAACAAAAATGACGAATTGGTAACCTGCATATGCATACCTAGAATTTTTCTCCACATATTTTCTTTTGTTGTTGAAGGGACTTCCTTCCAACATAAATGTTTTATGCCAACCATATCACGGACCAAATAGCCTAGGTAGCTACTTTAATTCAATTCTATGGTTACCAATAGGCGGAACATTTTGTCAAATTCAATATCCCTTCTTTTGGCATTTTTATCCGAGAAGTATCTATGCGGCTTCAACATTCTTGTCATTCCCTCTCTTTTATGATCACTTATGTAGAATCTTCTTGTTGTGTTTTGCTTCGGCTTCCTACGGAGCATTTTCCAATTCTTTTCTTCTAACACCTCCAAATCATCATTTTTAATCTTCGACTCACTGAAATAACTGAGGCAACATATGAAACCATGTGATGTTTAAGTAGGAACAAGTAAGTACAAGGTTTCGCACATTACCTATTAAGTCTTCAAATCTAGCAGTGTGGACCGTATCTTCACCATCATCGTCATCTGATTGTACAATGTCATCATGACTCTCATCTAAATCCATCGTTTCTTCATCATAATCCACCTCATAATCTGATTCCCTCCATTGGTCGTAATCATCATCTTCTCCCATGACAAAAGCTGTGTAGGTACGTGCATCTTAGTTAGGAATTTGAGCTTATTTTGGAAAATATTAGCTAAACCTAACATGATAGGCAACATGTGTTACACCTATTTTCTATTATATGAAAAGAAAACAAACATGAACTCATTAATGCATGTAACTTGAGGCTAAAACATCACTGCATCACAAAAAATCTCCTCATGGTTATTGTGTTATCCACAAAGCGAAAGGTACCGGTTATATAAATTTTTGTTACAAAAGCCTAGAGCACTAAAGCACCAGATAGTGATTATCCATTTTTAGCTTGAAGATATAGTCAAATTGTCAACCACAACATGGTATTATTAAAAGTGGCAACTTAAAATGCAGACGTTTACAGCTAACCAAGTAACGAGAGACTCAAATGATTAAATCTTGAGAAGCCTTGTATATAAATATGATTGACACAACATCGTTGATCAAAGTAGAGTTATTAACTCTCAATCAAAATCCAACCCAAACAATAACAAAAATCCTAGAAAAAAATTAGCATCGCTAAGTTTTTTATTTATTTTTATTTTGTAAAACCTAACTAACTAGTAAAGCCTTACTAAGTAACATGAAAGAAAGATCCTTACCTAAATCTTATAATAGTTCATGCATGTAACTTAAGCCTAAAATATTATTGTTGTAACAAAATGAAATCACATCTCATCGTACAACCCGTGATTGTCATTAACTTGTTCTTTGATACAGTTTAGAATAAAAACCTAATCATGCTTTAACTAGTAAACCTATAAGATCTAACATCTGATTCCATGAGATCAAACAAAAATCTAACATAAATTTAATATTCATTCGATAATGAGTTGTATAAATAATACCAACAACAAAGATCGAGTTTAAAGAGGTAGATTCCTTGTAAAGATTAGAGATAGTAATAGAATAAAAACCCTACTCATGCTTTAACTAGTAAACCTATAAGAAGTGATAGAATAAAAACCCTAATTATGCTTTAACTACTAAACCTATAAGATCTAACATCTGATTCCATGAGATCGAACAAAAAAATCTAACATCAATTTAATATTCATTCGATAATGGGTTGTAGAAATAATACCAACAACAAAGATCGAGACTGAAGAGGTAGGTTCCTTGTAAAGATTAAAGATAGTAGTAGGATTATGATTTCATAGAGAGAATGAATCGAGTAATAAAAACTGAAAAAGTAGATCGAACTCATCTTTCTTTTTCTTTTGGAATTTAACCAAACCATCAAAGTGGGAATTGATTTTCCTTTTGAAATCATCCCGCCGAAGAAATCCATTTTCATCACCCGCCAAACAAAAGATTTTTGGTGTTTTTCTTTTTTATTTCCAAATTTTTGATGTGTAACCAATATGGTTAGTTTCCTTATTTTATGAGAGAATATATCGTAGACTGATTATGATAAAATTGTTTCCCAAAATTTTCGAAATTTTGTTTCCGATCTCTAACCAACTCGAGAAGAGGCTATAGAAAAAAAAAAATTACTTTCCTATTTGAATAATATTTACCTTAATAATTTTAAGCTGGGTTGTCTCTGTATTATTCTTGCTTTAGGGAGGAAACGTATGAATTATTGGTGGCACCTATGTAGGAAACGTGATACAAAGAAGCTAATAAAGATAAATAAACTAAACCCATCCATTTTCATGTTCATCATTTCCTTAAAACATAAAAGTTCAACATGAATCATTCATCACATAAATGTCAACCTATCTATCAGCGTAAAAAGCCTCCATCTAGTGCGGTAGATTTAAAAAATAAATAAAACCACCACTGAAAACAAAATGGTCATCAAAAACCGGTTCTTTGTCGATTAGTCGGTTCCTCATTCTCATCCAATTCCACGCAAAGATCATTATCATTAACATCGTCGTATAGCGGTACTTTTACTTTCAATAGCACTTTACTTGTTCAAACTCGTATTTTTGTTAAAAGTATTTGCAAGGAGATAATAAGATCGAGACCTAAAGTGATAAATTTATTCTTATTGTTTACATGGGGGAAAACTGTATTTTCTACATTTCCTCAGTTCTTTACTAATTATATTTATTTTTCCAAAAGAATGCAACCTCATAAATAAATAAATTTGCAAGAATATATTGCATTAGCAAAGTCTATGAACTTGTAAATAATTATTTGATTTATTTCATGATTCCAATACCTAAATAATAAAAGAATTCATAAACATCACCTTCTTCTAAATGACAAAATTAGCAAACGAAACAACAAACAAAAACAACTTTCAAAGCGTCCACAAAATGAAATCAATAAATCAAACCATATCATCAAAAAATAAAACATATCAAATAAACCATCCCATCTTCAAACAATTCTTCTTGCAATGCTAAAGGTGAACTCGATCACTTCAACCAGGCTTGGGTGCCTTGTCATCCTCAGATTTGTCATTTTACTTCATCGGAGCTCCACATGCTTGTTAAGATCATGCTTGTTAACTTTTGGATTATTATCTGCCATATCCTAACATCGGGACTGATCTTCATCAATAATTTCAATAATAGAAGGAGCATCATCATTCATGTGGGAACATCACAATAATGTCAAAACATGGCATCCTCATCGCTCGATTACGTCCGTGGAGGAACACCGGGAATAACATCGGCATAAATAGGGACATCATCATTGTCAACACTCGACAACGTAACTAATTACGGCGTTGAGAGGAACACCGAGAATGTGAGTTATTAGTCCACGTGAATGATAATCCTCAATTTACGAGGACTAATATCGATCGAGGACATTTTTGGATCCTCTCTTGATTTCATCTCTACAGTCCCTCTTAGCATAACTCATTTTCCTCTTAATACTCTATGTTAATTTTTTTCTATGCTTGTGTGTAATTTTATATATTTCTAAGGAAAACCCTAATTTCTTAGGTTTTCCATCATTATCTTAAATCACCTATTCTTTGGTATTTACATCGAATATTGAAGCAATATAAGGAGATATGGAATGAATATTTTCATGTTGATCTAATTTCCTTTTAATCTAATATACATAACGAACATAACAAACTAAAATAAATTATGATCTCATGAGATTATCTAATTTCCTTTTTAATTTAATTACCTAGGTCGGTTGGGGTGGCCCGGCCGGCTGGACCATAGGTGTAATGCAAAAAAAGCAAAAAACCAAATGTTGGCTAGTTAAACAATGACCCAACATTTAGCGGCAACACTTCATGTTGATGCACGAAATTGAACATTTCAACATAGAAAAAAAATCCAAACACCCAAACAAAAAACAAAAAAATACAAGGAAAAAAAAAGGCAACATAAATAACCCAATGAATAAATTGTACATTTTAGCATAGAAAAAAAATCCAAATACCAAAAAATAAATAAATAAATAAATAAAAAAACTGCAAGAAAAAAAGCTACATAGATAAGCCTAAGAATGTGTTAGCGGCATGGACATCGTGAGTACACGTTTCCGATTGCCCACCAAAATTCTTCAACGAGACATCGCTTCTCATGTGAGGAATAATTGCAACCCTTGTTTCCACGCAGAGTGCCCCCAAATTTCCGTCCAAGTTCGGTGAGTGTATTGTAACGCAATAAACGCGTATTTTGCCAAAATAAGAGGTCCTTGTTATTTACAAAGGCTATCGGGTTATAAGTCGGCCATTCATCCTCTTCAAAGTAAACGCTTATCTTATAATTCCAATTCCATTCCCGCCAGTGCCCATGTATGAATATTTTCTTCGGAAATGGGAGCCCGAGAAATCTATCCAGGGCCGATCAATCCCCTCATGGATGTAGTAAAATAAAATGCGAACTCGAACATGACCATCCCAAGTGATGGGTTAGTATTTATCCAAAATTCACTCCCGGGAATATGATGCGGGGGTGGAGAATGTTGATGGAACGTCTCGGTGTGTAAATTGAAAGATATTATGCCAATATCCTGTCGACAACAATCCTTCCAAAAATACAACCATGTGCGTACACACACGAACTCCGAAAAGTATAAGGAATCTTCGTTTGCTATGTTCCTCCATCCCCTCTTGTCTCCTAGAGTGTGTATTTGAACTTTACCATGCATCCATGTGAATTCGAACTACCTTGTGCTTGACGTTGTGATGGTAAACCCCCAATTATGTTGTATCGTGGATACCACGAATTTTATGGATACGGTGCAATTGGGACGACACCAAAAAGGAATCCAATTATTTTGTCCCCAAGGATAGTATTCCATTCTTTGCATACACATTTTAATATTAATACACTATCACAGTTTGGATGCGCTGAAGTATCTCGGTAGTTATAGTTAGGCAACATATCCATCACTATTATCGATGAAAGATTATCAAAAAAATTTTTACAAGCTTTTAGGATTTTCTTATTGTAGAATGCTACAAGCAGATACGAGTAAAGCTTAGAGCATCTCCAATAAAGTGGGTGTAAAAAAATCCTCGTGGAAGTCTATTTAAGACTTTTATTTAAGAGATTATACACATATAGTAAATAGAGGATCCTATGGTTAAAAAATTATCTCCAATAGTGAAAGGTTTAATCTTTAGAATATTTTATATGATAAAATCTTAACCGTTGATCTTTACTTTTACTAATTTCTAAAAAAAATAAAATAATTGAAAATATGACGTGGGGGTGCAAGTGAAGGTGTAAATAAGACTTTATTTTCACATCCATCCTAGTTGTAGGATCCCACCATTGGAGATGGATTTATGTTAATTGGGGGTCTAAAATCCTACATGTCATGAAAAACAAAAGCTTGACCCTCTATTAGATATATATATATATAGACATCCAATACACCTGTTGGCTAATTTTTTTAGGTTTTCCATCTTAAATCACTATTCTTTGGTATTTACACCGAATATTTTAATTTCCATATTACTAAAAAAATGAGATATTGTAGCAATATAATGAGATATAGAATAAATATTTTCATGTTTATCTAATTTCCTTTTTAATCAAATATACATTTCGAACATAACAAACTAAAATAAATCATGATCTCAATAATTTTTCTACTTTTCGATTAATTACCTAGGTCGGTTGGGGTGGGCGCCCAGACGGCTGGACCATAGGTGTAACGCAAAAAAAGGAAAAAACCAAAGGTTGGCTAGTTAAACAATGACCCAAACTAATTAAATTGTACATTTCAACATAGAAAATAATCCAAACAAAAAAAAAAAAAAAAAAAAAAAACACAACTACAAGAGAAAAAAGCTACATAGATAACCCAATGAATAAATTGTACATAGAATAAAATCCAAATACCAAAAAAAAAAAAAAAAATAATAAAAACATCACAACTACAAGAAAAAAAAATCTACATAGATAACCCAAGGAATGTGTTAGTAGCATGGACATGATCATGAGTACACGTTTTCGATTGTCCACCAAAATTCTTCAACGAGACAGTGCTCCTCATATGAGGAATAATTGCAATCCTGCTTGTTTCCCACAATACTTTCCCCCAACTTTAGTCAAGTTAGGTGAGTGCATTGTAACGCAATAAACGCCCATTCCGCCACAATAGGAGGTCCTTGTTTTTTTCCAAAGCTATCGGGTAATAGGTATGACACCTTTCATCCTCATCCTTTTCCAAGAAAATGCTTACCTCATGATTCCAATTCCATTCCCGCCCTGGGTGCCCATGTATGAATATTTTTTGGAAATGGGTGCCCGTAAAATCTATCCCGGCCGATTAATCCCCTCATCGTAGGCCTCATGGATGTAGTAAAATAAAAGGCGAACTCCGAACATAACCATCCCAAGTTCGGGAATTCACTATCGGGAATATGATGCGGGGTGGAGAATGTGGATGGAACGTATCAGTGTGTAAATTGAAAGATATTATGCCAATATCCCACTGACAACAATCCTTCCAAAAAATACAACCATGTGCGTACACACCTGAACTCCGAAAAGTATAAGGAATCTCCTCTGCTATGTTCCTCCATCCCCTCTTGTCTCCTAGAGTGTGTATTTGAACTTTACCATCCATGTGAATTCGAACAACCTTGTACTCATTGGTACGTTGACAGTAGCCAAAACCCCCAATTACATTGTATCGTGGATACCACGAAAGTACTTGATCTCGTGCAATTGGGATGCATAGTTGTGGAAGATGTAGGTGCTCACCGGTTTCGGATTCATAACGTATACATGATCTTGTATGACGTAGTGTGAAACATAAAAACATACCGGACCATTGCGAGGATCCAACTATTGGGTGCAACTTACTCATATCTTCATGGGTAGGCATCGTGATTGTTGGTGTTACGATCGGGCTAAAATCTTCCTCTCTATAAAAGAGTTGAGTAACTTCTTTCCATATTCTTGGTGTGACACCAAAAAGAGTCCAATTCTTTTGTCCCTAGAGGATAGTATTCCACTCTTTGGAAACACATTTGCTTTCTAAAATGCTTTCAGTTTGGAGGTGTTGTAGTATCTTGGTAGTTAATTAGGCAACATATCCATCACTATTATACTGATGAAAGATTATCAAAAAAAAAATTTTTTTTACAAGCTTTTAGTATTTTCTTAATATTGTAGAATGCTTCAAGCAGGTACGAGTAAAGCTTATATAGACATCCAATACACCTGTTGGTGAATGGTCGCGTCCATGATGAGCAGGCATTATTTGAATGGTCGCGTCCTTAATGAGCAGGCAAGTAACGCATATTTGCCCGTTTTATCTTAGGGTTATTTTGTTTTTGGTACTCAGGTTTTGTCCAACTTTTGAGTTTGGTCTAACATTTGTCCAGCTTGGTGTTTGGTACCCAGAAAAAACGTTGACTCGTGTTAACTTGGTTAGAATTTGACTTTCGTCTGATAATTATTAAAAAAAAAATTAAATTAAATCTAATTAGTACTCTAATTTACTTTTACCCTTTTACTTTACCAAAACGTCTCCCGACTCCCCAATTCATTTTTCTACTTAACTTCTTCCGCCTCCAAAACTCCACAACTCGCATAGCGAGATATAGGATTAATTCACAACACGAGATAGGAATTCTTCTCCTCTCTTATGTAGATCTTTACTCTTTGTCATCTTGATTCCTTAGAATAGAGACGAATTGGATTTAGTTATAGCATAATTTGTGTTGTGCTTAGTTAGGGTTTTGATGTTTTGAGAAATTGAGGTTTTGAATGAAAAGTTAAACTAGGGTTTTGATTCATCTTTGGGTCTCAACTCTGGTTATGACGGAATCGATCCAATTGGGGTTTCAAGTAAGAGTTTCAATTAGAAATTTTGATTAAATAATAAGAAATCAGAAATGTTGTTGCAGGGACATAGATGTTGTTGTTGAAGAATTTGATGGATTTGAATACTTCTCAATTAGAACTTGAATACCCAACTTGAATGATTTTGTAATAGTGTGTTTGAGTTAATTAGAGATCGGCAATCAAGGACCAAAAGTGGCTGGACTTAATGAAGTTTTAGGGCTAGATATGGATTTAACTGAATCTGTAAAGCCCTTCTTGCCGTTGTGATATTGAAATCAAGGGAAGAAGATAACAATCTATTGGTCATTTGGATTTGGAAGACAAAGTTACTTGCTACTTGGAAGGGATTTAGAAGTGCGTTTTCGTTGTAAGAATGATGAGAACAGATCGATAGGTAAGAGATGGGACTAGTTGAATATTGTAGGTGGTGTTATTTGCTGCTAAAGACAAAAAATATCAAGAATTATGGTTACTGGGGTTTTTGGTGGCATTATATTACTAAAATTGATCAATTAAAGAGAATGGAGTTTTGCAGCGGTTGCAGAAGATGAAGGTTGAGCTGGGTATAGGGCGGAGCCGTGGAGGAAGAAGAGTTAGGTTTTAGGTTAATTGGTATCTTACATCCAAGCCGTAGACTAAATGTTTTTATTTTCATCCGTTGGATCTTAGACCCACTTTAGGGGTATACTTGTAAATTTAGTATTTTACTATATCTTTATTTAATAAAAATTTATTAAAGTTTGGTTATAAACGGTCAAATCGGGTCAACGTCATTTCCAAGTACCAAACACCAAGCTGGACAAATGTTAGACCAAACAGCAAAGTTGGTCAAAACTTGAGTAAAAAAAAAAAAACCCTTTATCTTATAAGCGGTTAAAAGGGAACAAAATCTATAACTGGATTTAATGGAACAAAATCTAAAGGATAACTATTACGTCATGAAGTAGGTCTGAAAGGACATGACATTTTAGTAGGGTGTTATTATTTCTTTGAATTCAACCGCTGCATGCGTCTCTTGGGAATAGGTCTCGGAAGAAAAAGAAAAAATAAGATAATTAATGTGAAAAAAGAGAAAATTAAGCCAAGAGAGGAGAAGAAGAAAAAAAGTCTCGTAGATAACAATGGCTCAGAATAACCCATAAAAGGGAGTGGTTCCAAACCATCAAAAGGCAAGACCCCAATGACAGGCGGAAGAAGTGATAAGGAGGAGTGCTTGAAGAGGAAGGAAGTGATGATGAGGTTCAAATTAGCAAGTATGTGAAATGAATTTGGAGCAACTAGAGAAAGCTAAGTACCATATATCGAAAGAAATAAGATTGAATAAGAAGAAAGAAGAGGCAAGGAATATGAGAGAAGAGGAAGAAGTAGGTTTGCGAACAATAACCAAGATGATGATATGGATATGTTGTGGAATGAGTTTGATCATGCAAATTCGGTATGCGCGAGAAAATGAAGAGACAAAGAAGAGAAGCATAGAGAAAGTAAAAGATGAAGAATACCCGGAAGAATTTTTGCAATTGTTGCGAAAAGGGAAAGGAGACAAGGTATGTTTTTAATGAGAAGGATTAGGGTTAGAAGAGCATCAATTTATCTTTGGAAGATATAAGGATTATAAAGACCACCACGTGAATGAAATCGATGTAGAGGATGAGTATCGGCGTACCTATCACGAACAACACATGAAAATGAGGTCATACTCAACATAGTGACTGATTCTCAAAGCGATATGCGATCGGATAGGGAAAAGTCGGATTACGACTCCGAGTGATGGCGAGCCAATGGTAAGGCTCTACCGATTTCAATTTTCTTATACTGGTGAATTTTTGGGTTAAGTTGATTTAATGGAAATGATGATACAGATTTTGCAAATGGTTATACAAGTTACTATTTTGAAGAAATATGTATCATCAAAGTACATAGAAAAATTGGAATTAAGAGTGGTCTAATGGGAAATTGTGGACTGTGGGACGCATCGAATCTTATTCTGCTTTTTTGGAATTTATGTTTTTGGATTTAGGATTTATTTTCATGTTTTTGTAATGTTAATGACTGAATGGTGTTGGAGTTGCTTAATTAATGATTTGTTTAATGACTGTCTAATGGATTAATCTTCTTGTTTAATGACATTTTCTTGTGTATGATTGAATGGTGTTGGAGTTGTTGGTTGCATTGTCAAACTCAATCTATGACCAAAAGAACTGGATAGGAGTATATAGAAAGCACAAGATTGTGTTGAAAACTCGGAAAAATCACGCCTAATTTTATTACACAATATTACACAAATTTGACATTGTATTGAAATCACAAAGGATTGCTGAAATTACATGGATTCTATAAGACTAGGTCCATCAAGGGAAGGGGTCTTCATGGCTTTCGTCTACAAAAAAGAATCCCGATTAGTCACGTAATCAACATTTTTTGTTCGACTTCTCAAAAATCTTTTTCATTCGTGTGCATTTTCAAGAATAACATCATTGATTTGTCTATCAATCACTTATACCTTTTGCATCTCAAATTCTCACTTCTTTTTACATTTTTATTTTTCTCTCTCGGATTTACTTTAATGAACACATAAAAGTCTCCCTATAGATTCACATAATTTATAACCATAAATACAACTGGAATACAAAAATGCCTCCCTATTTTTCCGTATTTAGATAAATCATATATATATATATTATATCAATGTGGTGTTGTTCGCGTATATGATGACCATATATTTATCGATATGGAAGCTGCTAACGCTGCAACACGAGTACCAGATGCGATGGTTTTAGTTGAGCAGATAATCAAAGAAAATTTCGAATTAATAGAGTCCTCTAAGCTAGTCGTTTTATTTTCTGGGCCTGAAGAATTCTTAGTGTAACCAAAACCTGGGGGAACATTAGATACTAAACTGACCTTGACTCTGGCCCTTAGACCACTTAAAAGTTGCTGATGGTTTCTCCAACCGAGGATTATAGGTTTTACGAATATGGGTTAAACTTTTGACGGTTATCAAATCTAGTGTTATTATAGATAGCATTGGCTTGCTCTTCATTATTCCTGCCTTCCCAAAAAGGCTCCAATCTACCACTAGTGTGACCCACTTCTAAAGCTTCTAACCTTTCGCTATAGCAAACAATTTTGGCATCGATTCATAGCCTCCTTCTACCCTATTAACGTTTCCTCCGCCTAGAAGAATTTTTTCGGGGTTCCCTATTATTTTCCCATTGTTGGGTCTTTTCGGCGATTTCATGCAAATATGTCATCGCCTCATCAATCGTTTGGTTTTCAAATTTTTGTACACATAGATTCTCGTGGTTGTAAAGTGGAATAATCTAAACCCTCATAAAGGATCTGAACTAACCTAACCTTTTCGAGACCATGATGAGGACATTGGGCTAATAGATCATTGAACCTTTCCAAATACCTATACAAAGATTCTCCCTCATGTTGAGAAAATGTGCAGATTTGCGTCCTAATAGACGATGTTTTTGTGCCTAGGGAAAAACTTGTTCAAAAGGCGGATGTAAGTTGTTCATATGTTTCTATTGAACCCGAAGCCAAACTATATAGCCACGATTTGGCTTTATCTTTCAAGGAAAAGGGGAATAACTCGAGTTTCAAAGCATCATCATCAAGGTTTCTAATTTTTAGGGTACTACAAATTTCCTCAAAGTCCCTAACATGGAAATAGGGGTGTTGGTGCAAAAATTAATCACCCCAACAATCTTCGAGATGTGTGTATGATGATCGAATCGCCGCGTTAACTAGATTCTCCAAAGAATTGTTGATTGAAAATGGTGGGGGTACCTGCAAAGACACTCCGATGCTAAAATCAACAAGAGTTCTATGCAAGTAGGTTGTTAAGAAAGGAATAGAAATTATGTACCTTTTCCGTTGAGATTTAGCCTCTTTATATATAGGCATAAATAGATGTAGCTTTAGGGTTTTGATAGTTATCCTAATAACTTCCCTCATCTGTATAAACCTCAAATAACATCCAGATTCATGATAAACCCTAATATTTACCATAATCCTTATTTATCTTAAATAATAATTATCTTAAATAATAATTATAAGTATTTAAGATAATTATCCTCTTTATTTAATTAGGATCCTGAATTTATCTCAAATATCATTAATAATTATAAATAAATAATTATTCAAGACTCTTGGCTCAATAATAAGCCTAGTGGGTTTCCATAATAAACCCACCTGGTTTCCCAAACAACCAAATCCAAAGCTTCCATAATTAGTCGTGCGGGTTTCCCACAATAAAACCGGTTTCACAATAAACGGGTTAGGCTTCCATAATAAGCCATGCGGGTTTCCACAATAAACCCAAGGTTCCACAATAAACCGGGTTAGGCTTCCTGATAAGCCACGCGGGTTTCATGATAAACCCACCGGTTTCCACAATAAACGGGTTAGGCTTCCACAATAAGCCATGCGGGTTTCCACAATAAACCCACCTAAGTTTCCACAATAAACCGGGTTAGTCTTCCATAATAAACCCATGCGGGTTTCCACAATAAACCCAGGTTTCCCACGATAAACCGGATTAGGCCACCCATAATAAGCCATGCGGGTTTCCACAATAAACCCATGGTTTCCACAATAAACAGGTTAGGCTTCCATAATAAGCCATGCGGGTTTCCACAATAAACCCACCGGTTTCCACAATAAACCGTATTGTACCGACATCAAATAGCTTGTGCGGTGACGACACATACTATTTTAATAGGGTACAAACATCGCCCCCTCTTAATTCTCAACTTGTCGAAGAGTTAAGAAAATCAATAGAACTAACCTTCTCGGGTCGTTCAAATTCGCCATATGATGCTTATCCGATAACCTTCCGTGGCCTTGGCCAGCTTGTTGTGTGGATTTGCCCCAAAGTCGTCTTAATAACTCAAAGCACCAAAAATGTACTTAATCATCTCATAAGCTATTGTTCTTTGTAAGATATTGTTAGAACTATTTTACTTTGCATGACAATTCATTTCCTTGGTTTTTCTCTTTGATAGAAAAACGGCTCCAATTTATCTCTTTAATAGAAAAATTATCAGGATTAAATTAATAACTCAACTTCGACTTTGAGAACATACCTCACTCGAACGCGGGTTGCTCCCCGTATCTTGCTAGGCATATTGATTGCCCTTATGCTCCGTAATGGCCTTGAATTTTCCAGGCTCAACGTGCTTGTGTTCGCAAATAATGAATGTGCGACAATCTCGGTGTACGAAGTTATTTGTCGACATTCATACATTTTCTTTCATAATAAGCTATTGGTTTCTACAATAAACCGAACTGGCTTCTATAATCAAGCATGTGAGTTTCCACAATAAACCCACCGGTTTCTACAATAAACCAAATTGGGCTTCCATAATAAGCCATAATGAGTTTCTTTAATATTTTTCCTTTGCTCCTTTAGCTCCATTTAGCCTTGACTTAATTATGTTGAAACATCTTGTTTTCTCCTTTCTCTTTATTAGAAAGACATCGTACAATTTCCTTTATAATCAAATACTTCGTCTGTCTTTCTCTTTACTAGAAAGACATAGCAACTGTTCCTTTGATAACCAAAATACTTCGTCTTTGTCTTCCTCTTTTATAGAAAGACATTGCAACTACTTTGTCTTTGTCTTCCTCTTTTATAGAATGACATTGCAACTATTTCCTTAATAACTCAAAATACTTCGTCTTTTCGTCCTCTTTTATAGAAAGACATTGCATGTATTTCTTTAATAAATACATGCAAAAAGTGTTCTCAATTGTGACGATAAACTTGATTTATAATGTAATCGTGGAAGACTTACCTCCCAAGGCGTTCGTTCCTTCCACCTTAGTCGCCCCCATTATTCCAATTATAATGAAAAGGATGCGTTCTATTGTTTGACTTCCTTAACCATGTTGGTTTTGATTGAATGCTCGGCGTCACTTTAGCCGCTCCCAATATCACTGTAGAGATATTTCCAAATAGCCAAGACGCCCCCGGTGTGATAAGAACTAGATCCATTATATCCAATCCTCACTTGTTAGATGGATCTGAGCTTATGGTATCTTTTCCGTTGCCATCTTATTTCGGACTCATCGTGATTTTTCTTTCGGAATCGCCCATCGAAATATTGTCTTGGTGTGGCGTGTCCCTCGGTTCCGGACCCTTTCGACGTACGTGTCAATTTTGCTTTCTTTTTTCTCGGCTCCCATTTTGTCGGCCCTGTCGCTCAACTCTTTGAGGTTTCAAACCGGTTGAACTGTTAGGAGCTATAAATTCGAAGCACGTTGTAACTCAATGCATTCTTGTATATTTATATTACGAGAGCAGCATCAACCTTTCTAACTTCACTAACTTCCTTACGGAGCCTCCTTGACATGTGTGTAAACGTTGCCAAGTCGTCTTCTCGCAGATAAACAATATACCACAACCCGATTGAATCCTTCTTTGACGGGGACCTTTGAGTTCTTTCTTGGGTGGTCGATATTCAACCAAACTTTTATTTTAAATCTTTAGTGTGACGATCACAAATTGAGCGTCACGTTCATACGGTTGCCCAATAGCTTCCAACCGCTAGCTAACATAACGAAGTCACCAATAGTTGCATTCCCTTTTGCTAGCTCCATCCGAACGTTTGAGCCAAAAAAAACCAATCCCAAGTATTTATGCACAAACGCGCGTGTTCTGGAGTGACTAGTAGTGGCTTCCCCATACGGCTAGTAGAACTCCTATACTTCATGGACAAAGAGAACAATTTCCTCTCTCTATCAAGTATACGTGGCCCTCGGTAACACTTGTAGTGTTCTCCATTCTTCCTTGGATCGATTAAAAGAGAACCACAAAATCAAATCATATTTTGATTTCCTTTAGAATTTGCTTCTTATACAAACTCTAGTTTACCATTCATATAAGTGGCGTTGTACTTTTGCGATATCGTAGCGGTGGCAAGGAAGTGTTCCTTCATCCTCGCGTCATGGTGTGGTGCATGTGAGTTTACTCTTACGGCAACCAACATGCAAGTGAGATCTTTCCGCTCGTGGTCCTTGACCTTAGTTTTTCATCTTCATATCGGCAGCACATCTTCATTTGCAGCAACTTGGCTTCACTCGCAACACCTTGCTTTGTGCTAACATTTTTCTTGTCTCGAACACGAAAGACGCCTTTGGGAGTCCGTATAGTTGCAAGCCTATACGGTTAGTTATTGGTGAAGTAGCTCTCCCTATCTTGGCGTTGACATGTGCTTGGGACTGTTAGTAGTCCGTATGCAGCCTTTTAGTTTGCCCCTTCGTGGTGGATTGTCGGGCTCTCGGTGACGGTATGATCTGTCTTTGCCCTTAATGAGGGATAGTTGTTTCTTCGATCTCTTTCTTTTCTCTAACGCAATCTTGATCCATTTATTCTCTCTTTCGGCTCTTGCAAAACGCTCTCGTCATCGTTAGGTCGATTGGCGTTACCTCGTGGTATGTTAACTTGTGTAACCCGTGGGTCATCAACTTAGCATTTGGCGGGATATTAGCTTGCACGATTGGTGAGATAATAACTTGAGAAGTTGATCGGACATTAGCTGGTTCAGCCGATGGATTTTAACACGAGAACGTACTCTTTGTTAACGATATCTTTCCGTCTTCGTTCATGGATGCTCTGGTGCTGTCCTTGAAACCTTCCTTGATGATGGAAGTTTCTCGCTATTGGGTGGGGGTGGCGATCTATGCATCGAAACACAGTTCTCCCTGCTTTCGGCACATGCATCTTATGTACGAGATCGAGGCCGATGCGGGCTGATGACAATGACGTTTCTCTTCCATCCCTATCATCATAGTACCTTGACTACAACACTTCTCTTAGGGTTCGAATGTTAGCCTACCGATTTGCGATTGATGTGACCAGTGTACATATACATACATCTCAAAGTTGATCTACTCCCTGATGCATCCATTCGTTTCTTTAGATTTTCTTTTCAACAACTTTGGTTAACTTTCGCGACTTTTCAGATCTTCAACAACTCTATGAAATAGTCCCGAACCTTCCAAACAACCTTCTCAAAGCGTTTATAGCTTCTGCAACTTTCTGTTACGTTGTGAATCTTCCGCAACTTCCTTAAAAGTTGCGATACTTTTGTAACCTTTTCAAAGGTTGTGGGATCTTCTTGTGACTTTTCGTTGAACGCTCAAAGCTTCGCATAACCTCCGAAAGTGTTGAGAACTTCCCGCAACTTTCTCGTACCTTGTTGGAACTCACTGCAACTTTCTCAAAAGCTGCAAACGGAAAGTGGTTATACTTTCCGCGACTTCTGTAAAAGTTGGATTGATTTGCTTCCTTTTCAAATGTCTTTGAAACCCTAGTTTGCAAAACCACTTGAAAAAACTTCTCAAACGGGGGACACGATCTTTCTTCGTAGTCCCCTTAGTCGGCGCCAAAAGATGTTGGTGCAAAATTAATCACCCCAACAATCTTCGAGATGTGTGTATGATGATCTAATCGCCGCCGTTAACTAGATTCTCCAAAGAATTGTTGATTGAAAATGGTGGGGGTACTGCAAAGACACTCCCGATGCTAAAACAACAAGAGTTCTATGCAAGTAGGTTGTTAAGAAAGGAATAGAAATTGTGTACCTTTTCCGTTGAGATTTAGCTCTATATAAAGTAATAGATGTAGCTTTAGGTTTTGATAGTTATCCTAATAACTTCCTTCATCTCGAGATAAACCTCAAATAACATCCATTCATGATAAACCCTAATATTTACCATAATCCCTTATTTATCTTAAATAATAATTATAAGTATTTAAGATAATTATCCTCTTTATTTAGGATCCCATTTATCTCAAATATCATTAATAATTATAAATAAATAATTATTCAAGACTTGGGCTTCAATAATAAGCCTAGTGGGTTTCTAATAAACCCATGAGTTTCCCCAAAAGATGTTGGTGCAAAAATTAATCACCCCCAACAATCTTTCGAGATGTGTATGATGATCAATCGCCGCTGTTAACTAGATTCTCCAAAGAATTGTTGATTGAAATGGTGGGGGTACTGCAAAGACACTCCGATGCTAAAATCAACAAGAGTTCTATGAAAGTAGGTTGTTAAGAAAGGAAATAGAAATTGTGTACCTTTTCCGTCGAGATTTAGCTCTATATAGCAGTAATAGATGTAGCTTTTAGGGTTTGATAGTTATCCTAATAACTTCCCCTCATCCTATAAACCCCAAATAACATCCGTATCTCATGATAAACCCTAATATTTAATATTAATCCTTATTTATCTTAAATAATAATTATAAGTATTTAAGATAATTATCTTCTTTATTTAGGATCCTCGATTTATCTCAAATATCATTAATAATTATAAATAAATAATTATTCAAGACTCTTGGCTTACTACATTAAGCCTAGTGGTTTCATAATAAACCCACACCGGTTTCCCCAACAACCCAAATCCGAAGCTCCATAATTAGTCATGGCAGTGTTTCATTAATAAACCCACCTAGTTTCCACAATAAAACCGGGTTAGGCTTCCATACAGTGATCAGCCGCCGTAAGCCGCCAAACATAATTACATTCTTTCACTACTTCAAAATATAAATATAGGCAGCGAGGACGATCCCATGCAGTAGTTCAGGTTGTCAGGTTCACATGGTTTCATAAAACAACCTGGTGATCTTCTGATTCAAACGGAAATAAACAAAGCAGCTAAACAAAGTATCGCAAATCAAGGATGTGAAAATATTGGATAACAGGTTTCATCTTCAATGTAACAGTTTATGAATGTATGAATAGTCAATTCGCCATCATCAAAGCCATAACATCTTATCACAAGAATACCCTGCACTTTCTACTCATCACACACATTACTGTGGCAGATGAATTTTACTTCTCAAAGAATAACGAACGCCATGCGCATCGTTCACTTTAGAGTTATCAGTTTCTAATATACATCAACGCAATTGTAATATATCATGTCATTCGGTCAAAGGTCAATTTTTACATTTGACCACGAGATGTCATCAAAACCTAATCATATCATGCTACTAGTGGGTCAAGGTTATCGTCAAGGAAACTCCTAAAATAGCTATAGAAATCTCTACATCCATATCTATAGCTATTTTAGGTTTTCTTAATCGAGCGATAACTTCAATACAAGAGATGATATGATTAGGTTTGTAGTGATACATCCTCGTAGTCATATGTAGAAATTGACTTTGTTCAATTGTTTATAAGAATGTATTACAATTGCATTGATTAGCCTATTTCTTAAAACTTAATGCTCCTAGGAATTGAACTTGATTAGCTTAGGCGTTAGGTTATTCTTTAGGTAGATTTCACATACGCAACTAATGTGTGTGTTGATAACTTTGGAAATTTGTTGAGTATTCTGCAATAAGGTCTTCTATGGCTTTTGATGATGGAGAGATTAAATACGCATTCTATTCATATATTCATAAACTTGTTTACAATTGAAGATGAAACCTTTATCCAATATTTTCACATCCTTGATTTGGCGTGTTTTGTTTATTTGCTTTTTGTTTATTTTTATTTTACACAATCGTAAATTCTTCCTGTTTTATATAGGAAACCATAAACAATTTGACAACCTAGACCTCTCTCATGGACTGATCTTTCTTGCCCTCAAGTATATTTATATTTTGAGTAGTAAGAAAGTGTAATTATATTTGTGTCGCTTACGACAGCGATCATCCTTCCAATATTAGGTCTTCTCAAAACCCATCTCCAACTGGTCCACCAAGCCCATGTGTGAAAACCATGTAGAAAATATGCTTCAAAAATACGGAAAACTGGGATTATGGCTGAAATTCACCGAAAAGTCGCTGAAAAAGTATCCCTGTGACCGGCAAAGTCCGGCCAATGGGCCACCGGTCAAACGGTCAGTCAACTGTCACCTGCTGACCAGTCGACTCCTGGCCAATCACCGAGTCAAGATGTGAGTTGTCGACCGAGTCGTATCAGAAAGCTGGGATGAGTCAGCCGGCCATATCACGCTAATTAGATCGGGGCTGTCGTGCCTTTCAAATGCATTTGCACACTCATTCCAAGTGTTGTGCCATTCGCGCATCACCACCACTCCCTACCAAGATGGTGTACATCCCGCACAAAGGCAATCCCCTCGCATCTCAAACCTTCTTATTATCTCGAGCAAATACAAACAAAGATCTCCCAATGCCACCTGAACTCAACCTATTCTCGCCAGCCTCACAACTTCATTCTCTGAAGAACTCAAACTTCATTCCTAAGAAGCCAAACTTCTCGAGTCCACTCGCAACCTCATGAGAAAACATCGTGCTCATTTTGCTTCGCTTCCAATTCAAGCCATTGCCTCGCCTTCAACTCAACTCCAGTCAAACCATCGCTGACTTAACACCGCCAAATGTAACTCTTATCGTGCGGTGCGCCTACCCAATAGCTGCCTACCCATTTAATCATTTCACTTTCCCAGCCTTCATAAAGAACTCACTCCACTTCTCACTGGCATTTCAAGCTCCTGAAATGCTTCTTCTCTTTCCTTGTCTCCGAATCCATCCAACACCGCCTTTGCCCTAACTTCACAACACGATCCTGTGAGATCCACCATATTTATCTCTATCTCAGTCCCTGCATCTTCTATCCTGGGTCATAACCACCAACAACACAATAACACACAACATAATTCAACCGACATCAAGCTCAAAACAAGACACGCCTCTTGAACCATCTTTTGCACTATGCCAATTCCAATTTGCACACAAATCTCCAAACATGCCATCCATTTCACCATTGCATCCATCCGAGTCTCATCCTTGTCCTTCGATCTTCATCAAGCATTATTAAGAGAAAATAGCCTGAGCTTATTCTCACTTTGTTCATATCCAACCTCAGACAGATCACTATTACTAATCTTTTCTCAAGCTCTCGATCCAAATCAGCTCAGAACTCATTCTCACAAGTAGCCTTTCTCTTTAATTCCACGCTCAACACAAGGAACTACTAATAAGCTCTCAATTTCGCCTTTTAACAGACATTTCAGCTCCTAATACCTCCATCACTGCTACAACCGGCACCATCCTAGCAACACCAAATTAACTAACTAAAGACTGGGCTCACCAAGAATATTTTAAATTTTTCACTTTCAAAGCCTTGAGCCATTTTTCTTCGTAATAACCTCTTGCTCACTTTCTGCCTCTTGTAGTTTTCACTTATCTTCGTTTACTTCAATCAAGCTGCAAAACTCGCTTTTTGTAATCTATATAAACTATTCCAAACTCGCACTAACATACGCCATTCGAGACTCTTTTTCTTTCGCCACGCAGCTCAATATCCAATCAGATTACCCATTTGTAATTCATACGACTTCAAACCACCACCGTAACTTCCATCATCGTAAAACAACACCACCTCCCCGATCTCCAATACTCAAATGCGCCTCGGCCTTTCATGAAACCGAGAATCAACCTCTTGCACTCCAGTTTCAGCTCGCACCCATCTTTGATTCTCTTCATCTTCTTTAGTCTAAACTCCCAAGACAACCTTCAATCGCGACCACAAATTGCCCCCGTCCCCGTTTTTATACAGCTTGCTGTCGCATAATGTTAATGCTAGCAACTAACCAATCACCACCACTGCCATCACACATTCAATACTAAGTCTGTACCAAAAGATCTTGCTGCAACTTCCATCCAACAATCCAAAGACCCTGATCCTGCCATTCATCTCTGGCTCCAGTCGAGGCTCTTCATCTCGACTTGCAGCTTCATCGTCAATCACCTAAAATTATAGCTGCGAGCCGCATCAACTTATTTATCTTCTCTGAACTTGAATGCCACCAGAACTGCAGTCTTCTTTAACCTCCAACTCACTTGCACACCGTAATGCCAACAGAATGCCACTAACCGCATAGGCTCACTTGCACACCGCAGTTCAGCCCCAAAGCCTCAACATTGTGGCCTCTCCAATCCGTCAACTCCATCACCAAAGCAACACAACCCAATCTCAGCTCGCACAATATTCCTACATGCATCTATGAGCTGCAATGCAACCTCGTGAAGTCCATTAACTTAATCTCGCCTCAATCATTTGCCATTGCCTTGAGCCTCACAAACATCCATGGAAACAACATCTTGAGTCGCGCAAGACCGCCCGTTCGCAACACAGCCAATCCGCAGCCAATTAACTAATGCCACTTCTTCACCACTTCCCCGCACCTGTAATCGGTAACTCCTGGGCCTTTAACCCCGAACCAACCCAAACATTGTAGCTCCAACTCGTCTCAAATTCATGCATTTTATCAAGCACTCAAAGCAGCGTTTCACGAACCGCCGAGGAATGTGCAATGGCTGCACCTGGAAGCTATAATGAACCCATCCTTCCTTGCTGCATTTTCAATCACTTATAGTCTCTATCAATCTCTTTAATTTCTCCTTCATTCATTTTTATTTTAATGTACAAAGAAGATTAACAATCAAACAATGGATAAACCCATCCTTCCCTTGGACTTAAAGCCTCCGCTATTCATAATCAAACAATTCATCCATCTCGTCTTGTCTCGCTAACACCATATCTGAATCTTCTCAGTTCTCAAAATAACACAATATATTTTCACAACCGATGAGCCATCGTGAGATAAAGCTTGCGGCAGAAGGACTTGGTTCTAGGTGGTCTCCATTATTGAGTGGGAACAGGAACACCGAGTTATGAATCTCTGACCAACTTCTTTAGTTATAGGAAGTAAAGTAGAATCTGTGGCCCTTATTAAATTGATTTGGGTACTTATAACAGTTCTCGAGGGTTCTAGTTTTCGACAACCGCTTGTTTGCATGCTTCCGCATTTTTCATACGTGTCGAATTGACTTCCATTCTTTCGCCATTGGCTTTGTCTTTTTCTGTGCTCTTTTCTCGAGATGATGAGAAGAAATCTTGGATTTGAGCGAGTTCCACTTCCTTTTTGCCCCAATGACTCCAAAACACCTATAAAACTCAAAAGCAAATATAATATACATAATTCACAAGAAAATAGCAAAGAAAGCATAAACTCTACATAGAAAAATAGGTGTATTCTAGACACCTATCAAATTCCCCCCACACTTAGACTTTGCTAGTCCTCGAGCAAATCAAACAAAATAAAAACATACATACAACTCCGTGACGCCGAGGCTACGTGTTAATTTTAGCATAAATAATAAGCCTTTAAACCCCTAGGTGTCCCTAGTGGACGAGTTATAGTCTCGTGAAGGTTTACTAGAGATATACCTACAAAACCTATATTTCAAACTCCGTCTATTCGTGACAAATCAATGAACGAATCCAAAATGACTCGCAGGAGGAGGTACCTTGCAAATTCAATTGATATATTAGTAAATAAACTCTAATTAGATAGTCTAACAAGCCACAATACTGAAACTAACAAACCACAATCACAATGAAAAGATTAAGAAGATGGATATAGATGTAGATGTTGGCGAATGTTCACAAGTGTTCGATGTTTCCCATATCCGTCAAGGTTACCGCTAAGATGAACCTGATCCTATTGATTGAGCTACTTGGTTTCAATCCTACATCAACTCATTGGCATATACAAGGAACCAAAGTGACTTTATTCAACCAATATAAAACTTTCTTTTTTTTTTTCTTTTTCTTATAAGATTGGATCAAACCGATCCAATTTCTTTTTTTTTTTTTAGACTTTTATGATTAGATCTATTGATCCAAGCGCATGCTTCCTTGTCAACACGTATATGATAGTTGCCTTGGATCCCGTATTCCACGCTTGTTTAGGCGACGGAGACACGGACTACGTTTCACACATACCGCTATTCCCAAGTGTCTTTTTATTCCGTTTTTGGTCTAATTGGTCTGCTCTTTTTTTTTTTTTTTCTTTTTTTTTTCTTTTTTTCATTTTTTTTTTTTTTCTAGTAACTCAACCACTCTATTTCATCCTAGCAAGAATAACACGCCGATTTTTAGTGACCCACCAAAGCACTTAGAGAACAATAGATAAATATGGAAAAGTAAAAATAGAATGCGATATGGTGATATTCCGAGATATGGTAACAACTATCATGTTAATTTGTGATTTCTGAGCTATATTCTTCCCTTTTAGTTAATTGTTCCTCAACTCCTGCATTCAAAATGGTTCCATCCACTAATGGTGTCATCCTAAAGGCACAAGTTCTAGATTTCTAGTTCAAAAGCACAAAAATTTTTTTCTTGGTTTTTCAATTTTTCTCATTTTTTTTTTTTTTTTTTTTTGTTTTAAAAAGGCATAAATAAACTATACAAACATATAAATGCTCCCCCACACTTAAACTTCACATTGTCCTCAATGTGTAAAACCGAAAATTTGAATTCCTGACATAACAACAGATAAAACGCAAAAACTGTACAAATTGGTAAGGAATTTGGAAAACTCCATTTCACAAAAGTTGTTCACCTACGTGTTTTCTACACAGTGTCAAAATTTCACAGTGTTTTGATAAACGGTCTGACAGTTATGGTCTCTGAAATGAACTACGCGCAGTCTGAAATTTTCTCGATTTAAAAGGTATTCGTCATAATTCTTCTAAGATAGATTACGGACTCAATGAAATTAAACATGGGGATGCAAATATGATATGAAAACAGTAAGAAATAAATAAACGAAACAAAAATAAAATGCAAAAGGATAAGAGATACAAAACCGGTGGGTTGCCTCCCACTTAGCGCTTTGTTTTAAAGTCGATGGCCCGACTTAGCTTCTTGTAAGATTCATTCCCATACACCAATAATCTGAAAAGTTGGGGATCCGTCCATAGAACCTGTTTTGCAAACACTAGCTTCACACAAATATTAGTAATATAAAGCAAAAGTGAAGCTATGAACCGATAAAAGCTTCCCCACACTTATTCTTGTCCACACTTGGAAGTGTATAAAGAATATAGAAGTCGGGTACTTTCCACGGTTTCTTGTTCCATAACCTCGCATAGTATGAGAATCAAGTATTCTAATGGCGGAAAACGAGGAAACAAAGTCATTCAACAATACTCAAGCACATACATTCAAACCAATAAGAGGTAAAGGAGAAGAAACAATAGGCAAAGGGTTAGATAAACCTTGCACAATCTCTGTATCACTAATCCTCTTCATCCTTGAAAACTCAAGTGAATTATTCACCTCTTTGTATATCATGGTCCTCTATCAAACCTTGCAACCATTTCTTCGTCCGTTTCTCGCCTTAACCATAGTCTCGACATAAACATCATCATTACAATCATATGCAAGCTCAATTGGGTCTTCCACAATATTGGTCATAACCGCCTCATTCTCAACATATTCCTCCTTTTTGTTGTAAGGCACATACTCTTTTTGCGATGCAATATTGTCCATAAGGAATTTCTTTAGAACACTCATTGCATCATCCTCAAGCTCTACCTTTGAATAAGGTTGTTGATCGTTATAAAGATCAATGCTTGAGTAATCTACACAAGTGTCAACATATTCTCTTCGCCTTCACCTTGATCGCAAAAAGATTCCATTGTAAACTCCTGGGATTTCACCATGAATTGGTTTAGGCAATGTATTTTCATAATAATCATCACTATCATAGTCAACATAATCTTGTTCCTCGCTGAATTTAGTGTTGTTAATCTCTAACTCATCCTTTTGAATAGGTGAATGATCATTATTACGATCAAGAGTTGAGTTAACTACACAAATATCAACAAAAGTCCCCAAAGGTTCGCCTTTTTCAACATAACTATTCATTTCCTCCTTGTACTCTTCAATGCCTTGTCTTAAAGTGGAAACACCTTTTTGAAGCTCTTGGAGTGTTCCATCCAAATTTCGAATATAGTGTTCCATTTGTTTGTAAAGCTCATTCGACAAAGGAAAAGTAGAATTACTTACTTCAATATTGTTAGCCAATTATATTCCCTTTGAATGGGTGGATGATCATAACTACGATCGTAAATTGGGCCAAACATACCATGAGCACATTCGGGTCGATGAAATTGGTTCCGCTACGGGTTGTCCACAAATTGACTCCATGTCAGTCTATAAATTGTTGCATTTCATCTACCAAACTAGAGGAAAAATTAATAGAGTACAACTAGTCTCCTTCCTTGTGGTTGCTCACTTACATACCCACCATAAGAAGGTTGGAATGTATGAGAACAACTAAAAGGGTACGTGGAATATGGATCATAACCAAAGGATTGGTTTTGATTGTATTCCCCATAAGGGTGATAGTTTTCATGTTGTTGAGGTTGAAAGCCGATTGATTGCTCCAATATGCTCCATCCATAGAAATTGGTACTGAAACGAGATTCTCAAAACTCCTAATAAAACCAAAGAATAAGAAAAAGTAAAACAAAACTAAAAACAAAAATAAGAAACCAAAAACACTAACAACCGTGCCTCCTCGGCAAACGGCGCCAAAATTTGATCGCTGCCGTAAGCTGCATAAAAATAAATTACACTTTCTACTACTCAAAATATAAATATAGCAAGGGCAAGAAAGGATCGATCCCACAGAGAGGTCTAGGTTGTCAAATTATTATGGTTTCCTTTATAAAACACCGAGGATTTTCTGATTTTTAAACTAAAAATAAATAAAAGCAAAGCAAAAAAGTAAACACGCAAATCAAGGATGTGAAAATATTGATAAAGGTTTCATCTTCAATTGTAAACAAGTTTATGAATATATGAATAGAATTCGATTAATCTCGCTATCATCAAAAGCCATAGAATACCTTATTGCAAGAATACTCCCGTAATTTCCTAATTTATCAACACACACATTAGGGTCGCGTATGTGAATTCTACCTAAAGAATAACCTAACGCCTTGCGCTAATCAAGTTCAATTCCTAGGAGCATTAAGTTTCGAAATAGGCTAATCAATGCAATTGAAATACATTGCGCAAACAATTCGAACAAAGGTCAATTTCTACATATGACTACGAGGATGTATCACTACAAACCCTAATCATATCATGCTACTAGTATTCAAGGTTATCGCCGATGAAAAACCCTAAAATAGCTATAGATATGGATGTGAGTTCAATCAATTCTAGACTTAACTAAACAAACATTCAATCATATTGCAATCCATCAATCATGCAATTATTATAACCCGAGAAATCAAACGATAATATTGAGAGAAAACTAATTCATAAAAATCATAACTTGGTTGCAAAATCCAACTACATCTCTTCAACCAATAATAAAAACTTAGTTACTTGTGTTTTTGGAAATCATCATAAAGAGTTTTGAAGAACCTATCATGTGAAACCCTAGAACCAAAGTAGAAGTCCAAAAAGAATAATAAAGATATATTAGATGTTTAGAGAAAGAGTTTTCTCTTTATATGCTTCTCCCATTCCATAAGGATAAGCCTTCCAATATTAGATCAAAACCCATCTCCAAGTGGTCCACCAAGCCCATGTGTGAGAAAAAACCATGTAGAAAATATGCCCAAAAATACGTCACGGAACTGGGATTATGGCCGAAATCGCTTTAAAAGTGCGAAAGTAACGTGACTGGCAAAGTCCGCATTTCACACGGCCAGTCAAACGGCTGAAATAACTCGGTCAACTTCGAGTCGTGATTCCTGGCCAATCACCGAGTCAAGATGTGAGCTGTCGACTGAATCGCGATGATGAGTTAGGATGAGTCCGATTCATCTATCACTCTGGCTAATTAGACCGGGTTGTCGCCTGACCCATTTGCATGTACTCCATTCAAGTGCTGTGCTCATCTTGGCGCATCATCACCACTCCCTCACCAAGATGGTCTGACATCTCCGCATGCATCAATCCCCGCATCTCAAACCTTCTTATTATCTCTGAGCAACACAACAAAGATTCCCAATGCCAATCCGAAACCCAACCTATTCCGCAGCCTACAATCTCATTCTCGCAGCAACTCAAACTTCATTCTCTAAGAAGAACTCAAACTTCGAGTCCACTCGCAACCTCATGAGAAAAATCAAATGCCTTGCTCTCGCTTCCAATTCAATCCATTGCCTCGCCTTCAACTCAACTCAGTCAAAACCATCGCCGCACTTAACACCCGCCAAATGTAACTCTATCGCATGGCGGTGCGCTCTACCCACCAGCTGCTTTCACCAATTATATCACCACTTTCCGCAGCCAAAGAACTCGCCCGGCAATTCTTCACTGCATTTCAAGCTCCGAGCTGCTTCTCTTCTCTTCCTTGCCCTGAATCCACCGAACACCAGCTTGCCTCAACTTCACAACATCGATCCTGTGACATCCACCTTCGAGGCTTATCTCCGTCTCTGTGTCCCGCATTTCTCATCCGTGGTCATAACCACCAACAGCTCAACAAATAACACACAACATAATTCCATCCGACATCAAGCTCAAACAAAGACGCCTTGAACCATCTTTGCACTATGCCAATTCCACTTTGCACACAAATTCCACCATGCCATCCATTTCACCATTGCATCCATCCGAGTCTCATCCTTGTCCTTCGATCATCACGCTACTATTAAGAGAAAATAAGCCTCGAGCTCTATTCCCAAAACTTTGTCGAGATCCAAACCTCAAGATGTATCACCATTACTAATCTTCTCAAGCTTCCAGATCCAAATCTGAGCTCATAACTTCATTCCTTGCTGCAGCTTCAATTCCCTTAATTCCTGGCTCAACACAGCAACCACCAATGCTCTCAATTTCGCCTGAACTGCACATTTCAGCTCCAATACCTCCACTGTTGCATACAACCGGCACCATCCTAGCAACAAAATTTCAACTAACCAAAGACCGGGCCCAAATTCTCCGCAACATTTCAATTTTTCTCACTTGTGCTGAGCCATTTTTCTCAGTGCATAACTCTTGCTCACTTCTCGCCTTCAGGTGCTCTCACTTATCCGCTTCACTTCCAACCGCTGCAAACCGCTTGCAATCTATACAAACTATTCCAGCCGCGCATTCAACATACCGGGCCATTCGAGACTCTTTCCTCGTCACGAGCTCGTCATCCAACCGTATCACCCATTTGTAATTCATACGATTTACTCACCACCGAACTTCCATCATCAAACAACACCACCTCCCGTATCTCCAATACTTCAAATGCGCTCTCGGGCCTTCATGAAACCGAGAATCAACTCGCGACCTAGTTTCTAGCTCCGACCCATCTTTGATTCTTCATCTCTTTAGTCTAAACTCCCAAAGACAAACCTTCAATCGCCACCACAGTCAGCTCCCGTTCGTTTACACAGCTGTCACACAACAAAGAACAGCAGAACCAATCACCACCACTTTACATCGCGCCATTCAATACCAAGTCCGGTACCAAAGATCTTGCCGCAAATTCCATCCAACAATCCAAAGACCCCGATCCTCGCCATTCATCTTCCGGCTCCAAATGAGGCTCTTCATCTCGACTTCCCCAGCCTCTTCACTGGGCCAATCACCTAAAATATAGTCACAGCCGCATCAACTTAATTATCTTCTCGAACTTGAATGCCACCTTAATCGCAGTCTTTAACCTTTAACTCACTTGCACACCTGGCAACGCGCCGTAATGCCACCAGAATTTTAGTGTCACTTGCACCTGCAGTTCAGCCCAAGCCTCAACATTGTGCCTCTCCAATCGCTCAACTCCATCACCAAAGCAACACAACCTAATTCCCGTAATAATATTCCTACATGCATCTCCATGAGCTGCAATGCAACCCGTAAGTCCATTAACTTAACTCGCTCAATCATTTGCCATTGCCTTGAGCTCACAAACATCCATGGAAACAACATCTTTGAGTTGCGCGACCGCCCGTTCGCAACACACCTAATCCGCAGCCTTCAACTAATGCCACTTCTTCACCACTTCCCGCACTGCAACCCGAACTCCTGGTCCCTAACCCCGAACTCCAACCAAAACATTGTAGCTCCAACTCGCCCCAAATTCATGCATTTTATCAAGCACTCAAGCAGCGTTTACTAATCACGAGAATGTGCAATGGCTGCACCTTGAAGCTACACAATGAACTCCTTCCCTACACAATTCAATTCCATACACAAGCCATAGCATTTTCAATCACTCATAGTCTCCAAACGCCTATCAATCTCTTTTAATTTCTCCTTCATTCATTTCTATTTTAATGGCAGCAACATTAACTTCTCTTCCAATTTCGATCTCAAGTTCATTGTCTTAACTTGAATTCCTGTACAAAACCCATCCTTCCTCAACATTTCGTACTTAAATCTCGCTTAATCTCCGTTTGGTCTACAATCAAACAATGGCGGTGAGCTCGCTCTTCATCTCGTCTTGGCTCAGCTAACACCATATCTAATCTTCTCCAGGTTCTCAAAATAACACAATATGCCTTCACAAACCGATGAGCCATCGTGACATAAAGCTTGGCAGCGAGAAGGACTTGGTTCGGAGGTGGTCTCCATTATTGAGCCGGGAAATGAGAACACCGAGTTATGAATCTCACCAACTTTTAGTTATAGGAAGTAAGTAGTAGAATCAGTGGTCTTTATTAAATTGATTGGGTTATTTATAGTTCTGGGTTCAGAGTTTTCGACAACTTCGCTTGCTTCGGATGCTTCATTCTTCATACGGTGTCGAATTGACTCCATTCTTCGCCATTGGCTTTGTCTTTTCGTGCTCTTCGAGATGATGAGAAGAAATCTTGGATTTGAGCAGTTCCACTTCCTTTTGCCCCAATGACTCCAAAACACCTATAAAACTCAAAAGCAAATATAAGATACATAATTCCACAAGAAAAATAGCAAAGAAAGCATAAACTCTACATAGAAAATACGGTGTATTCTACACCTATCAATAAGCCATGCGGGTTTCCACAATAAACCGGGTTAGGCTTCCACAATAAACCGGGTTAGGCTTCCACAATAAGCCACGCGGGTTTCCACAATAAACCCACCGGTTTCCACAATAAACCGGGTTAGGCTTCCACAATAAGCCATGGTTTCCCTGATAAACCCACCGGTTTCCACAATAAACCGGGTTAGGCTTCCATAATAAGCCATGAGGGTTTCCACAATAAACCCACCGGTTTCCAAAATAAACCGGATTAGGCTTCCATAATAAGCCATGCGGGTTTCCACAATAAACCCACCGGTTTCCACAATAAACCGGGTTAGGCTTCCATAATAAGCCATGCGGGTTTCCACAATAAACCGTATTTTACCGACATCAAATAGCTTGTGCGGTACACACACATACTATTTTAATAGGGTACAAACAAGAGGTTTTCATTTTCTTTCCCTAAGAAGATTGGGAGCAGCTATAAGGTCCCAGGTTTAAGTTCATAAGTTGCTTCTGTTTCAGCTAATCTGATACACGAGGGACGAGTAGCCCTAGTCGGGTTCAACAAGGCTTTCAAAGTTGCCATTTCTGGCACTATCGAAATATTAGGGATTGTCTCCCCAAATGGACGTTCAAAAATGGACTCTTCAAAAATCGGACTTTCTAAATTGAGGTAATCGAGACGCTTAGAACTACTAGGTTTCTCTTTAAAAAATCTACCTAGGGCGTCTCTTTTACGTTCGTGCATACAAAAGAATTAGGAAGGGGATTCTATGCAATCACAAATCAAGGCCGACTCAACCAAATCAAACCTATTGATTTCTAGCAAACAAAAAGCATGATGGCTCCACTTAGATTGTTTCTAGACCAGCTTCTAATCCTTCGAAAGGGAATTCGTTACAATTTAAGCAAACCCCTAGGAATCAATCCAAGTCAAAGTAAGTTGAATAGAGGAGGGAAGCTCGGTGGAGCTTTGATACCCAAGGCCTCACCGGAATTACAAGGCGGCGCAGTCACGCATTCAACTTACAGAAACCTTCATGAACTTTGAAGTGTGCTTAAAAGAGTAACCAATATTTTTCGAATGACTTTCCTATTAAGCTCGTTACCCTATCGGTCTTGTTCTAGTCAAAATTTTAAGGCTTAGGTTCGCGTAGGTTACGTGTTCCTAAAAGGCGGGCAAGAAGAGAACGGTGATGAAATCCGAACCCTTATCTTGTATGGACAGGCCTTGCCCTTTACTAGAAAATTAAAGCAGCTCAGCATTCAAGTCCTCGGCATATATGCAAACGAAGGAGTCCGGTAACTCGGCGACATGGGATTCAAGCGAGTGTTCGAATCTTACCTCCCATTCCAGGACGGGGATGAATCGGTTGTAGTCGACTCGGCCACGCGACTCCTATGTCGGTGTACGAACCCAAGGTGCGGAGACAATATCGTAATTTTCCTCCTTCTCTCGCTTGCAGTTTATATTTAATACTACCCTTCCCGTAGGGTTTAAAAATAATGTCCAGAATGTCTAAATGTCCAAAAAGTCCAAAAAGAAAAGAAAAAGTTACAAAAATAATAAACCTAATACAAATTTTTTTCTTTTTTTTTTCTAAAAATAAACAAACCCTAAAAACAAAATAACTAAAATAAAATCGCCTTCTTTCCCGTTCTGTTTGCTTTAATCTTTCGCTCCAAGTCTTTACGAAATCACCAAACTCCTTGGCTCAATTTTCTTTATGATCAAGAACATAGACAAAAGATAAATACCCAAAACGTAAAAAAGAACAAAAATAATAAAAAACTAAAAATAAAAAAGGTGTTGGAGCATTTAAAAAGGTGTTGGAGCTCACATTTAGGCTTCCATCCAATTTCTTACAGGTTGATAGTCTTTGATTTGTAATTTCTTTAATACATAAGAGTGTTGTTCCTTATTTGATAATAAAAAAAAATAAAAAAATAAAACAAATCTAAAAACCCTAAAAACAAGTCCCGTGTTGCGCGCTAAAAATTGATGTGGTTTTGAAGTTGTTGTAAAGTGGTAAGAAAGATGTCGTTCTCTCGAACTTGTGAAGGATTTTTTAGACTTAAAATCAAAACAAAAATAGAAAACTCACTAAAAATTATAGTAAACTCAGACAAAGATGTTATCAATATTAAAAGAAACACTGAGCCTAAGATTCCACTATTTTCCAAGTTCAAAGTGATTAAATCAATACTTATATTTATGCAATTTTCTTGTTTAGTTTGATTCTAAAATATTGCAACAAGTAGATTTTCAAAAGTAATAATTGTAAATACCAAGTATGAAGCATCAAAAGTCTTAAAACTAAGCATACTCCATCAAAATAGATCACAATCACTCAAATAAAAATCATATTCAATAATAGTTCAAGGCAAATAATCATATAATAATTGCAAATAAAAAGATAAAATAGAATATACCACTTTTTGTTGGAAAAATAGCTTCCTCTATCGCCTATGACAATGGGGTTTAGCTCCTCATATTAATCATGGTCTCAAAATATTATTTTATGGTTCAAAAGTTGAATAAAAGGATGAGAAACAATAAAGCAGATTTTGCTTACCTTGTAATGGTGTTACAAAAGAAGGCATTACAATGGAGCTCATTATGAAATTGTCGTAAGCACTGTTGCTTTGTCGGCGAATTTAAGACCCCAAAATGATTGTCTTAAATGGCCTTTGTTCTTCGTGTTCTTGGTTTTGGCGGCGAAACAAAACTCCAACTCGTGATTTCAACGCTATGTTTCTCTTATAAACTTCCCCAAAAGTCTCTGTAACCTTCTATGACTCATATCCAGGCTATATAAACACAACAACAACCCTAAAAACTCGATTAAATCTCCTCTTTTCTTCTAAGCAGAAAGTCACGGAATTTTCCACTTTCCAAACTCTTCTCTCGCGTTTTGAGCTGTCATGGTCACTCAATTCCTTTATTAGATTGATATGAATCTCAGGAAGATTATCTTGCCTCAAATCTCCCGTAACTGCCAAATATTATCAAACAAAATCCCGTGAAACTTCACCTCCTCTGTTTCGCTCCAACACGATCATGCAGCCCAAGTTGATTGATTGTAACACTTGTACCAGGCCTGTTAGGCTCTAACAGGTCCAGTCCATCAAAACCAAGCGATTGAATCTCTCTAAATCCATTGAAAAATCCAACTCCAAACTGCATTGCTCGCTGCACATGTTTTCCCGCCTTTTCTGAATTTTTGAATTCTTGAAGATGAGGTGCCCCCTATCCAGAGTAGGGGTGCCTATAACAGGTGCCTTATGGGGTGTCCTGAGGGTGCCCCTTAGTAATTTGGGTACCCCTTATCCGTGGTGAGGGTCCGAATAGTAGGTGTCCTTCGGGCGCAACTTTTCGGCCGATTTTTCCAAAAATGTTTATTGGCCAAAAATACCTACACACACATAAAACACCATAATAAGTACAAAAATGAGCACTATCAATACAAAGAATCGAGACAAATTAGACACAAAAATGTGTCTATCAGGTAACCTAGCCAAGGGAGCCGAAGCAGATGGGGGGGCTTAGATTGTGTCACAAGGGGGGCAAACTAACACTACCTTCCATGTTAATTCCTGCAATATTACGCCATTGGGGGCTTGAACCAGGTGATAGAATGTAGTTGTTTGGATTTTCAGTTAACTAGAGAATGAATGTATGGGTATTGAAAAAAAAAATTAATTCTTAAATCATGGTGGGGTTTTGTATGCGGATGGGTTTTAGCAATGTTGGATGAGTTTGGATTTGGCTATACTGATTGTTGAATTAATATTCTGTCATGCTAGGATTAGTAGTAATAGTACTAGGCTTGCACATATATTTTTTTTTTTGGAATTGGGCCTAAAATAGTCTTTGAATTAATCTTACTCCAACAACATTTTATAAACGGAGTAATACCACCATCTTAAACAACATTTTATATACCCTATTGATTCATTAATTGGTCATTCCTACCCATCTCTACTTAACAATCATTGGAAATTTAGAATCATTCACCAAGAACATTGCTTGTTTTGTACATTTCTTGTATTCAATCCATTACCTTGTTGAAATCAAAAGAGCAAGAAAAACGACACTTTATGTTCAAACCCTTCAAACATGCATACATCCATCACAAGTTTAATAACTGAAAATTCAAACAATCGGAAGAACACAACTAGTTTAATTACATCTAAAGAAGGACAAAGCAAACAGAATCGACTTTTAAACACCCGACGGAGCTACCGGTTGCATTACAACTTTCTTTTTACAATCAAAATTCAAAGATGTGCATTACTAATCTACCTAACATAAAAAAGTTTCTTTATTCAATCTATTACTATCGAAATCAAAAGAGTAAGAAAACTGACAAATTTCTTCAAACCCTTGAGACCTACATCCATCACAAGTTTAATACTACGAAAATTCAAACAACTAGAAGAACACAACTAGTTTAATTACATCTAATTAAAGAAGGACAAAGCAAACAGAATACCGCTTCTAAACACCCGACAGGATACCAGTGACATTACAACTTTCTTTTTACAACCAAAATTCAAAGCTGCAATATTACTAATCTACCTGACATAAAAAGGTTAATCCTAACCACCGGCAACTCTCCCGCTACTATATTTACAATGCACTCTTTAAAAATCGAACCCCAAAAACACCTTATATTATAAGATCTTCATCAACACCATCTATCAAACAAAAAAACAAAAAAAAGAAACCCCATTCTCCATACACTTCTTCAAACAACATAAAGTACCATCAATATCCCCACAAGTTTTCATGAAGATGCACAAGAGAAATAGTAATCAAAATCACATTACTCTAGTTCTAAGGGATTTGGCAGTCTATAAGGCAATCACCAAGATTCGCCGTCACTTTGGGCTTGTAGTTTAACTCATCCTCTTCATAGTAGGCACCAGTACTATCATCATCGTCTAAAGATGTGTAGGGACCCTAGAGATCATCATCATCTGTTTCTTCTTCCTCATCTTCTTCTTCACTGCAAACCACCATCTCACCGAAAAACACAGGCTCTCCATTGAGGTCTAATCATGAATCTCCTCTCCGTCGAATCCACGTTCGGGGTTCCGACATGGTTCGAAGCAAAATTACGAGGGTTTTTCTTCTTTCGGCGAGATAGATCTTGTACATCACATCTTCAAACTCTTGCCTCTTCCTCTTCTTTCCTCTCTCGCTTCTTTTGCTCTCTCATCTCTCTTCATCGATTCATCTTGCTCTCCTCATCTTCTACTCCTTCATAGTTCTTTCTTCATCTTCACTATCACTTCCCGGTCGCACTACGAGTTTTTCCCCATGAACACTTCCACTCTCCTCATCGTTGAAGCTTCTCTGCGTCGGAGTGCATCTATGGCATCTAACTTTCTCATCCACAACTGAAATTCCTCATCATTTTCAACCCTTAATCTTTGAAATTCTTCTCTTTCTTCTTGTTCTTTCTTCTTGGTGATCTCCAGATTCATAAAAGCGATCAAACTTTCCATCTCTAAGCTTGTTAAAGCCTCAATCGCACTCTTTGCATGTCGTATGGCAGGGGAATCGACCATTTCACTATTCCTTAACCGCCTCTCTTTCTCTTTATCTTTCTCTGATTTCTATTTTTGGTTTAATAATCTGTTTATCTCTCTATTATCTTTATAATGATGGTGGTAGTTTAGCCATAAATGGTCGTTTATGGCATTTGGTTAAAAGTCTTGTCGCTTGGCTATTCACGCCACTTCAATGCCATGCGCAATACCATCATTAATCTACTAAACCCTATTTTCAAAGTCTAATGTCAGATTATCAAAGAGTATCTTCAACCCTTTAGATACGTACCATCATTACTCTACTAAACCCTATTTTTAGCCATTGTTGGTAAACATAATGATGGTGTTAGGTAGTTTTCTGTCTTTAATATGGAAATTTTGCGTATGCTAACATTATAGAGTTTAAGCATTTAAAGCACTAAAATGTTAAGTAGTTCACTTGTCTAGTATTTTCAAAACACTAATCATAAACATCTAAAGATGGGCAAAGCTTGGTGGATTGGTACGTTATCTAAATCCTTTGAGGTCAAGCATTCAAATATGGGCGAAAGATTTTTATTAATTTTTAAAAACGAACTTTTCGCCACGCTATAAAACTGGCGTGTCTATAGAACGCACACTATGGACACACATATACTAGCGTGTCCAAAGAAGAACTTTTTGGCCACACTTTCAACTTGGCGTGTTTATTTAAATGTTGAGTAGTTCAACCAGTCTAGTATTTTCAAAACACTAATCCTAAATATCTAAAGATGGGCAGCTTGGTGGATTGGTACGTTATCTAAATCCTTCGAGGTCATGCGTTCGAATATGGGCGAAAGATTTTTATTAATTTTTTAAAAACGAACTTTTTAGCCACATATAAACTGGCGTGTCTATAGAACACACACTATGGACACACATATACTAGCGTGTCCAAAGAAGAAATTTTTTGGCCACACTTTCAATGTGGCGTGTCTATATGTCCTACACTATGGACACGCATATAATCGGGCGTGTCTATAAATCGTACACTATGGACACTGGTATAGGCGTGTCCAAAGAAGAACTTTTTGGCCACACTTTAAATTTTGTGTCAATCAATCGCATTACACTAGGGACACACACTTTAAATGGCGTGACTAACCTTTTGGACACACCCACAACTACCTAATGTGGCCATAGACTGTCTATAAACACGCCCAATACCTAATGTGGCCATAGACTGGTCTATAAACACGCCCAATACCTAATGTGGCCATAGACTGGTCTATAAACACGCCCAATCAAAAATTTGAAGTTAACGTGACTAAATGATAGGTGTCTAAAACACCTAATTTACTATCTAGTAGTTACGCTTTCTTTGCTAGTTTTCGTGTAAATTATGTATCTTATGTTTGAGTTTGAGTTTATTAGGTGCAATGGAGTCATTGGGAGCAAAAGAAGGAGAAATCATTCATTTGGAGAAAAATGGCGAAAGACCAATTCACAAAGAGTAATACTTGGAACCGACTAAGGCACGCGAAAGCGAGGCAAACATTATTCCAGGCTCGAGCCAAAATGTTAAGGGGCAACACTCCTTTTGGAAGAATACTAAAGACGACTAAAGTTAAGGTTAAGGGATAACCATGTGTTAAAAACACCCAACTGGGTAAGGAATTGAGTGGAGGCGTCATTATCCTCATATTCTACACTAAACCTAAAAATCCAGAGAAGACAATTATTATTCCTCTTCTTTGTCCAAGATAAACATTCTTATTTTTGGATGTGAGATCTGAGAGAATCAGAGAATTGGTGATGAAATTGAGAGGATTTCCTGAGTCATCATGCAGTGGTGGTAATTTGAGTTTATAAATTGAAGAATAAGTTGATGTTGCTCTAACCTAAAAGGATCTGAGGCGGTTGATTGATATATAAGGGTTTTTGATGCTAATTCATGGTTTTGATGAAGATTTATGGGTATTCTAAGATTGACAAAGTTTAGAGGAATGGGTTCCGTTCAAATTTATGATAAAGCCATAATGAGGAGATATTCTGCCAAGGGTTGTGTTCAATTGCTCGATTGAGTTTTGAACAAGAATGCATTACTCAATGGTGTTGATTGCGGAAATTGTATGAAGAAGATTGGTTGAACTCAAATTAGAGGTTTGGATCGATTATGACTTAAGAATATGGGGTAATGAATTGTTGTTGTCTGATGATTCACGAAGTGATGATGGTGTCGTGTGAAGAGCGAGCAGAGTCTGAGAGTGCAAGTGATGATGGGTATGGCGCAGAGGATCAAAGTTCTTTGGAATTGACGGCCTGAAGTCTTGTGTAAAGTTCTTGTCGGTCATTGTTGTGGTAATGATGGAACTTAAGTGGAAGAATGTTACGGGGATGGAGAATGGGTTATAACGGCTGGTGAAGTGTTATGCTTGATGTACCAGGGAGATTACGGTGATAATTGGTGGTTCTGGTAATGGAAGTGGAGTTAGCTATATATGTTGCAGGTTATGTTTTAGAGGGAAGATGATGGAAACAGGGTTTGATTCAAAAGAATTGCAAGTGAAAGAACCAGGTCTGGAATGAGTTACATGGAATGTGGAATGAGTAGATGTATGTATGATGCGGTAAGAAGAGAATGGCTCATGGGTTGATGCTGGAGTTTCTAAACTAATGGTTGCGGTGAGACCCGAGAAGAGCAAATGGGTTTGAAACAGTTGAAGAATTTAAGGTGATGAGATTAATTGGCAAGAATGAATTGCGGAGTCGGTTTGAGTTCGAGGTGGAGTTGTGATCCGTCTTTGTTAGTTTAAGGCTTTGAGCTCAAGGGAATAAAGGGTGCAGTGAGTTAGAAGATATGAATCTGAGTTGCAGCTATTGGTTATTCTGGCAAGGAAGTGATGCAATGGCTAGGAAGAGTGCGGGCATGGAGCTAGGGATGCTCTCTAGGCTATCGAGTGATTTGTGCAGTGGCATGATGCGGGATGCTTGCCGGTGAAGGTGTCGAGTAGCAGGATGTAGAAGTGAAGCTACGGGTGAAGCAATGCGATTCCCGAAAAACGGTCTGGCATTTGAGATGGAGCAAACATTTAAAGCTCTAATTGAAGTCTGGTGGCTCGAGCTGGAGAGTCTTGCGGAATTGAGTAAGTAGTGCATGGCGGTGAGCTGATTCGGGAATGATGTTAACGGAGATCATGTGATGTTGTTACAGGGGCGTGTTCGATGGCGTGTCTTTGTGATAAACAACTCGGGTTAGTGATGCCAAGAAATGGAGATGGGATTAATGAGGAAAATGGAAATACAGTTTTGAGATTGTTGAGTGATTGTGTTGTCATTGGAGCTAATGGTGCTACATGTTGATGGTTTTGGCATCTTTTGGAAGTGTTGCTCTTTGAACATATCACAAAGAAGATGCATTGGTGCTGCATTTGGCTTGATGGCGGTGATGATGTGATTGAGTTTTAAAGTTGTAATGTGGCGAGGGGATGACTAAGTCAGATATCTTTGGTGGAGTTCGGATCCGCAATGCAAATGAAGCTAATGATTGTGCTGCAGTTTTCAAATGATGGAATGGCTTAGCAAATCTGACCATCATGGTTTGGAAGAAGCACAATGATTGTCTTACACAAAGACTTTGTGTGAACGGCACGAGCAAAGCTATCACCACTCGGCCAAGGCGGTTGGTCGACTAGGGGACTGACTCCATCGACCCAGTATTGACTGGTGATTGACCGAGTCCCCAATCAACCTGATTGACCCAGCCGTTGGCCATTGGCGGTGACCGGTTTGACTTTGCGGTCACTGAGCTAGTTTTCCAGCGACTTTTCGGCCACAATCCAGTTTTCGTGAAGCGTTTTTGGGACATAATTTCTATATGGGTTTCTCTCCATGGTGGTAAGGTGAATTTCCAACTAATGGACTTTGAAGACAAAACCTAGTTTTGGAAGGAGAAAAAGAATATAAAAGGGAAGACTTCTACATTTTTTTGGGAGACCACGTTTGTTATCTCTTCTACTTTATTCTAGGGTTTAGAACCATGAAGTTTTCTCTCTTTCTTCTTGTGATGAACTCCATGAATATGAGTACCTAAGTTTATTATTGGTTATGGAATAGTTGGATTTCACATAATATGATTCTTTGATTCAATATATTAGTTTTGTCTCATATCTATCGTTTGCAATTCTAAAAAAATATTGTTTTATGATTGATTGATTGTTTTGTCAAGTTGCAAATTGGTAGAACTTCTAATCACATCTATTGCTAGTTTAGGTTTATTATACATAAAAGTGATATTCCTTGGATACAAGTAGCATAATATGATTATAGTTTGTAGTGATATATTCTTATGATCATATGTGAATCGTAACCTTTGTTAAATCGGATTAGTGCGCTTTCCACGTTCGATTGCTTTGATTGGCTCCTCGATTTCATAGAAACTTAACGCATCTAGGGAATTAAACTTGATTAGTGCTTTTACACGTTAGGTTGTTCCTTTAGGTAGAATTCATATTCGCATCTTTTAATGTGTTTGTTGATGACATGAGGAGATTAGCGGGATATTCTTGCGATCAAGGTATTCTAGGGTCTTTGATAAAAGTTGAGATTAAAATATCAATTCTAATTATTGTGGTGAAACCATGTTTGTGAATGAAAGCGAAATCCGTGACCAATACTTTCTTATCCTTGATTTGATTTGTTTGCTTTGCTTTATTTGTTTTTATTTAGTTTATTACATAAAAATCACAAAACTAAATTTGTTAATTATAGGGAACCTAAACAATTTGACAACCTAGACCTCTCTAATGGGATCGATCCTTTCTTGCCCTTGCTATATTTATATTTTGAGTAGTAAGAAAGTGTAATTTATTTTTGACGCTTACGACAGCGGTCACTAAACAGTTGAAATTTTGACACGCTAGTAGCCATGGCGTGGCTGAAAGCACTTATATGAACACGCCCATTGAACATGGCGTGTCTATAGGGTAGAAGTACACCTATGCAGACACGCCAAAACCAAAAAGGTGTGACAGGGAAATTTATATTTGGCGTGGCTAAAGGCCATTTATGTACTACCGTAAATCATCATCATCACGAGAATCAAAAGCTAGTATATAACAAAATATCAACTCAAGATCATACGAATTGATATCATCATCTGATAAACTCAGAAAAATAAAAAATCGAAACAAAACCGAAAATTAGATGTAAGCAGATGAAATACAACCAAAAGAAAACTAACACGGGAGGTTGAATTCCGCTCCATTAACAATCAAATCCAATTTAACCTCTACGAATCATTAAATCACCTCCGAATTTCAAACTCGGAACGATCTATCTCTCACTCGTCGTGAATTCAAATCTGAGATTAAGAATTTTCGACTCTAGAACACTTTCGAATGTAACCTGAGTTGAAATATGATGAAGAAACGATCAAATCCTCTCTGAAACTGTTAAATCGCCTCTCAAAATAAATCTCTGACATGCTCCCTCTTTTAAAGTCATGTTTGAGATCCAAAAATTTCAATTTCAAATCACGCTTTATATAAAAGGAATCGGTTCAAGGGTAATAATGGTATATGGAAAACTCACAAAATCGGGACTTGTTACGAATTTGGACTAACTCGTACATGTTTGGACTAAACTTTACCAAGCGGGGCTTATTTGGACTAGATTGTACTGGGCTTCATATGGATGGACTAAAGCGTCCAAAGCCTACAAACTTTGGGACTAAACGTCAATTTCTACATGTAAAAAACACCGAGAAGTACTACAATTTTGTGAAATGTAATTATGCACTAATTTTTTATGTTGTACTTTTTGTTTAAATATCGGGCATAAAATTTCTATAGTAGTTAAAGGAAATTTTGACAAAATGCCACACTTTGGTTTTTTCAAGAGAATGTCACCGTTTTTTCAAAATCTATAAAATATCACTCTCGTTAGATCTAAGATCTAGACCCACTTGATTGGTCAAAACTCCACTAACCTGGTCAAGATGATTTACACGTGTCTAATATCGACGGCTCAAGACTACCGCACGAAATTACTACACGTGGCATCTACTAAATTATTTTCCTATCCTTCTCGGGGAATGAAACTAAGGGTTTTAGTCGTATTTGTTTTCATTTTCTTTCTCTTTTTTTTCTCTCGGCCTCTCTGTTTTCCCGCGGAGACAATTAGGGCTTCAGATGCAGTCAAGGTTTACTGAGTTCTACAACGGGATTTTGTTATGGTTTTAGATTCTGAGTAAAGGGTTTTAGTAAAGTTCAAGATAAAGAACAAAAAGGAGAAGAACAAGCACTAATGGTATGAACCCTAACTTCGTTTTTCTCTAGATTTGAATAAACCCATCTCTCTTTTCATCTTCCTTTAAATCAATGTAGTTTCATGTTAGGGTTTTGTTTATATTTTAATTTTATACTGAATTGATGTATGCAGAAGCTCTAACAGTTGTAGTTGCATGTTAGGGTTTTGTTTCTATTAAAATATTCAGAGTGAATCAAAGCATGCAAAAGGATGAGTTGATGTTTGGTTTGAGTATGAATGATTGTTTTTATTTGTTTGTTTGATCTTTTTTGTATGTTATGCTATTATGTGATTAGGGTTTAAATTTGTGTATCTTTTGTAATTAGGTTTAAAATTGGGGATTTTTAGAGATTAGGGTTGAAATTTAGGGGTTTTCTATGATTAGGGTTTTGTTTTGATCAATTGTATCTTTGTTTGTTTCATTTGCAATGGTTATGTACATTATCCATATAGAGACATCAACGTGTTTGTTGTGGATATTAAACTAACTTTGCTATTCCATCACATGGATAGTTATGGAATTGACCTTAAGGAATTTGAGCAGATGTTGCGCGTTAAGTTGCATCTTGATGAAAAGGAAATTCCTAATTTATATTGGATGATAGACCCATGTATGCCCGAGAGTTTGGTTTCAAATGAAGACTTGTTTAAGTTTTGGGAGCATGTTGTACCCGATGATAAAGGCTTCATATGTTTACAATTGTTTATAATGAATTCAAAATTTGGGAATGATAATGACTTCATTAAGGCTGCAATAGAAAAACCAGTAATAACAATTGATGACACTCCTAAGAAGGCACCTAAGAGTATTGGTAAGAGGTTATCTTCAAAGGAAAAGTCGTAAGGAGAACACCGAGAAAAGATTGTAAGGAGATCACTAAGGTTGCAAGCTCAATCAAAGAAGGAAAACTAAAATGGAAGAGCATCGAGGAAATTATTGTTCATGGATCTGCTAAATTAAGTGGAATCTTAGAGGTATCCTTGCCTTAGTCAAGCCAATATTGTTGGTTCTAGTAGTGCACCAATTCAAGTTATTGATAACTTTGATCATCATAATTGGGTTGATGTAGTAGAACAGAACCGATGCGAGTGAACAAGAATGATGTAGTGAAAAAAATGATACATGGGAACAATGTTGGATATTTTCAATATTGTTTTGTCGCTATCTGGGGGTGTGGGGTGGGGGGTGTGGGGGGGGGCGTAGCCCCTCCATTTGTGTTCGACCTATTTCGGTTTCCAGAAATTTATATCGAAACGTATCTTCCCATAAGGTTTCTTCCCAAGAGAAACCATTAATGGATGCCCGTTGAAAGCGTCTGTTGGAGATGAAAATCCATATTCAAAAGGCATGAATCCCTCTTTAAATAGTGAAGGCTTTCTCCCAAATCAATCATCAAAAACTCTTTCTCTCTAAGCATCTTCAGAATCAATTACAGTTTGTTCTTGGTTGGGTCAAGGGAGTACAACCTTTGAATCCAACAACGTTTTTAGGGCTTCTTTATATCCTGAAAGCAATTTTTGGCTGACCGATTGTACTCGCCAATTATTTGGGAAGGTCGAAATAATTTCTGAAAAGAATCGCAAGGCCTTGAAGCTCCAGTGATACAACATTCTTTTCTTTCTTTGTTTTCATCCTCTATTACCCTGTATTTTCCAACAATTTTCTGCAATTAATTTTCGATAATGGAGGGTGAATTCTCAAACGCAACTGCTCAATCCTTGCAAGTTATGAACCAGACTCTGACTCGGTTGGAACGTTTTGATGGTGAGAACTTTACCCGCTGGCAAGAGACCGTGAAAATTCGGTTTTGGAACTTCCTTGGTGTCCAAACGTCCTTGGTCTATAAATACCCAAGTTTGCATTTCTATCAAACTATCCTAAGATCCAGGCAAACTTCATCTTTTTGTTGTTTCAGATGGAGTCGTCTATCCGGAAAGGAAAGTACCTTAATTAGGCGAAATCTCTTAGGACCGCTCGTTTAAAGACTTCATGTGATAAAGAAGCTCATGAGTACTGCGTTGGTGGGAAACTAGATAATTGCAATTTATTTTAGTTTCGATTTTTTGATTGACTAACGGTTCTTGAACTTTGATTGCACCTAGTTTGTTTATTCTTGAGAATCTTCTCTTCTGATATAAGATTCACTCAAACTAGATCGAAGTGTCGACGAGATCTTTAGAAATGTTTGTAGATCTAAAGACATCTTGTGATAATCCATTGTTAACAGAATCTGTTCTGTGTGTGATTGATCACAAGAGATTAAAGTTGTGTTGTGCAGGTATTTATTGAAGATTAAAGAAGATTTGAAGACAAAGAAGATTTCTTATTTGGTTTCTATATCTTTGGGTGTGCACAAACCTTGATCGGCTGGGATCCAACTAAAATAGGATTTATTAATTCGATTGATTAGTTGCGTGAGATCGGCATCACCTTATAGTTTCTTGTTGGAACATATATTGATTGATTGCAAATCTAAACTCTGCTTTCTAGTAGTTGTTAGATATATTGATCTAACCAGGCAAAAGGAGTCTATTAGTTTAAATGGAAAAGCCTTTGCATATGACTTGAGATATCTTCATCCGAAAGAATCAATAGAGTTGTTAACAAAACAGATTTGTTGTTCCTTTCTTGTTTGGAGTACGATTCAAAGGAATAGTTCGGTCGTGCACTTATTGAATGTCGAAAGCGCTGGGATACTGAAGAAACTAAGTGAACTAGGTATAGTTGCTTGGTCTCAACTATACGAAGTTTTGGTTTAGATTTTGTATAACGACTTAATTCTGAGAGTATTCAATTCTGGACTAGGTCGGGTTTTTCTGCATTTGCGGTTTGCTCGTTAACAAAATCTTGTTGTGTCATTTACTTTTTCTTTCCGCAATTATAATTGTTGTTATTATAATTTAAAGTAAATTACACAAAAGTTAACTCCGTATTACTTGATAGTGATCATATAGAGTTTGGTTAAGTCCGAACCTATTATCAAGTAATCACACTTTGATTGTTGTATTGTCTCCATCTAGTATCCATAGACGATCACACAAAGTGTGAATACCGATTTGTAGTATTGTCTCGACTTTGTCCATAGACAATCACTTTCGGTAAGAGGACTTATATGTGGATATTAAAGATTGTGGTGTATTTGGGTACCCTCTTCTTTTCACTTGGTCTATAAATAGTTGAGTTTGTATTTCTTGCAAACTATCCTAAGATCCAGCCAAACTTCATTAGTGTAGTTTCAGGTGGAGCCGTGTATTCGGAGAGGAAAGTACCTTAATTATGCGAAATCTCTTACGACCGCTCATTTAAAGACTTATGTGGGATCAAGAAGCTCTACGAGTACCGTTGGCGGGAAACTAGATAATTGTATTGTTATTGTAGTTTTTGATTATTTATTTGATTGACTAACGGTTGTTGTAACTTTGATTGCACCTAGTTTGTTTATTCTTGAGAACCTTCTCTTCTGATATAAGGCTCACTCAAACTAGATCAAAGCGTAGACGAGATCTTAGAAATATCTTCGAATCTAAAGACATCTTGTGATAATCCATTGTTAACAGACTCGTTATGTGCGTGATTGATCACAAGAAGATTCAAGTTATTTTGTGCAGGTTATTGAAGGCAATAGAAGATTTGAAGACGAAAAAGAAGAAAAATTCTTTTAAGTTTTCGTATCTTGTGGATTTAGTGCACAAACCTTGATCGGCTGGGATCCAACTAGAATCGTGTTTTATCTTTGATAGACTTGATTGACTAGTTGCGTGAGATCGGCATCACCTCACATATATTGATCGATTTCAAATCTATAGTTTTATTATTTAGGTAATCAAAGTTTAGATTGATCTAACCTGACAAAGGAGTTTATTAGTTTAAATAGAAGAGCCTTTGTAAAGAACTCACATATCTTTATAACAAAGATTGATTAGCGTGGTTACCAAACCGATTCTTTCTTTGTTGTTTGGAATACGATCCAAAGAACTTGCTACTCACGTGCATGACTCTCGAAGTCGAAGGCGCAGGGATACTGAGGAAACTAAGTAGCTAGGGGTAGTCTACTTGGTCTCAACTATACGAAGTTGGTATTATATTTTGTATAACGGATTAGTTCTGAGAGTATTCAAAATTGGGCTATGTTCTGGGGTTTTCGTGCATTTGCGGTTTCCTCGTTAACAAAGTCTTCTTTGTGCTATTTACTTTATTATTCCGCATTATGATTGTTTTATTATAATTAAAGTAAATTGCACTTGTACGTTAATTTGTATCACTTGATATTGATCTTATAGAGTTTCGGTTTAATAACGTACCTATTATCAAGTAAACACTTTGTTGTCGTATCGTCTCGATCTTGAATCAAAGTCAATCACACAAGTGATCTTGTTGTTGTATTGTCTCAATCTTGTATCCATAGATGATCACACGAAGTGTCAACCGAAGTTGGTGTATTGTCTTGGCTTTGTCCTTAGACAATCACACTTGGTAAATGACTTATAGGTTGATAAATAATAGATTGGGTGTATTTGGGTACCCTCGTCTTTTCAGATAAATCAATCACAAGTATAATTAAGAGTAATGGGTTATAATTGAAGATGTTTAGTTTGAAATAAAAAAAATGGATGATGTAGTTTCCTTTAAATCGATCGATGTATATATAAATATATTTAAAAAAAAAAACAACAAAAAACGAAGGCCTTCAAAAGGCAAATAGTCTACCTCACCCGCTCTGGATATCCAAGCAGGGAGAACAAAACCGATAAATGCGGACATACCCAGATGACAACTACAAACGAAAGAAAATAAAAGACAACAAACGAAGATAATTAGATAGATGTTACTGTTCCATACTGCAACTAAATGAGAGAGAAAATCATCAATGACTAAAAAGGCTCCGTCTATGATGTGACAATTCTATCAAGATAGATAAGTGCCGGATGACTTGGAGGTAACAAAAAAGTTGTCAACACCACAAACCAAATGTAGGAGAACAAATCAAACTATGTGACAATTCTATCAAGATAGGTAAGTAGGATGATGAGAGGTAACAAAAATTGCAACCAACAGGAACATCGACTCATAACACATTGGTCCCAAGCCGTCTAATACCAATGTATAATTAGAATTCAATTGATGAAGTTAAATTTTAATTTTAGTTTATGAAGATAAATGAGTTGGACAAGTTTAAAAGACTAAGGTTGAGGATTGAATTTAAATAGTGAGTGTAACTTGGTATTTCTACCTAGTTTAGACACCTCTTATCCCCTTCTTTAGGTTGGATGGGAAAATAGTGATGGTATTAGTACTTTTACTTGGGTTAGACGCTTCTTATCCCCTTTTCTAGGTTGGACGGGGAATGTGATATAGGCCCAAACCGGCCAGGATAAACAGGGCAGACGAAGAGAGAGAAGAGCTTCAGACTCACTTAGCAATGGCGTCAACGACAACAGCACTTTCATGGATTTCATCTTCTTGGGTGCAAAGGTTCCATGGTATCGCAAATGAAGCAGTGAAGACATCAGAAAATGGTAGCAATGGAATGTTGGTAGTAACTCAGAAGAACGCCTTGAATATATGTAAAGTAAGTTAACAATGAAATTGAGAGCTCAAAAGTTACAATTTTTCATTTCTTTTCATTTTTAAAACTTGGGTTGTCCTGAAGTTAGAGTTTATAAAATTGGGTTTCTTTAATTTTGTGCTTTTGTAGATTATTTGAAGGAGGTGTAGTAGAGCCGGGAAGGCAGAATCTTACAGAATTTTTCTTCCTCCTGCAGGGAAAGCTGAAATGGGCATACCTATTCTTCTCAAGTATGTACCCTTTAAGGATTGTCTTTAAATGTTTTATTTCTATTCGTCACATTCTTATTAGGGTTAACTGCAATGTAAACTATGAAACAAAATGTTACTGAGCTGGTCACGGTTAGGATTTGTACTTTGTAGTGATTTTTAGGTTAATAATGTAGGTTAAAGAAGAGATATTTCTCTCAATATCGACAAACATTTCTAGTGGAAAGTCTTGTGCATTGTACAACTAGAAGCTATACCAACATATAGTTAAAGCAACTTTCGAAGTAGTTACTTGGGTCTCTTAGTGTGTCTTTGACATATTGTGGACAAGTGTTGTTCGGTTTTTTTCACATGGTTTTTTCTTATCAGAGAAATGTAAATGGAAGAGAAGAGGGTAGAGAAAAACAGGTAACTGGATGCTAACATTTGTAACTTTATTTTTCCTGCAAATTGGTGGCTATTTGAAAATATTGGTGTTAGACATTGACAATTCTAGTTGATAGATGTTTCAATGCTGATTGATGATTCAAGTAATCTTAGTAGCTTAGGTAGGAATAGCTTACAGTTACCATCTTATCATGCAGGTAAAAGAAGAGGCTGAGCAACTTGCTTGGATTTTTTGAAACTGTTGGAGCTTTCAGAGTGAAGGGCTAGGGTGGCAAGGGGGACCAATTTTTTGGAAAGTGGGTGAGATTGAATGTTAATCGAAACACTATTTGGTTTGTTTTTCTTATATATATATATATATATATGTATGTATGTTGTGTCTGATATGTATTTCTTTTAATTTGGTGTTACTCCTGAAGATCTCGTGAACATTATCAAGGTGCAACTTCAGAGGTACTATCTTATGCCTAATTTCGTGTCATACTTATGGTGTTGCACTCTAACCTGAATATTGTTTCTCAAACAAGAATAGCAAATTTATATCATACTGGTGTCTGGATGACCTCCCTGATAGTCCAGCAGAATCCGTAACAATGGCAGTGGATCTCTATATAATGGCAGTTGGACTTTTCCAATTGAACAGCAAATAGAAAACTCAGTTTCATTAGTTTTTTTTTTTAGAGTTCTTATGTCTCTCCTCATACCATACAATTGCCAGACATTTAGGGCATGAATGTGCCTGATGGCCAAAGTTCCATACATTGTTTATTGATCCTATATAAAAATAGGTTAAATAAAGTATAATGAATTCCTGTTGGCTGTGATAACATAATTGAGCAACACTCACTGGGAATTTGGAATTCATTTAGGTTTTAACTCATTGGCGGATCTGATACTTGCAATTGCATCCTATGTTGATGTAGTTTGTCTATTATTCTTTTGCATGCCTCGAATGGAGTTTAGATCTGATTGTGCAAAACATTGCATTGGTTGAAATATAGTCATTAGTGTGGAGTAGTGGACAATTCTTTGTAATTCGTTATATACAACTTGGGACTCCCCATGCACTTTAAAAGGTTAAGTGAGACTCTCAAAGCAAGGCATTAGTGTGAAGTAGTAGTCGGTTTCATGTAATCTCAATCATTTACTGAAGACAGTTTCACCCTCTCATTTAGGCAGGGGGTTATGCTTTTGACTGTCACCTGTTTTTTTTATTTTTTTGTCTATCTATTTATCTCTTTCTTTCATCTATTTGTAGATCTGAGCTCACGTTGTCATGTCAAGATACACATGGCATCTCACGGAACTTAGAATTATGCTCTAGCCTGCACTGCAGCTTTTTGGTTCTGTTCTGTCTTCCCATTGCAAGCTATTGAGAATCGTGAACGGAATCACAAAGTTTGAACCAATCCAGGTTAGTGATCTCATTTTTGATTTTTCTGTAATTAGATGTCATATCATTCTTCAGCTGAAAAAGAAGAAACTATGTAAAAGAGATTTTTTTTTCATGGTTTCTTTGTTTATGGGAAAATTAGTCTGATTTGTTTATCTTTATTCTGTTTGGAGCAGAAATTCATGCGTTTTGGAGAAGAAAAAAGGACAGTAGAGACTGAAACAGAAGCACTCAGAGTAGAACCCAATGAAGAAGAGAAACTAAGTAAGGGACTTTTTTTATTTTTTGACACAACTGTGAACATGGGATATTTTGTTGGATCTTTTGTTTGATTGTTAATGGACACAACTGTGAACATGGGATATTTTGTTGGATCTTTTGTTTGATTGTTAATGGAATGGACTACACTGGTCGCATCTCGTTGTCGTTTAATGCCTTCTGTCATCATTGTCGTGATAACCCTTTGAAAGACATCAATTCTAAGAACCGTTAAATCTTCGGACCACCAGTGTACAATAGGTTTAGGATTTGATGTAAAGATGTGATGCAGTGGTTAGTTGATAGTTGTTTGCTTGAATTGTCGTGGTTAAGTTTGTATGCAAGTTCAAAGTTTAGCAATAAATAAATACTAATAGCAATGTGATATTTTTAAGTAATCTTGTGTGTTTCTTCTGAATTTGATTCAATTTGTTTTGTACTGTTTCTATTTGTAGGTCAACTTTCAGTGAAGTTAAGTATAAAAAGTTCTTTTTGTTGTTTCCTACTGGGAAATGGCGACCATGGTCTAAACTAAATCGGTAAGGTATTGTAGTTGAACAATTGTTTATACCATCTTGAGTTTCATGAGGCTGGCTGCTTTAGGTGTTAGCATTTTGGAGGAAACTTCAAAGTGAACGTTACTTGCATGTTTCTGCAGCTTCTACCCCTTGTACTGATTTATTAACCAACTTTGTTGCAGGCATTACAATCGCATACGAACGGCATCTTCCACATGCTAACACATGGAAAATTAAGTTTGCCATACCTACTCATATGCTCATCACTTCAAAGTCCAGCATTCTTTTGTTTCTTCTGATGAAACAAGAGGCTTTAGGGAAGCAATATGCTTTCCCACAACAGCTCTAGATATTGAACAAGACGAAGTCAAGGATCTACTTGCAGAAGTGGAGTGGGCACATATGATGCTTTGATATAGTTTCCTTCTAGCTCATTTTCAAATGTTAGATGTTATACCACTAATCTTATTCTGGATTGTAAATTTGTCTTTAAATATCATATTAATAATAGATTATTAGTTTACATGGCAAGTTGTCTTGTTGGTATGAACTGATAAACAGGTTGTTTAGAAACCTTGCCTCCTGAATGTATTTTGGGTTTGTTAAATATGTAGATTTCTACATAGTGGTACACAAGTTTGTGCTGCAAATTTATATTTCTCCTGCAGCAGTGAGAAATTTTGTATTCGCATTCTTCGAGGGTGTCGGAAAAACTGAACCTTTGGCGGCAGAAAAGATGTTGCCAGACCTATCAATGACACAACTTGTTCAGCACCTCGACCGGCATACAATGATACAGATAGAGTTGTAAAAGAAGGCATAAGAAGTAATATTTCTTCGCTTCAAAATCCCTAATTTGGTGGTGTAGTTGGTACATCTTCTACGCAAGTACGCATAGGAATGGAAATAGTTGCAAGATTGTTTGGATTGGCAGCCCCAAGTTCTCTGCTCTGCAACCTGGGACTTTGGCCTGTAAACCCATTCAAATCCATTATTGATATTTTTTTTTTTAATTTTTTTTTGTTTTTGGAGCGGGAATCCATTATTGATATTGCGTGAGCAGGTGTAGTTGTATAGCGCATTATTGGCCAAGGACTGCTACTTTTCTATGTTGGCATGTACACCCGTGATTCTACGACTTCATCCCGTCCTCTCCAATATCAGGGCGAGAAGCACTCTTTTTTTGCTTTTGGAATATTTGTGTCAGCAGAGTCTTAAAATTATTTCTTTTTGACACCAAACGAAACCAAGTACACCAACATGATTTATATGTTTTGTCATCGAGTACTAGTTGCATCTCATTCAACTTTTAGTACCGTCTCTCTGCGCCTTCAATAACCATGTGCTTGGTGAAAACCACCCTTGACTGAGATACGCAGAAATCTGTTATGATCCCCCATCTCATTTTAACATTTTGATAGCACCATGAGCTTCAGGCAATATCCACTTCTCGATTTTTCACCTTTATACCAGTTATATATCCACCGGAATCACTATCTACGCTCTTTGGTTTGCCCTTGGTTTTAATGAAGGTTGATGTTTCTCCACCCATTTCGAGAGTATGATGGCTACCCGTGCTATTTGATTCCACAGCAGATTCCATTCTTCTTATGCGACTTCAAATACTGCCAGTTTTGCTGGCAACTTCAAATACTGCCAGTTTAGCTGATATTCGATATATGGACCAGTGGAATCTGCTCTTCATCATCCCTACAACTTTGCTGCAAGGAAGATAGTAACCTGATATCTCAACATAAGCTTCTCTAATATATTCGTTGAGTGTAAGGTTTGGACTTCAATGGTGGAAAGTCCTTCCTCACTGAGTAGTTTGAGTCTTAGCTTTTTGCATCTGGTTCTTAACTAAGATATTATTCACAACTTAGAATACGCCAACAACTTCGATAGCACCTGATAGGCTGATAGTATGCAGATGATGAGCTTTGTCTCTCCTTCTAAATCTTAAAAGCTTAATGTCTCCATCTTTGTTCTTCCTCATCTGAGCCAGGTATGAGTTTTCGCCATCTCTATCGCCTCTCTGTCCATTTAATTACCAGTAACCTCTTGTTTTCGCAATTTTTTTGTTTTGTTTTCTCTCACTCCCAAATTATGTTCGTTATTTTCAGGAACTTCTAAACTTTTAAAAATGTCTGTTGTTAATGATGGAGCTTCACCACCAAGAGATGATGGCCAGTAAGTTACGCAGAAGCTATGTTAGTTATAGTTAGCATATATATATATGTTAGCTAAAACATTGCAATTTATTTGTAACGTTAACACAATGTTAATTAACTAATAAATATGAAGTGATTGGAAGGGTGGTACTGCTATTGTCATGAAACTGAAAAAAGAGAAAGCGATACTAGTGGTTGCAGATCGTCGACTAATAAGACAGCAAGTGAGAAAAGTGATTACCTACGAATCTGGGGTTTATGATACAATTACATGTACGTGTGTTATAATGAATTGTATACTTAACTATTTTCTTAAAAACTAAACTTTGTGTATAGTTATGTGCTTCCCAAATGTCATGATTAAATTTGGTAAATCTGCAGACGAAAACCAAGTTTGTTTTTTGCATCAATTGGATGATACTACTGCATGTGCTGTTGTTGGTTTAAGATCACGCGCAAATGCTTGGTACGAATACTTATCAGAAAAGGTTAGTTTTTGTTTTCGTTTCTTTCTTCTTCTTTTTTTAACTAAAAATTGGATATATTTAGATGATGTACACATATTTAATACTTGGTCGAGTTTTATAGTTATGGCCCCAAACCAAAAAAGATAGCGCAAAGGGTGAAAGTTCCAGTGGGAAGAAGAACAAGGGAAAGGCAAAACTCACAAGCACCAACACCTTATCTACTAGTTTTGGACATCTAGCAGATTACCGAACTAGACATTTGGCTGGCAGAGAAGCAGAACCTGTTGACATTTTGTTAAGAAGGGCTCACTATTATGAGCTAGGAACAGGGGACAAATATATATAGGTATAGTAGTTTGGGCCTCAAATTTTTTAGGCCTTGGTATTTTCCTTCAAATGATGTCACCAAAATACAATAAGTTGTTAGATGTTTAGATTTATGGTTGGATTTAATATTTTGATATTTTCACTTCTTTCAAGCCAAGTTTTTGCGATATGTCACTATATATAAATCAGTTTTTAAAATTATAATAAAAGATTAGACTCTCTATGTAATATACAAAAATATGGGAAAAATGACTAAAATAAAATCCTCCAAGCCTAATTAATAATAGGAAATAAAATTAAATTTATTACAAAATCGGGTTATGAAATAATGAATCAACAAAACCCCATATCTAACTATTTTTTTAATGACTAAAATATCCTCCATGAATAATAAAATTAAATTTATTATCTTTTCTTTCTCTTTTCATTCATAAATCACGATAAAAATGATGATCATATACAAAAAACTAAATCTATTGTCTTCTCGTTCTCTTTTCGTTCATAAATCATGATGAAGATGATGATCATAAAAAAAAACCTATTATTTTTCTTTCTCTCTTTCTTCTTAAAATGCGTGATGAAGATGACGATCATAAACAAAAACAACTAAGAAAACCAATCACTTATTTTTGCAAAAACAGGTTTGAAATTGTCTACGGTTGGGAAAATTCATATTTCCCAACCAGTAGACAATCTACAAATCTTGGAAGGGAAAATTCATATTTCCCAAGAAATTTACATCTAGTGGGAAAGTTTCTAGGAATCTACGGTTGGGAAAATTCATATTTCCCCACCGTAGGCGTTAAAAACTGTTTTTCAAAAACCAATTCGATCGATTCCGCTTATCCATGCATTGAAACCAATTAAATAAGATGGGTTTTTGATTTTTACCTTATTGAAGTCATTATGCGGGTGGATTAAATTGTGTTAATCGATAATGAATTATTTTGAGGATTGACGATTAATCGAAGAAATAAGCGATGGAGGTGATGGGAAGAAGAAAACGGAAGAATTAAAGGAGAGGAATGAAAACAAATTAGTTTTAGGTTTTCAATATTTAATATGTTAAGGGTATTTTAGTATTTTTCTTATGAATTAGGTCCCTTTACCTTTATTGTAGGATATTTGAATCCTTAGGAGCCCTCAAAACTCTTTTCTTGGAGCCCCTATAATAGGTTTCTTTGTTAACAGGTTGGAACGACAAAGATGAGGTATTATTATTATATGTGTATATTAATTGAGTGCTATTTTGTGATTTATTAGGTGAAATGATTATATAATTTATTAGTATTATTAAGCACCTAATAGCCCAATCGTTTCTTTTTTTATCTTGGCAGCCTTCCTTGTTCAGTATCAACAATTCCTCAGCTACAGAAGTAAAACCTGGTGCATTTGTAGTCGGGCACGGATGGGTTGACTGTGTAGCGAAACTTCAAGAGTAAGTTTAGTTTAATTTATTTATCACTAGTGAAACCGCACGTGCGATGCACCTGCTTCCTGAACCGAAGATTGCACCTGCCTCCTGAACCGAAGATTGCGCATTGCTACCTGTTGTTCCATTTCAAAACTTGTAATACATGACCGCAAGAACATGCCATGCATCATTGCATTCTGTCCCGGACTAATAAACATCAAAATACACGCACGATGCACGCTTGCCGGTCAGATTACTCAAAATCACCAAAATTTAGGATTTTGGCCTGCAAGCAAAAAATATAGAGAGAGAAACTGGAAATAAAGAACACCCTAAGGGGGAATTATGGAATGAAACATAATAAAAAAGAGTTATGAGATCAGATCACTAAATATTACTGTAAGCTCCAAATGAAACCTAGACTAAGATAGTAAGATTCCAATACAAACAAATGAATCAAAGAAAGAAATGAGAATCAATCAGATTCTTGATTATGAGAGAAATACTTGATTTCTATCTAGGAACATAAATTGTCCTTTGCTATAGAAAATGAAAGAATCCGAAAGAAGGAAAAAAAAAGGCTTCACATTCACTTTTGTTTTTCTGTCCTTAGCTAGGAAGGTGTAGAAGTGGGTTTGATATTTATGTATGTCCTACTATTCTACCATATTCCACCAAAGGGTTGTATCCGAATCACAGTTGTCCTTCTCGAGCACTCAAAATCACCGTCTTCAATTGATTTTACCCAAATAGAGATCAAGCCTTCTAACTCCCCCCATCATTATAGCACCAACCATAGCATGCAACAATTATTGTTCAGTTTACTTCAAAAGAAGCATTTGCAAGAAGATATGATTTTTTTCAGCACTAAACCTCGTCCATGCAACATGTCTTCAGATTTTTTTTCCCAATTTCAGATACCTGCAACACAGTTAAGCAAAAATGAGTGTCGTCTCATAATCAGGGAGTTTACAGGAACACAAATTTCTGGGTGCTATCAAAGAATAACTTTTTTATTTGACATAACAAATATGTAAGGATGAACCAAAATTTTGAGATAGCCACTAAATGGTTAATAGATGTCCTGCACCACCACGATAGTAAGATGCACATACTAAGATCTACCACACAGAAATCACAGAAAATCCCATAGGAAAATTAAATTGCACCTAACTAAAAAGTAATTCTTGTATTCTACCTGATATTGGCATCATCAATAATGTTCATACATATATCATCAGTAAATCTTCTGGTACTCTGTTGTGCTCCGTTGATGTTTCTATCAACTCCTGAGCTCGAGCTTGCCCTGTGATTCTAGGGCTACGACGTGGAACGAAGACTTCCTTGCTTTCCATTACTACAAAGATGCAACAAACATGTATAGCCTCAATCATCAAAAACCAATAAAGAAAGCTTCAATTACACACACTCCGTGTGCCAATTCAAAACCCATAAATAGCCACTTCAGTCAAATTATGTATGTACATAACCTAGCCAAGATATCTTCCATTTGTTTTATTCTTATATCCTGAGCATATACCTCTCTAACAAAGTCTCAATAATTAGACCTGTCTCAGCGATAAGTACTAAATTGAAATAGGATCGAATCATTTTTTTCCATACGATTAGTAACATTTCTGTGTGTACTTAACTATCTGAAATGGACTAACATATGCAACTTCAGTGAACATTCATTTAAATTTCAGTTCAATCTATACAGCTCATTCATTTAAACTTCAATTTGGAGTTTCTACCAAAAACCAACAAAACAAACTATTAGCAGAAATTCTTTTGTAAAGAAGAAAAAGAAAATTTGGTTTTCCCGTGTTTGACTGACTAATATAGACTGTAAAGTAAGATTGATTCAGATACATTAAACATCTCACATGATAGACACTGGACATCAACTATAATGATGATTTTTAATTCTCAGTTTTAGTTCATTGGACATGGAAGATCAGCAAAATCCAAAAATAAAAAAATTGATTGGGCACATGAGTGATGGATCAATTTTCATGTCGTTCTAATTGGCACCCCCATTAACAGAGTTCATTGATACACACTTGTTGCATACGTTTAGTGGTTTTGTTTGCTCATTCAGTAGAGGTCTCTTCTCGTGATGCATCATCTGTGACAGGTTATTTTCATTCTAACACAAAAATAAGAAGTGAGAGTCTACCATTGAAGATTTCAATCAAAGATGTACTAATTTAAGCAAACCAATTAGCTAACCCATTTATTCCATCCACAAATCATAATTTGACAACTACAACAAACCCATTAATTCATTACTCATTCCTAAAGATGAACCCACCTAAATAAAACCCCAAATTTTAGAAGTAAAACTCACAAATACAGAATCAGAATTTCAATTTTAGTACCCAATTCATAAGATTCGAAAATCCGTGACTGGAATTCCCAAATTTAAAAGAATTAGGTTATAGTTAGGAATTTGACTAACCTTTCCGTAGAATGAGAAATGGGCAGCAATTGCAATGGTTTCTGAAATTGGGAAAGCAAAATTCGAAATTTAGTCATAGGTTGGAAATAGGCGATTGATATATTGTCAAAATTAGAGAACAAAAAAAAAAAAACTTACCTGGATTCAAATCTTATGTTAAGCCTCAGATTTCCGTAGCCTTTGTTCTTCTTTCATGGAGGAGGTGTTTCAGAAATCTGTGTTTCGACGAAGAGAGTTTCACATTGAAAACGAAAGAGAAAACACGATCTGGTTTTCTTTTGTGTGGTCAAGTTACAGCGGTACCCTTTAGTGCATAGTTTTGATAAAAAAAAGTGAGGGTAGTGTAGTAAAAGAAGGGGTCCACGGTACGAAAAGACCCCTTTTCTTTATTATAGTATTATTATAGTAAGATTTTCCTTTGTTATTTTAGCAAGTACATAAGTTACAAAGTTCATTTGTAGCTCTCTATTTAGTCATGTTTATATCTTATATAATATAATACTACCATTTCCACTTTTGGTAAGCAGGCACATGCCATCCAAATCTAATCTCTTAGTTATATTATATTAAAATGTACATAACGTGTGATTTATGTGTAGCTAGTAGCTAGGCATTGCATTAAACAACAAAAATAAGAATATCTAAAAAAAACCAATTTGTTTTTCTAGCTCATCCTTCAGCTGAGAGTAACGGTGGGTTTATTTGCGGATATCGCCGTTTCTAGGAATTTATAATCCCATGGGATTATAAATTTAATCGTGTTTAAACCTAGGATTTATAGAGTTTTTTTGTATTAAAGTCTTTTTAAGTTTGGCATTACACTCAAATCATTCATATATATGGGATTTAGAGTTAAAAAAAAAAAAATCCAAGTTTTTTTTCTGGAGGATTTGCTCCGAATCGTAGGAAACGTGATTCAGCAACCAAACATGAGAAAGTAATTCTACCAAATCCCCTGGACCCATGAATTCCACCTTTAAAATTCTACATCCAAACCCACCATAAGAGAATTTTCAGTTACATGCATCTCTAACTTTTTGTATACATTTCTTATAGATTCAACTCAGACATGAGCATCCAAGAAGCGAAAGAACTTGCTCAAAGAATTATGTAGGTAGCATATACAATAGGATCTGTCGGTGACTGCATTGACGGTATGACGTCCTCAATGGGCAACATGGTCTTCTTATTTATTTCATTTTGCTACGTTTTAGTATTGAAGTGGTATTTTTAATAGTCTGGACTCTTACTCAATAAGAAGAAACGGGTGCTATTGGAGACTCTGCGGGTATAACTCCTGCAATAAGGAAGAAACGGGTGCTCCCTATTGGAGACTCTGCGGCCCTTGTATAAGCATTTGTAAGTTAATAAGAATGTAGTTTTTTGTCATTCTAAAACTAAAAAGTTTGTCACACTAATGGATCACGTATGCTACAAACCTACTGTTCAATAGTTTGTATTAGCTTGGTAGATGTCTTGAGAATCTTTTTGTATACACTTATAGATTCAACTCAGACATGAGCATAGCACAATGGATGATCGTTTTAGTATTGAAGTGGTATTTTTAATAGTCTGGACTCTTAAAGATAAGCATTTGTAAGTTTAATTATATTCCATCACCAAAATATAGCTTGATTAAAGAAAATCACTTTTTTATATACTTAATGTGAGCAACGATGAAGAAAGGGCACAGTACAAAAGAACAGCGTATAAAGCCAATAAGATATGAAAAACCAGTTTTATTACATATCGCATTTAGTATAGGTTGCTCTAACCGGAGAAACAATACATAGCTTCGAATGGATCGAATACTTGAGCACTAAAACTAGAAAACAATACGAGTTTGTTTAGGGACTGGATGCAGTCAAATAATCTTTTTGTAGTCGATGCGTTGTCAGTCAGGTCCAAGTATAATTATTCAAAAGATTGATAAGAGTTATTATGATATTATATCAATGAAGCATGGTTGGAGAATTTCAGAATTGGAGAGGTAAAGCACTGCTTATGGATGTTTCAGACCAATTGTTGTACGAGATATCAAAAATTTATACAAGAGAAGTTTTCTAAACACTACAATTTTCTTGTGGTAAATTCATACAAGAGAAGTTCTCAGCGGCAAAATTTTTACCGAATTTGCGATCATAATTAACAAATGACAAAAACGACATTGTAAACTCAAATAAAAAGTGATAGTTTCAAAAATCAGTGAGCTCATCTTTCAAATATAGGGAAAAAAACTCAAATAGTTCGTCGCTACATTTTAACCAAAAAACAAGCGTCAAAAAAAATACGGATTAGCCGTCCCGAGTTAACTAGTTAAAATTTAACTTAGTTTAGTGCAAAAGTTATTTAAAATGTGAAAAATACACAAATAACCTTCCTATTTACAATTTAGTCCAAATATTTACAATTTAGTCCAAAATGTCTCCCGATGATGTCAACAATTTTAAATAATAAAAAAAATAACTAAAAAATAATTTATCTTTCAAACCGTTTTTCCAAAAGTCGCATACTTTATATATTCGGAAAGCTCTTTCCGAGATCTACAAAAAGAATACCCATATGACTATATAATTTTCATTTTTTTAAAATCTTAGTTTACATTTACAAAAATCCAAAAAATCCAAAGACATGACAAGGTGTACCCAGTTTGTACACCACATACAACTGAATCGTCAATAGGTAAGAGGCACATTCTATCGACTCCGATGGTCTTGACATTTGAAAGTGTACCCCATGGAGTCATGGCATCAATTTGGTTTCTAAACCTTGCACTAACGTCAGCAACGCTCTTGTCATTACCTGTTGAGAATTCACTCGCATACAAATGCGAGACACATAATTTACATGGTTATGGACATCTATATTGTTGGGGAATAACTATGTAGCCGGTGTAGGTCTAGAAGGTTCGAGATACACCGCACATCCGGCATACCCACCTTATCTGCATAATGAGAATCAATGATTTTGATAGTTCACCAGACTTATTGATTACCAAAACATAAAAATTACTCAATAGGTAATTTCTGTCACATGTGTACAACAATGTACACTTATATTATAGGTGTATCAATATGTACACATGTAATTTCTGTCATAACCAACAACCAGTTGCTCATAGCGTCATTGATTCGACATCCAAGAAATGAAAAAAGATTGTTCACTAAAATTTGATTAGGGTCCACACTGGAATAGAAACTACAACTGAAAGCGGAAAGTAAACCAACCAGAAAAGAAAATTTACAACTAGCTGGTACAGTAGAATGTGCATGCATAAAAAGAAAGCCCCAAATACGGAACCAGTAGACTGACTACCAGGACCAGAAGGTATCCCATATGATAAAATCTCAAAACCTATATTACTAGAAGTATTTTCAGATTTAGTGTGCATACCAATGATAAAAAGGCCGGCTTTCCAAACACCAGTAGTGGCTCAAGAAAGAACTCAAAAATTTAGAAGTCAAGGATTGAATTTTCCTAACCTGCGTCCGCTATTTCCCTTTTCACCCATTGTTTTTTTTTTTGACTCTGTATAAGTACAACAATGAAGACTGCAATTCAACCAACACCAGCTACTACACATTTCTAAGCAAGTCCCACCACCCAATTAAACTGCAACAAATGTAGCAAGCAAGTGAAACGCATAAACTATCCAACGTAAAACAGTAGATAGAATGACGATCAGATTGCAGGTCGCCGACATTAGTAGACTGTTACACATTATCATTTTGATCTCGTGGCTGCAAACCTACAAGCCAACCCAACCTATTGTATTTCTAAGATCATTTTCACATTTGTCACTTACCCCACTTAATCTTTAAGATATCTTATGGGTTGTTTTAAAAGCTCAATTTTTGTTAAATGAAATCTCCCATGGATGCTGCTCTAGCTAGGGAAGATGCATCGACCTCGAAGTCAGATTTTTGAACATAATCATAGCATGTGTACAACTATGTACATGTTAACAATCAACATGTGTACAACGATGTACACATTAACAATCAGCAAGTGTACAACTATGTACACATTGATATACCCTACAACTATCACATGCCAACTAACAATAAAAGTGACACTTGGTGGAATAGAAAACCAACCTTGTATCTAACTCCGTCCATGAAGTCTCATTGATCCCCGATGAATCAAGATAGCTTCTACTCTTTGCATCTGTGGCTTGTCTTCCCTAAAGTCAGATTCAATATTTTTCTTTCGCAGCGTTTCCTCTAGGCGCCACTAAGTCTCTCTTTCTTTCCTCGGCATCTTAGAATATATAGGATCGAACTATAAAACTTGTTTAGCAGTGACATCATCCAATAAATTTTGGAGATTGAGGCGCATAACCCTGGAAATTTCAACGCCATTTTTAGGTCAAGTAACAAAATAAAGATAGAATTTAAGGTCAAGCTACATGCTAATACAAATATTGACCTATTTAAAAAAATGATATTTTCAAAATATATGCACTGCATATAACTGGTGAACAAGCATATACACCTCGTATAACAAGCACAAAAAAAAAAGTGCACTTTTATGTGCACCCATATAACTGGTGTACAAGAAAATACACCACTTAATTCTTACTTTTAGGATCACGGATATAATTGATTGCTGCAGTCACGAATCTTCTCTTTCATCATATTTCCAGCACAACTAATATTCTCTACACCCAAATTCTGATCTTATTGACTCGGTGGCTTACCAACTTGTGCATTTGTTTCCGGTTCCAGTTCAGATAGTTGTTCACCAGGAGCACCTTCAGAGGTACAAAATCAAAGAGCAAGAGTATTAACTGTTAGGGCGGGAGAAAAGTAATCATCCGTCTTTTCATTTCTTCCCAACAACATGAGGTCAGCATTTGCACAAGCAGCTTTATCCATTTCTACCCAACAACAAAAGTGATACATATTCCACAAATGATTTTGGGGCTCAAAATTGAACATATATGAGTCTGAAATCTCACATTTGACAACAACTTTTTCCATTGATTGATAGTATTTTAAGAAACTCTAGCATACTGTTTCTACAATTATGGATGTTATGAGCCAAACAATGTTACATGCAAGCGGAAAGAAAAAAAGAATGAGTAGAGTTCAATACCTGTAAATTAAGCTTAGCTTATAGATACTAGAGTGTGTCGCAAGCATTTCGTGCGTTCGCCCACAAGCTTTCCTTCTTCTTCTTCTCCCTGTAATGAAATATCTTCCATAAACTAATCTACAAGATAACAAATACTGGGGATAGTGTATTGTGCCGCTCACAATGTCGAACTTGTTTCATTTCAACTGCAGGCTAATTGTATTTTAATATACGTGATCTACGTTTTCTTCATCATCCAACCAATTCACTAATGTATAAAAAATCCATTACTAACTAACTAGTCCAGTGACCCATGACTCCACAAAGCTTATAAATACACCTCACAATCTCTGCTAATATAATTAAACCAAATTGATAATATTAGGTTTAAGCAGCTAATATTAATGAAATTCTTCACTAGTTCTGTACCATTAATAATCAACATATCTAAAACTATGTAAGCATTAACAATCAACAGGTGTACAACTATGTACACATTAGCAATCACAGGTGTACAACTATGTACACATTAACAATCAACATGTGTATATATTTGTACACATGTTGTCCGCACGTTATCCAAAACATATATACCCAAATGAGGGATGTATATGTGAATTTATGTCTAAGATAAAATTCAAAAAAAAAAAAAAAAATCTAACATAAAATTTATTAAACTAGATATCAATTTAATACCTGCTGAAATTAAGAATCTATGCTATTACAGTTGGTAACATGGTTTATAATGCTAGTGGCGCACTTTAGGTCTCTTGAGAACAAATTGTAATGCCAACAATAGAATACAGTAATGTTACTACTCATGCCTAAACTCACCAGGTTTTACTTGCTGCAGGCGTTCAACATTTATAATCTGAACAGTTTCATTAGTCAACGCACAATGTAGGGAGATAAGATCACCTGCTGCAAGCAAGTCGTTTAGTGTGTCCATTCTTCTTGCAGCAGGAGGGAAACTAACAAGTTCCCTTCCTTTCCCTGCAAAAAACGTATACAATAGTATAACTCGTTAAAGGAAAAGTAATACGCTCTTAACTAGATGTAAACAAAAACGAAAACAAGAAACTGATGGGAGTAAACCAAATTCGATAAGAAGACCACATCTTATAATTGGTGTACAAGCATATACACCTAGTATAGCAAGCACAAAAAAAGGTGCACTTTTATGTGCACCCATATAACTGGTGTACAAGAAAATAAACCAGTTAATTCTTACTTTTAGGATTAAGCATTATCGCTAGATTGGGCATTGAACCCCGTAAAATCCTATGTCCACACAAACCGTTGGTCGACCATCATGAACCCTCCTGTGAATCAAGAAAACAATGTATAATGGGTAAGCTGAATGGATGAAAGTTATCGAATGCAGTCAAGCAAAACTCTGGCAATCTAAAACACTAACAAAGCAAACTTACTGCTCACGCGTTTGGTATTTTCGGATTTAACAATACACTACGAGTCTCATACCGTAACATAAACTGTTTTAAATTTCTGCTTATTTTTTTAACTATTCAAAAAATTCAAACCCTACAACACACTATGGGTCATTTCCCAACAAATAATCAAGTAGCTGGTGGGGACAAAAATTGAAGTTCTCCGCATGTTGCAGATGAAAGTCACTAAAACTTGAGCTTGTTCTGTAAATGAAGTTTTATTACTTATTAAAGGATCGCATTTGAAAAATGACCATCCACGTATGGAACTATTTGCAAGGCTAGTCTATTCATCTACTGAAATGATATAGTGGATAAGCATTACAGATTTAAACATCAAACGTCAATTCGCACAATTAATTATAAACTCATCTTTTTTATTTACAGATATAGAATATATATATATAAATAAAAAAGACCATCTTATATAGCCTAACAGATAAAATTCTTGTAATCTGGAGTCATTGGCATATACATTCTATAAGTGGAATACCGCTAAGACGTGAAATGACAGACATATTTCATTACTCATTAGTGACTACCGAGAGACGGATACCACGAAAAAATGAGTAATGGACAATACACTGATATGCTATAGTGAGGCAGGCACATAAACATCCATCGTAAAATCGTAAGTAAACAATTGACTCAGTTCCATTTTCTTTCATTCTTCGCTGAATCCATAATAATTCCTCAATTATTCCTAAAACCCCAAAACTCTTAATCAGAGCATTTGAAGTTGAAATAGTCATCGAAAAACCTCCAACTCTAAATTCTCCAACTTCTCCAACTAAATTTTAACTCCCTCTATGTCTCTCATTGATGCCAGTAATATAAGAATCTAAACTGTGAGAATATTATTCTTCTGTTTGCCAGCCTAATAAAAGAATTTAAGAGCTAATTTGGTTTTTTATTTTTTTTTTATTTTTTTTTAATACCAAATAAGGGAGAACCCAAGTACCAAGTACTTCTAACCAGAAGTATGGTGCTTGTACAATACTTCTGGAGGTTTTTATTTGTACAATACTTCTAACCCCAGTACCAAGTACTTCTAACCAAGTAGTTTTGGTTTTTGTTTAAGCTAAGAGGATATAAATAGTTTACTGACAAAATTAGGTGATAATTTGATGAGAAACTTTTGACAGTGATCATCTAAATTGCATTCCATTATTATAGAATCATCTAAAAGATTGAGTATTCTAAAAGGTTCTATCCATTCGGGAGGAGGGAAGGAAGTCGAAATGAACCTTGAATTAGGAGGGAATGTTTTGCTTCGGATAGAGTCAGCGGTTTGATTCGTCCCTTGATCATTCCTACCAAGAAGATTTATCATCATTTAAACCAATTGATAAGAAAAAAACAATTAAAGGATTATAGATCTAACTTCTTCCCAGAAACTCGAACTGAAATCAATAAAATTAGGTTTTTAAAATCGTCAAAAAATTATCTAAAATCGATAACGTAACATCGGCAACTAAATTAAATGACAAGAACATGTTCTCATCTTTCATACCACTTTCAATTGATGAAACCTTCATACTAATTTGCTGAAATTCATCAATTTTGAGTTTATCTTCAAGAAAAGGAACTGATGACGACGACGATTTAGATTTTTCAAGATGAATCCAGTAATTGTTTGATTATCATAATTATGTTTGAAGATTGAAATTTCATTGAAACGACGAGATCAGGTTTTGTGATTTTCTTCGCTCTGGAGATATTTCCATGAAATGAAAATGGAAAAAATGGATACTGAAATACGAAGAACTGATATTATATCTAGTTGAGGGGTATTTTTGCCCTCGGGAAAATTGGTTTTGGACTGAATCGTTCAGGAAAGGATTAACCTGTATAAAATTTGGTGAATTTGGATCTCCTAGTACTAGGCTTGAGAGAGCAGGACTAGAGCGTCCAAAGCCCATTAACTGTGGGACTAAACGTCAATTTCTACGTATATATACCACCAACATTACATACTTAATATGTGATGTGCATGGTGGCATCTTGGACTTGCCTATCTTGAATTTGAAGTCATAGTCCAGTACACGTCAATGAAAGAATTTAATTCTAACAATTTTTACGGAACTTATGTAGCTCAACTCAAGTCATTTACACTCAATGATCTTTTAATTAGAAGGATTTTTACATATTAAGCTATAAAAATCAAGGTGATACTCTTTGAGTTACACAAACACCGGCCATATTATTTGGGCTAAATGAAAACCATATCCATGAAAAATGAAACAAAAACCCCATTTCCATTTAAAATTGTTAAATTTAGTTTTTATTACTTTATGTATTTCCAAACCTGCCCTTATACTGTGCGTATATATCTTTCTTCTCATCTCGTGATTTCATCTTTTTTTTGCCTCCTTCCCCTAAGACTACCACCACCTCCTACAGCCGCACCACCACCAAACCACTACCACTTCCATATCCGAAACCAACACTTCATCCTCTTCCTCCTCCTTCGTATCCACCAACACCTCCTTTTTTCGCCTATTATCATTTCACATCGCCACCAACAACACATCTGCTTCCACCAAACCGGTTATGATGTTCAGATCTAACATCAATACCTCCTCCTTCATCGCCTCCTCCTCCCAGTTCACTACCAATAGCATCACCTAAGCCCTAAAATGAGAAATCATATATTCTCATTCGATTTTTTCCCCAAATTAGTTAGTTGCAGCTGAGAGCTCAGATTGGATCTGAGATTGAGACTGGTGATTTATCGATGTAGGATATTAAATGGGTTATTTATGAAACTGGTGGTGGAATTGATTGTTGAAGTAGACAGAGATCGATGTAGCTTAGATTTTGATGAATTTGGTTGATTGTTGTTGTTGAAATTCATGGGTTTGACATAAAGAAGAGCGTTGATGTTTAATGCCAAAAATTATAAAGAATATGGCTTTGCTGGTGGATTTGATAGATTGGTAGCAACATCAGTGTGGGTATGGTGATGAATATTAGAGCTGAAAAGATGGGTTTAATGGTGGTAGTGAGTGATTGAAGTTGCAGTGATTGAGTTTGTGCATGTAAAATCAATTGAAGAATGAAGGGAATGAACCCGTTTGATATTGTTTTGGTTCATGACTGAGATGCATTTGTAGTTGCTTCAAATGGAGGATACAAGCAGTGAAGATAATCACCATCAATATGTAGGAACCCTTTTTGGTTTCATCAATTCTACTGTTAGTTTGGAACCAAAATAGGTTGGAACCCTTTTTGGTTTCATCATTGGTTTTCTAACTGTGCACTATTGAGTTGTCCAAGTATATCGAAATTGGCTTGGCTTGTTGTGTTATTAATTATTATCATGACTTGATAACATTTTGTTGAATGTCGATCGCCAAAAAAAAGTCCTTGGTGTGTTTCCTGTTATAGTTTAATATTTCGTTGTAATTAGACTTCTTCCTGGAACATGAGAATTTTCCACGCCTTGAAATATATCAAAATTTTGAGTTTAAAACAAGCTGTGATACGACCATTTTCCTTTTGGTTTCACATGCAATATGATGGAACCTTTTCTGGTTTCATCATTTTACTACTACGGTGGAATAAAAATATGCTGGAACCTTTTTTGGTTTCATCAAAAAACAGACATAACATTATGCGACAATATGGTTTGGGTTAAACATAAGTAAAACCATTACAAACATTGTTTACAACTAGTTGACAGTATACTAATTGAAACCATTCATAAACCATTTAAATCTTTTATAAACTATTATAAGCATTTAAATTTACAACTAGTTGATAGTACACTAATTTTTATGTCTTCCTTTACGATTCTTTTAGTGGGATTTCCATCAGGATCTTGTAGCACAACTTTGCTCTCATGTTTTCCACCTTTTATAAAATATCCTGTTCAAGAGACTCCATGTTTCCCTTCAAGAGGCTCTTCATGTAATAGCAAACATGAAGGCCACAATCTACCTTGAAATTACAAAACAAATTTCTCAATGGTTATCACTTGCAAAAGAAAATTGTTGGTATGAAATTATAAACATTATTGGTAGAACCAACAAGGGAATCTTCACGTCTTTTCCCTGCAAAACAAAACTAATTTTAGCAGCCAAAACAAGAATAAACTAACACTGCCATACCAATACTAGTAGAACCAAGAAGGGAAGAATGATGAAACCAAAATTGATTTCATCAAAACTACCAGAATTAACCAACACCACCAAACCAGTATTGGTGGAACCAAATTCAACAAGGAAAGAATGATGAAACCAAAATTGGTTTCATCAAAACTACCAGAATTAACCAACACCACCAAACCAGTATTGGTGGAACCAAATTCGACAAGGGAATAATGATCAAAACTATCAGAGTTAATCAATACACCAACAGAGTTTTGGTGGAACCAAATTATATGAATTGAAAATAATGCAACTAACAATGGTTTCATCAAAACTACAGAGTTAATCAACACATCAACAAATTTTTGGTGGAACCAAATTTGACAAAAGTGAAAATACTGTAACCAAATTTGACTAGAGTTACTTGCTCAAAAAATGGTTTCAGTCTAAATAAGATCAACACGAGTAATTATTTTACTAAGCAATTCATTAGTTTACAAAGAACAGATAAATCGATGATGAACCCAAACACATAAAATGCCGATCCATGTTAGTTCACACGCTTAATAATTTACGAAGAACATGAAGCAAAAGCTTTAGTTTACCTTTTGGAGTATTTTTTTACAGAGAAATTCATCTTTCTTCTTCACTTGTTGAGCATTTTTCTTCACCATTTTTACCAGCTTTTCTGATTTTAGGTCATAATTTTTTTCAATTTTGATTTCTAATATTAGGTTTCAGGAGAATCGATTGATTTCTAATCTTAAGTTTTAGGAGAATCGATTAACTTCTAATCTTAGTTTTCCAATCGATTGTTTATCAGGTGAATCCTAGATTTTCCTAGATCCGTTTCTGATTTTTGAGAAGAAAAGGAAAGAGAATAGCTAAAAGAGAACGATGGAACGAGGAAATACTTATTTTGGTCTGAAAAAGCAAGGGTATTTCAGACAGTTCTAGAATTTTGTATTTTTTTATATCATTTGTTTCATTGGACCTATCTTACACCGATAGTGACACCCCTGGGGCTGTAACCTGCGCGTTAGGATTTTTATGCCAACATCGCAAGATACCAAGATGGTTCCTCTCGTTAAGAAGATAACTAATGAAACCTTTTTTATTCTAGTCTTGTTGATATAAAATCTAAATGCACAGATCACCCAAATAAATAAGCCCCAATTTTAAAACACTCTTAAATAAAATTAAACCAAAATTGGCCAGTAAAAATTACAAATCATAATACCTTTAATTCTGATCCGATTATCAAGTTTTTTTTTTTTTTATCAACAAAAGTTAAAATTTTATTAAAGGAAAAACAACAAATCCAAACGGAAGCCCAACCTTCAGACCAATACAAAGTAAAGAAGATTAAAAATACAACGAAATTAGCATCCCATAACTACTTCCCAGTTGAAAACTAGATCTCTAAATGAGAAGCCGTGAAACCAATTCTTGATGGCTACCCATTGATAAATCCAGCTTTTGATTTCCATGATCACTGCTCTTTTGATCGACCTCTCTTTTTGCCCATAGCCCTTTTGTTCCTTTCGTACCAGATTGCCCATATAATGGCAAATGGAATGATCTGCCAAACCTTCCTGAGTAGAGAGGAAATTACATTGTTGCCATAGCTCGAATAGCAAGAATCCACTATTCTTGAAGTAAAAAAAAAAAAGGTTCTCTCTCCTCTATTCAGTGGTAACAAGAAAGGTTCTCTCTCCTCTCATATCTCTGCAAATGGAATTCCTGCCAGTTGGAATTTTCACTTTAAAAGAGCTCTAAGTGGCTTGGAAGTTGAACAGCTCATTGCTATGTTGGAATTGATTGGATTTGATCCTCCACTGCTCAACAGTTTAGAAGATAGGAGAAGATGGACCCTGACTACCACAGGTACTTTTTATACTAGCTCTCTCTATTCAGCCCTTCACCAGTATGATGAACATCCACATTTTCCACACAAAACAGTATAGAACAACAAGGTACCTACCAAAATATGTTTCTTTTTATGGCTTGCTTCACATGACAGAATCATTAACAAGTGTATCCTTTGTAATAATGCTGAAGAATGCGGTAACTCTGTTTTTTGAATGTCCTGTCTCCAAAGAATTTGGAACTGCCTGCTCCCATCATCTGATATAATTGGTATTTGTCCATCATCCATTTTGGTTCTGTTACAATTATGGGGAACCTTTAGATCCCAAGATTTAGACAAGAAAATATGGTTTCTAATTCCTGCAGATGCTCTATGGATAATCTGGACCGAAAGGAATTGAGAACATTTGAAGAGAAATACAAAACTGAGGAAAAACTGTGTAAGAACGCAAAGGCCATTCTTCTTTCATGGGCTTCTCTGTTTAAGCCTTGCATCAGAGGGAATTTCAACAACATCATTTCCAACATGGACCTTATATTTATCTGACTTATGTAATTCTAAAACCAGTTTTTATTTTCATGTCTTTTCGTTCTTACTCCTTGTAAGATACTTGCCATATATTCTCCTATTTCTTAATATATTTCTTCTTTATCAAAAAAAAATATTCAAGTACAATAAGCCCAGACTGATGTTGAAAAAGGGCAGTTCAGCAATACATGATTTAAAGTTTGGGAAAATATCGTTTGGTCCCTTTTTAGGTGGGCCCATGTCTGTTTAGTCCTTTGGTCAAACGCCTTTACTGTTTGGTCCATAATTATTTAAAAATATTTAAATAGACAAAAATACCCTTAGTGTTAAATTTTTATTTTTGCAAAAATAGGTTCTTCCGTGCTAAAAAAACAGACTTCATTCCCATGAATGAAGTCCATACAAAAAGCTAAAAACAGACTTCATTCCAGGGAATGAAGTCCATACAAAAAGCTAAAAAATGGACTTCATTCAGGGAATGAAGTCCATACAAAAATCTAAAAAGCAGACTTCATTCAGGGAATGAAGTCCATACTAAAAATCTAAAAATGGACTTCATTCCCGTGAATGAAGTCCATACAAATCTAAAATGCAGACTTCATTCCTGTGAATGAAGTCCATACAAAATCTAAAAAACAGACTTCATTCCCAGGAATGAAGTCCATACAAAAATCTAAAAAAAAGACTTCATTCCCGGTGAATGAAGTCCATACAAAAAGCTAAAAAACATACTTCATTCCAAAAATGAAGTCCATATAAAAACATAAAAAAAACAGACTTCATTTCCCGGGAATGAAGTCCATATAAAAAAACATCAAAGAAAATCATCTTCATCTTCTTCGACGTCTTCAACAGCAGCAGCAACATCGTCGTCTTCAAAAACACCAACAACAAACATCATCTTCCATCGTCTTCATCAAAACAGATCGGGTATCTTCATCTTCTTCATCGTCAACGAAGGCATCATAAGATTTTGGTCATTTTTTTGATGAACTTCATCGTCTTCATCGTGAACATCAGCAGCTGATCTTCATCTTCTTCTTCTTCTTCATCATCATCATCAGAGACAAAAAACATTCAAAAACAAGATCGTAATCAAACAAAAGCAGAAATAATTCCTCAAAAATCAAGATCGTAATCAAGAACATCATCGTGAGAATGAACTCACGTAAATCAACAAGAACATCGGTTCGTTATTCTTCTCGTCTTCATCATAATTTGTGAGAAAAAAAGAAAACCCCGGAAATCGTTTGAGCGAGGAAGAGAAAAGGAAAAATCTAGAGGAGAGAGAAAGTAGATCTCGAGAAATGATTTTTCTCTTACCTTTTGACTATATATATGGTCCTTATCCAAAAGGGTATTTACTGCCATTACAAGGTGACATTTACATCATCCATGACATCACCCTAGGACCAAACAATAATTTTTAGGAACAAACTATAATTTATAATACCAAATAGGACCAAATGGACATTTGATCGGGTCAAATGGACTAGACTCTCTCTAATATATTATTCCTAGGACCTAATGGTATTTCCTACTTAAAGTTTCCTCGGTGTTATTACAGAAACAACATTGCACCTCCTGGATATCATATCCCCTCTTATAAAGATTGTCCATCGTGGGAATAACTTTCGCATCATCGCTAGCCAAACAAAAATTTGTGCTTTTGGAGGAACATTCTTCTTCTATATATACATGAAATATGACGTGGTGCTTGATAAGTGAGACTGAGATAACCAGCATTTGTAGCCTTCCTTAGTGGTGTAATCAGATGTGAAAAAGTGGGGATATAACAACCACATCCAATAATTTGTTCGCAATATGTATGCAGTAAACTCCAATATAATTCCGAGTGAACCAACTTAAAAGTGAGACTCAATCAAGGAATATATCAAAAAGCTTTATCTCTTTCTCAATACAATCAGTAAATTTAACATATAGAAATCCGTGAGCCTGATTGATATGAGAAATAACTTGGACGGTACCAAAGACTAATGCCCAAGTGTCAATCAAGTTTTATACAACAATCAAGGTCGGATTTATCAACTGATTGAACTACGCACAACCTGTGATATTTAAATTGTACAAACAAATATAATACGGAAAAGAAATAACAGAGACCCCAGAAATTTTGTTAACGAGGAACCGCAAATGCAGAAAAACCCAGGGACCTAGTCCAGCTTTGAACACCACACTGTATTAAGCCGCTACATACACTAGCCTACTACAAGTTAATTTCGGATTGGAATGTAATTGAGCCCTAACCAAGTTTCACACCGATTAAGGTACAGTCGCGTTCCTTACGCCTCTAGAACCACGCCGGATCCCTTAGGTGATCTCACACACAACTAAGAGTTGCTATGACCCAAAGTCGAAGACTTATAAAAAATCTGTCTCCCACAAATTTGTCTATCCTTAATTCTTTTTATTTCGTCTTTTGATACAAAGATCAAGGTGAACAAGAATCAACTAATACCCCGGACTTATACTCCCGAATAGCATCCAAGAAATATCAGTCACCTCACAATAACCCAACTGATTAACAGAAAAAGTTATTGCGGAATCACAAAAGTCTGAGACGAAATACTGTTGTGATTAATTTTTTATATCTTAACAATCAGAAATAAATCTCGTGTAAATCTTAGATAAGATAATACTCAATACGATAGAACAAGTAAGATCAAAATACGCAACTATAGAGAAATAGTTGGATCTGGCTTCACGAATCCCAAATGAAGTCTTCAAGTTGTTAACCTAATAATGGTTTTGGAAAATCTAGGTTAAAGGAGAATCAAATTTAGTTTGCAACTAGGACACAGAAATATTGGGATTAGGTTTCCCAGATGCTAGAGTCCCTTATATAGCCTTTCAAATCAAGGTTGCTTACAATCAAAGCTAAGATAGCTTAGTAACAAAGTATTCAATATTCACTATTAAATGAAATCCTGATTTAAGATTCAAGCTAAGTCTGCTTAGAAATTTAGCAATCAATCTCCACCGTTAGATGGTCTTAGCTTGTTACACAAAATGAAATATACTTATATATGGGTAACCGTACCTAAATGTGTATATTGGGTTGGCTCAATAACAGTTAACCGAAGTTAGCCATATGAACACTTTTGACTTAACCATATTCATATAACAAAACTAGATCAAATATGATGATCAGTCAATCATGATAGATAATCAAATGAATCTAATTGTGTTTCAAATAGAGTTTTTCAATTGCTTACTATCTTATAGAAATATTCATGAACAAATTGAAATGAAATCGGTTTGATTCGTAATCGTACAAAGTACTTATACAAGAATCAATTCATGAACATTAAGCCACGATTTTGCAAAGTTAATTTACATTCCTTAAATCATAAAGTTAATTTGCAAAGTTAATAACCGATTTTAAAACTTAACCACTGTATTCGCAAACTGGGTACGCGAACAGCAGCTCCGGACCTTGGCCTAGTCAAGCCGTTCGCAAACAAACGTTCCGGTCCCAACTCAGGTAAGCCTGTTTCCTTACTAGGTGCGCAAACAAGAGTTCCGGACCTGAATCATCACAATACATTTCGCATCTTTGGATATGCATACCATGTTGTATCCAGATATGGGTAATCGTTCTAAACTCTTATTTCAATCATTGAAACATCCTTAAAATACGACAATGGTAATCTCACACATACCATTAACTTCAAGTAATTTTAAAGTGATCAAATGATCAATACGAAACTTCCCAAGTCGACATCAAATGACTGTCTCACACAAATAATATGAGATATTTCAAGGTAATTTTCACATGCTCATCTTTTGACTTAATATTTAGTTTCCAAAAAATAAATTGTCTCCAACTAAACTCGTCAAGAATACGATGAACATAGCTAAAGCAAAAAGCTTCCAACTCGTATTTCGAGAAATAGTTAAGCGAGATAAACTCGGCTCAAAATATCAAATGTGTATAATGTGAAAGTCTATATAGCTATACTACTTAGTCTCATTAGAAGATAGAATAGAATAGACTTCTGAGTGAAAGATAAGTTTTAGCCTCTACATACCTTTTGTTGATGAAGTTCCTCCAAGCTCTTCAGTAAATATTCTTCTTCAATTGGTGAACTCTGTGAAGTCTAAAGCTCAACTAAACATTCTATCCTAATCCGAAACATAGCTATAAGTGAAAAACGGGGGTACAACAACCAAACCCAATATTTCTCTTAGAAATCAGAGATGGACAAACTCCAATATACTTTCTAGAGAATCAACTAGACAATGACTCAATCTAGATAAAAAAGTATATCAAAGAGTTTATATCTCAATCTCTCGATTTGATATATACTCAAGCAAGTAGAAATCATGAGTCTTTATCAAATACTAGAGAGATAACTTGGATGGTACCAAAGACCAATATCCAAGTCTCAATCAATTTAAATCAACAACCAAAAGGTCGGATATTCTAATTGATTGCACAACGCACAACCTGTGATATTTCAATTATATAACAAAATATAATGCAGAAAAGAAATAACACAGATACCAGAATATTGTTAACGAGGAAACCGTAAATGCAGAAAAACCCTGGGACCTAGTCCAGATTGAACACACACTGTATTAAGCCACTACAGACACTAGCTTACTCCAAAATAACTTCGGTTTGGACTGTAGTTGAACCCCAATCAATCTCACACTGATCCAAGTTACAGTTATGATCCTACGCCTCTGATCCCAGCAGGATGCTATGTACTTGATTCCCTTAGATGATATCACCCACAACTAAGAGTTATTACGAACTAAAGTCGAAGACTTTAATAAACAAATCCGTATCACACAGAAAAGTCTACGGTAATAGATAAATACGTCTCCCACGAATATACCTACGAGTTTTGTTCCGTATTTTGATAAATCAAGGTGAACAGGAACCAATTGATAACCCAGACTTATATTCCCGAAGAACAGCCTAGTATTATCAATCACCTCACAATAATCTTAATCGACGCAGAAAAAAAAATATTGCGGAATCACAAACGATGAGACGAAGATGTTTGTGATTACTTTTATATCTTGCCTATAGGAGATATAAATCTCATGCCAATCGTTACGATCGTACTCAAAATGATAGAAACAACAAGATCAGATCACACAACTACGAGAAAGTAGTATCGGCTTTGCTTCACAATCCCAATGAAGTCTTTAAGTCGTTAAGGTTAAAGGAGAATCGACTCTAGCTTATGCAACTAGTATCACACGTAAGGTGTGGGGATTAGGTTTACCAGTTGCTAGAGTTCTCCCTTATATAGTCTTTCAAATCAGGGTTTGCAATCAATATTAGCTTGGTAACAAAGCATTCAATATTCACCTTTAGATGAAAACCTGATTAGATTCAAGCTAATATTTCTCAACCGTTAGATCAAAACCTTAGCTTGTTACACACAAATGAAATGTACTATTTTGGGTTTATGTAACTGTACCCAAACATGAACATTTGTTGGTTCAACAATAGTTAACCAAATGGTTAGCCATATGAGAAATTTCATATCAACCATATTCTTCTTCACCATAACTAGTTCAAATGACTCAAATGAAATAGTTAGAGAGTTGGTCAATTGCTTAGATCTTATGTAACTACACAAGACACTCATTAAGCAAAACGGTTTGAGTCACTCGAATCGGTTCATGAACTTTATAGCCACGGTTTGCAAAAGCATTCCTTAATTATATAAACATGAGTTCAAGAAAAAACCGATTTTAGATATAACCAACTCAAGTTCGCGGACTCGGGTTCATGGACTTAAGCTCACGGAAGGAGTTCACAAACTCTAGCATAAATTCTCGGGTCGAGAACTTCCGCCGCTTCGGACTTGGCTCACGCCACATTCCGCTTCTCTTGATCAACAAAATTCGCAAACTTTGGTTCAAGGAATAAGGACTTATACATATATGTGTTTCCAAAACAATGCTTATATCCACCAATGGTTATATAATCTAAACTCTCATTTCAATCATTGAAACATTCTCAGAGGACGTTATATAGTCGTTATTCACAGACCATTTTTCGTCAGAGCAATTTTAAAAGTGATTGAAACATAACATGATATTCGTCACTAGGTAAAGAATTTGGCTAAAGCGAAAGCTTACCAACACATATTTCGAGAAATAGATAGGAGAGTTAAACTCGGCTCGAAATAACAAATATGTATAATCAAAGTCTATATATCAAAACGACTTTTGTCTCAAGAGTAGGAGATAAAGTAAATAGACTTTTGAGTGATAGATAAGTTCAAGTCTCCACATACCTTTTAGTCGATGAAGTTCCACCAGTTCCTTGAGTAGTCCTTCGTCTTATATGATGATTGCCATGGAGTTCTTGAGCTCAACTACACTTTCTATCCTAGTCCGAGACCTTTAGCTATAATAGGCTAGAAATCAAGACTTATAGTTTTGATCACTAACATTGACAAACATGCTTGAGATAGCAACGCATGCGAGTTCGACCGAGCAATGCTCTAACAATCTTCCCCTTTGTCAATTTTAGTGACAAAACTATTAATACATATGGAATACAAAAAATAAATAAATTAACTTTTGTAGCTCCTATTCCACATGTCTAATCTTCAACATTATTGGAAATCTTCGTCACTTCCAAGTACTCCAATGATCCCAAAGGTTGTAAGTTTAGCATCATCGTTGTTGAAAATTCGTAGCTATAACAACAAGAAAACAATAGTTCTCAATCATTGTTATACAGTGTCATTGTATCATTATACAACTGTTTATGGGTAAAAATCGTTTCCGTCGATTTCGGTAAATTCGGTAGGTGAGTGAGAAACTGGTTTAAACCCTAAACAAATGTGCTGCATGTGAGCACTTTATAGATTCGAGAGATCAATCTGTACAAGTCCGGCCTAAACAAAGAAATGGCCATTCCAGACTTGCTTCGGTCACAAAGTGGAGGAGAAGGGTTGATTTGGGGAGGGAAGCAAAGAAAGGTGTTGAGACCAGAATAATTCTAGGAGAGTAGTGTCTCGACTTGTATCAGAAAGTGAAAGCTTCGGAAGCTTGCAAGAGATGAAAGCTTTTTGAAGAGCTTGCAAAGTTGCCTTTTCTGAGAGTGTTGTGTTTTTCTCCTGACTGAGACTTGTTGTTCCGGGTGGAAATAGGTAAGACCTATTTATACAAGTCGAGATTGAAACGTACTCGCCTCATGAAGGAAGAGAGTAAAGGGTGAAATAATGGGAGGAGGTGGTAACCGCATGGTGTTTATGGGTGAAAACGTTTTCACCATTATTTCCTCATTTATTTGACCGCTTTATTCCTATTCACGCTTTTCTTAATATGAGCGTAGTACGCAGCATATCGTGACCGCCAAACCAAAACCCCGGAAAGCGTCCCCGGCTTGTGTTGATGTCTCTAGTGTTGATTGTACCTTGAGTGCAAGTGGCGCTGCTAGTGGCGCGTGTGGCATGTGCCAATGGCATGTGCGGAATGCCTTTGTTGGTGGTTGCACCTTGAGTGCAAGTGGCAATGCCAGAGTGCTAGTGGCGTGTGTGGCATGTGCCAATGGCATGTGCGGAATTCCTTGGTGGTAGGTTGTACGTTGAGTGTAAGTGGCAATTAGGCTAGCCAGCTAGTGGCGTGTGTGGCATGTGCCAATGGCGTGTGCGGAATGCCTTGGTGGTAGGTTGCACGGTTTGCAAGTTAGGCTACCAAGCGTAGGTTTTGGCATGTGTCATCGGCACGATGCCAAGTTGGCCTAGGTTGCACGGCTTGGAAGTTAGGCTACCAAAGATGCGTGTTTGGCATGTGTCAATGGCACGCATGGCCATTAGGGCCACGTCCCTGGTAAGAAAAGCTACCAGCGATGCATGTTGGCATGTGCCAATGGCATGCTCGGCCATTAGGGCCACGTCCGGGTAAGAAAAGATACTGGGCTGAGCGTGTTGGCATGTGCCAATGGCATGCTCGGCCATTAGGCTACGACCTGGTAAGAAAAGCTACCAGTGATGCGTGTCGGCATGTGCCAATGGCATGCTCGGACATTAGGGCCACGACTTGGTAAGAAAAGCTACCAGCGAGCGTGTTGGCATGTGCCAATGGCATGCTCGGCCATTAGGGCCACGGCCTGGTAAGAAAAGCTACCAGCGATGCGTGTTGGCATGTGCCAATGGCACGCTTGGCCATTAGGGCCACGGTTTGGTAAGAAAAGCTACCAGCGAGCGTGTTGGCATGTGCCAATGACATGCTCGGCCATTAGGGCCACGGCCTGGTAAGAAAATCTACCAGCGATGCGTGTTGGCATGTGCCAATGGCATGCTTGGCCATTAGGGCCACGGATTGGTAAGAAAAGCTACCAGCGAGCGTGTTGGCATGTGCCAATGGCATGCTCGGCCATTAGGGCCACGACCTGGTAAGAAAAGCTACCAGCGATGCGTGTTGGCATGTGCCAATGGCATGCTTGTCCATTAGGGCCATGGTTTGGTAAGAAAAGCTACAATGAGCGTGTTGGCATGTGCCAATGGCATGCTTGGCCATTAGGGCCACGACCTGGTAAGAAAAGCTACCAGAGATGCGTGTTGGCATGTGCCAATGGCACGCATGGCCATTAGGGCCACCGCCTGGTAAGAAAATCTACCAGCGATGCGTGTTGGCATGTGCCAATGGCACGCATGGCCATTAGGGCCACGTCCTGGTAAGAAAAGCTACCAGCGATGCATGTTGGCATGTGCCAATGGCATGCTCGGCCATTAGGGCCACGTCCTAGTAAGAAAAGCTACCAGCGATGCGTGTTGGCATATGCCAATGGCATGCGTGGACAATTTGGCCTAGGTTGCACGGTTTGCAAGCCTAGGCACGGCGCTACTTTGGCATGGCGCGCTAGGGCCAAGGTAAGGGTGTTTGGCTTGGCGCGGCTAGGGCCGAGGTAAGGGTGTTTGGCTTAGCGTGGCGCGACCAGCGTAGCTAGGTCCAAGACAGAGTGCGTTCGGCATGGCGCGGCTAGCTTGGGTTAGGTTTGGTCGGGCATGATTTGCCATTGGCATGGGAGGCGCGGCCAGCATGGTTGGCATGCTTTGGCGTGTTTGGTGTGACTAGCATAGCTAGGGCCAAGGCAGAGTGCGTTTGGCATGGCGCGGCTAGCTTGGGCTAGGTGTGGTCGACATGATTTGCCATTGGCACGAGGTGCGGCTAGCATGGTTGGCATGCTTTGGCGCGTTTGGTGTGACTAGCATAGCTAGGGCCAAGGCAGAGTGCGTTTGAATGGCGCGGCTAGCTTGGGCTAGGTGTGGCTGGCATGATTTGCCATTGGCACGGAGGTGCGACTAGCATGGTTGGCATGCTTTGGCGCGTTTGGTGTGATTAGCATAGCTAGGGCCAAGGCGAGTGCGTTTGGCATGGCGGCTAGCTTGGGCTAGGTGTGGCTGGCATGATTTGCCATTGGAACGGAGGTGCGGATAGCATGGTTGGCATGCTTTGGCGCGTTTGGTGTGACTAGCATAGCTAGGGCCAAGGCAGAGTGCGTTTGGCATTGCGCGGCTAGCTTGGGCTAGGTGTGGCTGGCATGATTTGCCATTGGCACGGAGGTGAATTAGGGTTTTGTTCGTTGTAACCCTAATTTGAAAAAATACCCCTATTAATTACTGACTACATGCATTGAATGTTGTAATAAATGTGTCACTGGTGACATTAGGTTATTCGGGGTTTACGATTTTATCCTTTGTCTAAAAACCACCATCAACATTAAGTCCCCTGCTTAGCTCGGAACAGGAGCTTTGTTGCGAGGTAAGCATAAGATGGTGACAAACTATCAGCAGTAAATCGTAAAGAAAATTGAGGAGGCTTGTCTGACCTTTTTATAAATAGGATTTGGAATCCTTGCCTCTGGCAGTTTTGCACAAATCGGGAGGTTGGCACGATTGGGGAGTCAACATCATTGTAGTTGCAGGAAATCCCACACTACATCCCTCATAATATTTCATAGATCTAAATCTATTTCATAATCAAAATAAAGATTAAAATGCTAAAATTATAAAATGGATACAAGGATTTTTACATGGTTCGATCAATGTGATCTACATCCATGGTTCTTCACTATGATTATTGAGATTAAATTAGTATTTCATTTACAATCTCCATTAATGGATATTTTTGTAGAGCTATAGATCTAATTTTAGGGGGAAGAAGATGATAAAGAAAAATAAATCTCTTTAAAAATATCTCTCTCCAAAATATCTCTCTCTTACCAAAATTATTCTCCCTTTCTCTCTCCCCGCTCTCCTATTTATATAGGATATTACATAGTGGATGACAACTCATGTACAACTAATATTTCCCTTAACTTCGGATTTACCTTGCGACATTTCAGAGTATAAATGTTAAGTCTCGCAAACACTCTAGTTTTCGCAAGATCTTCACACTTTCTTCATGTTTCTATCACCGTCATCTATTACGCCATCACCGCGACACTCGCAAAGTGTCATTGGTGAGGACTTGCAAGTATATCCTTGTTGCGATATTCTCGCTCCTACATCTTGCCTCTTTTTTTTCTTGAATATTGCTTGAAGAGCGATCTTTAAGAAAAAATCCGTTGTTGTAGTAGTCTTTGATCTTTGTTGATGAAGGAACGAGCGAAAAAATACTGGATTTGAAAAGTACGTACTTGCCTCTATTCTTTTGCGAAGTTCCGAAGTTTTGCGAAATAAATAAGAAGTATCAACCCTTGAAGTATAATAAGTATGAAGCATCCTTGAAGTATAAGAAGTACTCAATCCTCGAAATATATAAGAAGTATGAAGTATCCTTTGAGAAGTATAAGAAGTATCTGTCCTTGATTGCGAATGTGACGGACCGGAAAATTACGCCTTTGGCGCGTTGCCCCGCAGGCCGTAACTCCCCCGATGCGCCATGATGAAGCTACGATCCGGGCCTCAAATCTAGGAAAATGCACGTTCAATTGCCCTTGCAAGCATGCTCATGGATCATGATGCATCTAATTTAGCTTCCACACCATTCCAACTTACCCTTGTTCCGCAAAGGGTTTATTAAGGAAAGCAAAAACTTCCTTAATACGGCAAAAACGACCTTTTGAGGCTCTAAACGATGGAATTTGGCTAAATTGTGGTGACCATGTGGATCTATAGATCAACATGTCTTGATCTTTGGGCCGTTTCCCATCAAAATGGACTCCTCTTGAGCTAAATTACGACTTTCGGGTTTTTCGCCTCCAGATAGGCTATAGCTTGCTCTTTGTAGCTTGATAGGAAGTATGAGCATCCACTGGCTCGCATGCAACTAAGCCTCATCAAGAATGGCCACAATCATCTCTGGCGTCGAGCTACCGAGCTTAGATGATATGAGGGGGCCAGAATGTCGCAATCATCTCCGAATTAGATGATATGAGCGACAAAGTGCTGGACCGGCAATGCTGCAACTCATTGCGGCTGCCTACGTACCCTTCCCTACTCTAAAGGGATCAAGCACAGATCGTAGTTCATCCCGAAGGGACAAGCAACTTATTCCAACTCGTTTGCTAGGCCGTGGCCAAGCAATAATGGAAATGGCCTAGTCCGTATAGGCCGTTCCGTCGAAATGCATCCAAGTGATGCATGTTTGGTCCGCAATATGTCATAACGATGCCTAAGCATCAAATGCCCTCTTCGCGAGGCTACGTAACTATAAATGAGCCTTAGGCATCATTTATACTCTTCCGGATAAGCTATGAAGCTTACTTGGTACATAGTCCGCATATGCACCTTCAACCAACTACCCCTCCCTCCCTATATATGTCTTAATGGAATTTCTACAAGTATGGAAAGGGGACCAAAATATTTCATCAACTCCCCGTTTACTATTCATGGCCGTTGCCATGCATTTTCTGAATAACGGCCAAGATGGCTGTTCACTACCAATGCCAACTCCGATGTCCGGCCATGTTGGCGGCCCTCTGCCAACCCGATGTCCGCCATGTTGGCCGTCCTTGGCTAACCCGATGTCCGGCCATGTTGGCCGTCCAATTCCAACCCGATGTCCGGCCATGTTGGCCGTCCTTGATGCCAACCCGATGTCCGGCCATGTTGGCCGTCCTCTCCACCGCTAACTCCGATGTCCGCCATGTTGGCGTACTCTTTCCAACTCCGAGCGTCCGGCCATGTTGGCCGTACACTGTCAACACATTGGCCAAGGGCCAATGTTCCTTTTCCTACGCAACAAAAGCTTTGGATGAAGCTTCATCTCATGCCATGGCGCATCTTTTAGCATGCACCATGCTAAAAACACGGGGTGTTACAGCGAATAAGAAGTATTGCCTCTATTCATGCGAAATTATTACTCCATTTTTGATGAGGATTCTTGTTGTTCATTAGTGAACATCCACTTTGGAAATGATTCTTTCCGAGAAGATGAAGAACATAAAATATTTTCTTGGTTATCCATAGTTGCCTCTGTTCTTTATCTATGAGGGTAGAATCCTTGAGAAAGTGTTGAATGAGCGAGTTGTTTCTTTATTCTTATCTTGCCTCTGTCTCATGCTTTGTGCTCGTGCGATAATATAATCTCTTCAAGTTGCTTATAATTGTGTGAAATAATTGAGCGAAATAATCACATCTTGCGAAATAATAACTCATGAAATTCAAGAATCCTGCATAAATTCTTAATAATTTCAATAATTTGAATAACTCATTTAAATTATAAATAATTCTACAAGTTTTGTAAAATACTTGTGCGAATATAATGCTTATGTAATGATTATGTTATGAAATGTGTATGCGATGTTTATGCCATGAAATGCTTATAATGCTTTCATGATGCGAGTATGATGCTTGTGTAATGAGAATGCTTATCTACGCAATGTATAGCTAATGTTTGCGTTACTTAGCTCATTTTGCCGTTCTAAAATTGATGTAGCTTTAAATCGCTTCCATTCTTCATTTCTCTGATTTTGTCTCTAGTATATGCATTACTCTTTTGCGTATTTATTGTTCCTCGCAAGTTCTTACTTGTATTTCATCTTTTCTTATTCCCGCACTATTAGTATCGCATAATAATATGATCATAATATCAAGTGTGCAAAAGATTTGCATTGCCTTAGTTTTATTATCATGTACATGTTCTCAAGCTTATCATTTAATCATTTTCTCAAGCTCAAGCTTATCATGTAATCTTTTTGCGATGAAAGATCTCTCATTACCTACATTCAAAATGTTTATGTTGAATTTTGTCATTGCGACAAGATCGCGGGACGCCTTTACATTTTCATGTAATGACCCATTGGTCTTGCCTTATCAGTTTCTTGTGTGGTCTTATTTTGCCTTCCTAGTTAAAGGTCTTATTTTGCCACCCCTCATTATTGCGACAATATGACAGGCCTAAATATTCTTGCGAACATAAAGTCCCATGACATTGCTGTCTTGCGACAAAATCGCAGACGTCTTTACACTTTCATGTAAAGACCCATTGATCTCGTCTTATCTTTGTCTTTTGTATTATTGCCTCTTCAGGATCATCGCACAAATATGACAAGCCTAAATTTGCTTTCGAAAATAAAGCCTCATGACATTTGCGTCTTTTTGACACTTATCGGCCTCCCTAGTGGAGGGTGCCGCCTTATCATCTCCTCGGGTTGCCCCTTCAAGGAGGCGTACATCGGCCATACAAGACTCGCTCCTCCCATCCGGTCTTAACAACAACCAGTTGTTTTCGCAGCCTCTTATCCCTTATACCTATAGGGTTTATGGTTACGAGACTGCACCCTACGTGGAGTTTTCTTCGGGACGAGTGCAACATATGCCAAGACTTGCCAAGAATGGCCAAGACACTTCAAATGCCCTGGCACTCTTGGCTCAAGTGTACCCGGCGCCTTGAGCATACACTCGACTTGGAAGAGACCCTCGGGCGTCCAACCAGGGTATAACCTTATATATATAGTTGGAAATCCAAGGTATCTCTCAGGATAGGCTTTCATGGGCCCCAAATCTCCATGACTCAGTTCCGGGAGCGGTGTAACCTTTTCACCGAGCCATGTCAAGAGATACCCCTTATATGACGCACTTTAGGTCTTACATTTGCCTCTTACGAAATATCATTCGCGAACTAGGGTGTACGTGATGCGTGTCGTAGGTGCAATCAAATTAATCAATGTTTCCACTCAATTAAAAATAATATAATGGAAGTCAAGTTCGTTCCCACGAGGAGCAAGAGATCTTAGTTGTAAAAGTTGTCACGAAAGGGGGTGTAAAAAGCAAAAGAAAATAAACAAAGCAATTAAAATCGAAAGTTGAAAGATGAAAGCAATAAGAGAGACAAGATCAAGGAATCCTTCTTCGTTGCAAAACAATGATTAAAGTTATGTTCTTTTCTACTTGTTATTAGTCACAGATTATCACCAACCGTAGGATAGCAGGTCCGCTTAGCTAGCCCCAAAATCCCTAATTTCACTGAGTAACAGTCCGCTTAGTTATCGATTCTATTCAAAAGAACCACCTTGAGGTTCGCTTACAAGATGTAATTCCCAGAATGCATTAAGATTATGAATTTAGGTTTAGTACTAGTAGTTAAACTCGGTTCGCTTGGTCCACTTTCTAGCGTTGTTTTACACACAATTCGCTCCACGGAATCCCTCCAAGGTCTCGTGTTTTCTACTTGTGTAAAGTGTCGAGAACGATTACGTATTCCCTAACTTATACTAGATATAGATCAATTAACAAATCAATTTAGCGTGCACTCCAAACAATCTATCAATCAATCATGAATGAATAAACATTCCTATTAGTAAAAACAATCGATAATCATGCGAAAAACTTCAAGATAGAATTGAAAACAAAACTCAAATCATGTTAAGAACTAGGAATTCATCCTCAATCAATAAGAAATTTAGCTACTCATGTTTTTGAAATTCACACAAATAATAATTATTAAAAGAAGAATTTTCAAGTTCACACAAATAGTTAAAAAAAAGAATCTTAGAAAAGCAAGCAAAAACACAAGTGTTGTGTGTGTAGAGAGGTGTGTAGAAGTTGTAGAAAACTTCTCTATTTATAGGCTTCAATATTCTCCAATTCTTCCAAGGAATAGAATCCTTTTTCTTTTGCAATTCAATTTCCAAATCCAAGCTTTTCTCAACTCTTCCACCTTCTCTTTCCAAATTTGAGTCCAATTCTCCATCCAATTCCTAGCCCAAGTCTTCACACCCATGAGAGAAGTCCATAGAAAATTCTGGAATTTTTAGCTCGTCGAAAATCGGGATTTGTGGCCGGAATAATCCCGGCCGGAATAGTCGCCGGAAAGTGTCTCGGGTGACCAAGCAAAGTCGCCCGGTCGCCGGTCAACGGGTCGGATCGGTCAAAAGTCAATCTTGAGTCGGATCGGTCAAACCGGGTCAGGGTGAACTACCGAGCCAAGGTGTTAAACCGAGTCAGGTTGCTCAATTCAGGAGTCAGACCTGAGTAAGCTCTGAGTTGGGGCTAACTCAGTCTGACTAGGCTTGGCAAGAGTCATTGCAAGCCTACACTCAAACCCTAGCCATGATGGCCCTGCTGTAACTCTCCATATCTCCACCTGCAACACTTCAAACTCCGCACATTCATCTCCTTTCGATTCCATTTTTCTTTCATCATCTCCCCGCTCATTCTCGCAATTCCTTCATTCGCACCGGATCGTAACATAGTTCCTTCAACTCATGGCTTCAATTTCTAGCCAACAAAGATATAGCCTTCCTTGTTCTATCTCCAAACACACTCACAACAAGCACTGAAAGCATAGCAAAGATCACCAATCTGCACAAGAATAAGCGTTGCCATTGAAGCAAAGATCAGCCAGAAGCAAAGAACACAACTCCCTGTTCCAGCCACTAGCCCAGCATACTGCACCATCAGTGTACAGCTCCAACCATTCCAATTCTTCACTCCATCTGCCAGCTCTGCCAGTGCAAGTCATCTCAGGCAACCTCAATCCCTGGTCATCAACTCAGCTGCATCATTTAACACCAATTGCATAACAGCTTCATCTCCAACTGCAGCTTCCATCCAGCGCAATCAACTCCAAACCAAAAGCCAAACAGTTCCTTCACGGTGCCTTTAACATCGCAATTCTTCACACCATCCATCTGCCGCTTTAACATCAAGAAGCCCACACAATTCCCGCAACACATAGCTTCCTAGGCCTCCGATCGCTGACTCACTTAGCACAATCATCAACCACAGTTCAACACAAGATTGCACTTCTCATCAGATATAGCTATTGCCACTACCCTCAAAACACACCGCTTGCACTTGCACTGCAATGTACTCTCTCACACCGCAACCCCTCAACATTGTCTCGATCCAACTGCCGCAGCCATTGCCATCACCTGGAATTACACCATTGAGTTCAAAGTCACCTAGTTTGAGCTTCATACCACCTGAACTTCTAATTCTTCTTTATCAGCAACCAACAGCTCTTCAAATCCACCACCAGAGCCTTTTCGATTTCTTGCACTTCAATCCTGGTTCCCATTGGCTACAATTCTACCACCAAATCCATCTTATCCACCGAGTTCGATGACAACAACTCCATATCCAATCACTCATTGCAGCGACCAAAGAACCCATTGCATCAGTCCCATACTAGGTTCAATTTATCTTCTCTTTACATATCAATCTCTATATCTTGCTCGAATCAACAGAGGCAAACCCATTTAATTTCTGCTCAATTTGACTCAACAGCATCGCGTCATCCCCTTCATTATTCTTTTAACAGACTCACTCTTCTTCTCGTTTCACAAATATTGAATCGATTGCAACCCACTTCGACCTCATACCCATCTAAGCTTTCTCATCGTCTCTTCCAGATCGAACCCCATCTCTTAAATCATCCTCTCGATCGATCTACGTGAGCCTTCGTAAACCCTTTAGCTATAAGCCCATCTTTGATTCATCCTCTCTGCTCACTCGTTCTCGATTTCTTCTCAATTTCTTCTCAATTTCTTGACAAATTAAGCACCATGGCCGCTTCTCTCTCGGCTTGAGGGTGAATGAATGATTGAGAGATGGTTCTCTCGATTTCGGAGGTTTAGGTTTTAATTACATGGATCCGGGTCGGATTTGGATCCGGATATAAGCCATGGATAGGACCGACCCAAATGGATGCTACCCAACATGACCATCCTCTGGATAAGGGCTACCCAGTGTTAATAACACCCGTCTTTGAGTGATAAGGGGTACCCCGAATGAGAGCCCCTTAACCACTACTGGGCTCAGGATAGTGTTCGCCCCGTAAAATGACCTTTTTGCCCTTTTGACTTAAATTGGGTGATTTCTTCTTCTTTTCCTCCGTGCGACTCCAAGGTAGCTATAAAACTCAAAACAAGCGTAAAATACATAATTTACAAGAAAAATAGCAAAGAAAGCATAAACAATATATAGTAAATAGGATGTATTCTACACCCTATCAAATTCCCCACACTTAGACTTTGCTAGTCCTCGATCAAATCAAACTAAAAACTCACAACTTCAAAGCGTTCAAGCGTCCCAAGCATCCAAAAAGCTATGAGGACATAGAGTTTCGCATGCTAGTAATAAGAAGTTAGAAATACTAAAGAACATATTCTCGTTCTTAAATGTTGAGTGAGAAATAACCACACCATAATGAGAGAACGCGTGTTTGAGAAACGATCAATAAGCATTTCGCCTCGACTTCGCCTCACCAAAAAGGATTTTATGATAATTGCACTCAAAAAGACGGCTTTTTTATGGTTCTCACATGTGTGCAGTAGGAATGAAGAGAGAATTCCTGCTTACACGTTGAATGGTGGGAAGGACAACTTCCGAAATATTTTTAAAAACCCACATCTTTTAATATTTTGAAAACCATTTTTCTCGACGATCTCTAAGAAAGGAAATCAACCATATTATCGAGGATGAGATTACTTACTCACCTTCACATCCGATCGCCAATTATGATAACACCACTCTCACAAGCATCCAATAGAAACGTCTTCCGCTCCTCGTCTTCTTGGTTCCAACTATTGATGATAAACCCTTGAATTTCATAAATCCTTAACTATTTGTAACTCTTTTTCCCTTAAAATCCTTGTCGCTTGAAACTTCCTTATAAATTTTCCTTTCCCACGGCTTATTAACAAAACAAATATTTCTCTTGTTTTTTCTCTTTTTTTTTTTTTTTTTTTTTTTTTTTTTTTTTTTTTTTTTTTTTTTTTGACAAGAGAAATTAAATACAAAAAATAAACCATGGCCGTGGAAGAAGTATTTTACCGCTTGATTCTTCACAACTTGTATCGTCTTGAAATCATAAACTTCAAAAATTCTCACCTTTTAATTTACTTCGCTTTTATGAATAAGTCTTCATACTTGAATATAAAATTTCCTCATTGTATTGTAAGTCTTCAACATATATGTAAAAATCCGCTCTTTGTATGTTGCTTTTACTTGTATTTGAAATTTGCTCTTTTTCTAGTTCCGTTGCTTGTAAACCTTAAACTTTTCCAACTTTCCTTGTAGATTTTGATGTCGCTCCTTGTTGATGATGGATGTGTTTCTATGGATCCGTTGTTGTCGCGAGAGAGAATGGTGCTAACTGCAAATCGAACTACAAGAAGGTGGCTTTCATCTATAGACGTCACCCTTATGATTGACAAAATTAGCACTCAAGAGATCAAAGAGTAGTGCTTCTATTGGTGGGAGGTTGGGTAGCTCACCATTCTACTCGGAATTGACGTATGGTGACACACACTCAAAAGAAGCTCTTTAGTAGATGGAAGAATTTCTGGTCGGTGCTCTCTCATGATATGAATACGGGTAGTCTCCACTAATGATTGATCAAAGAACTCTAATAATGCCCTTCTCCCCTGCACCAAATTCGCATCACCGCATGATTAAATCCATTATTTAACACTCAAACAAACAAGAAATCCGAATGTAGTTCTCTAACATTTCCAAGTTCAATTATGTCGGTCAAAATCTCTATGTAAACATACCTAGAAGTATGCTAGTGACTCTAAAATCTTTAAAAGTTGGAATTTTTATGTAAAACTTTTTTTTTTTTTTTTCAAACTTTTTAATTTTTTTGTAATTTTTTTTAAATACATGCTTAACCACTCCCCCACACTTAAACCTTACATTGTCCTCAATGTAATTGAATCCTCCTAGTAAAGTCAAGGTGGGAAATTTTAACATGATAAGAAACAAGAAAAACAAATAACAAAAAGCAAAAGGATAAGAAATACAAAACCTATGGGTTGCCTCCCATTAAGCGCTTGTTTTAAAGTCGACGTCCCGACTTAGCTCTAGCGGCACATTACTCCTCCGAGGGAGTGCATCTTGAAGTCCAATTACGTCCACATGCTCCGTTGGAAAGTTTTCATAATATGGCTTTAACCTATGGCCATTGACTTTCAATTGTTGTCCTGTTTTTCGCTAACAATATCAATCGCACCATGAGCATAAACATTAGTAACAACAAATGGTCCCACCCAACGGGACTTAAGCTTTCTAAATAAACGTAAACGAGTATTAAATAAAAGAACTTTTTGCCCCACAACAAAACTTTTCCGCGAAATCATCTTGTCATGAAAAAGCTTAGTCTTTTCCTTGTAAATCCGGCACTCTCGTAAGCATCATTACGTATCTCCTCTAGCTCATGTAGTTGTAACTTCCTTTGTTTCCCGCCTCATCATACTCCATGTTGAATTTCTTTATCGCCCAATAAGCCTTGTGTTCAAGTTCAACCTAAGATGACAAGCCTTACCATAAACCAACCTATATGGAGACATACCAATCGGTGTCTTATACGCCGTTCTATACGCCCAAAGTGCATCGTTGAGCTTAAAGCTCCAATCTTTCCTTGTGGTATTCACCGTTTTCTCAAGAATGGACTTGATCTCACGATTTGAAATTTCCGCTTGTCCACTAGTTTGTGGATGATAAGGCGTACCAATTTTGTGTGTTATGTTGTACTTCTTGAGGAGAGCGTGGAAAGCCTTCTTAAAATGTGAGCCTCCATCGCTTATCACCACTCTTGGTGTTCCATGCCTATTGAATATGTATTCCCTTACAAAATCACAAACAACTTGAGAGTCATTAGTTTTGGTGGCTCTAGCTTCCACCCATTTGAAACATAATCAACGGCAAGAAGTATATAAAAGTTTCCATTCGAATTGACAAAAGGGCCCATAAAATTAATACCCCACACATCAAAAATCTCAACGACGAGAATTGGTGTGAGTGGCATTTGATTTCGAGCACCTAGATTGCCCGTTCGTTGACATCTATCACACGATTTACAAAAACATATGAATCTTCAAACAAGGTGGGCCAATAAAATCCACTCTCAAGAACTTTGAGAGCGGTGTACGCTTTAGAACCAAAGTGGCCACCACAAGCAAAAGTGTGGCAAAAGGAGAGAATGGATTGAAATTCGGAATTAGGCACGCACCTTCGCATTATTTGATCAATGCCATATTTCCATAAGTATGGTTCATCCCACACATATTGCTTAGCTACCTTCTTAAGTTTCATCTTTTGAAATTAGACATTGTACTAGGTACTTTCCTTGTCACCAAGTAATTCACTATATCCGCATACCAAGGTGTTGGTTCTTCCATGGAGAAAAGTTGTTCGTCCGGGAACGGTCATGTAATGGAAGTTCCTCTTGAGACATAACAAGTCTACTAAGATGATCCGCAACGGTATTCTCCACACCCCTCTTATCACGAATTTCTATGTCGAACTCTTGTAACAATAGGATCCACCGGATTAATCTTGGCTTAGCTTCTTTCTTCTTTATCAAGTGTCTTAGTGCGGCATGATCGGAATACACAATAACCTTTGTACCCACCAAATATGATCGAAATTTTTCCAACGCAAAAACTATAGCCAATAACTCCTTTTCCGTGGTAGAATAATTGATTTGTGCATCATTAAGGGTCCTAGATGCATAATAGATAACATGGGACAACTTGTCCACCCTTTGACCCAAAACGGCTCCAACCGCATAATCACTAGCATCACACATTAATTCAAATGGAAGATTCCAATCCGGTGATTTGATAATTGGCGCACTTGTCAACATCTCCTTTAATTTATCAAAAGCATCTTTTCATTCCTTGTTGAAATCGAAAGGTACCTCCTTTTGTAATAACTTGCACATCGGCATGGAGATTTTGGAGAAATCCTTGATAAACCGCCTATAGAAACCTGCATGGCCAAGAAAAGAACGGATCTCCTCACCGAAGTGGGATATTGTAAGTTTCTTATTAAATCTATCTTTGACTTGTCCACTTCGAGCCCTCGAGAGGACACAATGTGACCAAGTACTATGCCGTGGTTTACCATAAAGTGACATTTCTCCCAATTAAGGACAAGGTTTGTGTCTATGCATCGTTTAAGAACTAGTTCAAGGTTATGTAAACAACCATCAAAAGAATTGCCATAAACACTAAAGTCATCCATAAATACCTCGATGATGCGCTCCACATAATCCGAGAATATACTCACCATGCATCTTTGAAAAGTAGCAGGGCGCATTGCAAAGGCCAAACGGCATCCGTCTATATGCAAACGTTCCAAACGGACAAGTGAAAGTGGTCTTCTCTTGGTCCTCCGGTGCAATAACAATTTGGTTGTATCCCGAATAACCATCCAAAAGCAATAATAAGAATGCCCCGCTAACCGCTCCAACATTTGATCAATGAAAGGTAAAGGAAAGTGATCCTTTCGGGTTGCGGAATTAAGCTTTCTATAATCAATACACACTCTCCAACCGGTTTGAACTCTTGTAGGAACAAGTTCATCGTCTTGATTTCGAACAACCGTGACTCCGGACTTCTTGGGTACCACTTGAACCGGACTAACCCACTTGCTATCGGAAATTGGGTAGATTACCCCACACTTAGCAATTTGAGTATCTCTTTTTTCACAACCTCCATCATGGGAGGATTGAGCCGACGTTGAGCATCACGTACCGGCTTCACGTTCTCTTCCATTAGAATCCTATGCATGCACATGGATGGACTAATGCCTTTGATGTCCGCAATTGTCCACCCAATAGCCGTTTTGTGCTCTTTCAAGACTCTAAGCAAACGGTCTTCTTGTACCGGTGTGAGGTTCTTAGAAATAATCACCGGAAGCTCATCTCCATCTCCCAAGAAAGCATACTTCAAATGGTCCGGAAGTGGCTTCAATTCTAGCTTGGGCGCCTTCACAATAGATGGTACAAGTACTTCATCATTCACGGGTAAAGAAATATATGAAACATTACCCTTTTTAGCTTCTTGCAATGTCGCCAAAGCACCACACATCTCCACCAATTCCTTGGAGATTTCAACATCCAAGTTAGACAAGCCATGGACGTCCAATTCAATGCTCTTTTGCAACACCACATCAAGTTCATCCTCTTGGTTCAATTCCACCATTTGTTGCGCTAATGAATCAACCACATCAATGGAGTAAACGGAATGCACATCACTTGGGTAGCGCATGGCTTCAAATATATTAAAGTGTATTATCTCCTTGTCGAATTCCATAGTGAGTGTACCCTTATCAACATCAATCTTCGTCTTTGCGGTCTTCATGAATGGCCTCCCAAGAAGTAAAGAAGTAGATGATCGGTTCTCATTGTTGTCCATATCCACCACAAAGAAGTCCACCGAAAAAATAAGCTCATTTACTTGCACTAGCACGTCTTCTACAAGCCCCTTTGGATATATGTTAGACTTGTTCGCTAATTGGATAATAACTCTTGTCTCTTTCAAAGGTCCAAGATTCAAGGAGTCATATATTTCGGCCGACATCACACTAATGGAAGCTCCCAAATCAAGTAAAGCATGTTCAAACCTTTGTTTACCAATAGTAATTGGCACCGTGAAACCACCGGGATCCGTGCACTTTGTAGGCATCTTCTTCAATAGCATAGCCGACGACTCTCGCCAACTTTAGTAATTTCATTATCAAGCAACCTATCCTTCTTGATGCATAATTCCTTCATGAACTTGGCATACCTTGGAATTGTCTTAATGGCCTCAATGAATGGTATGTTGATTTCAATCTTCTTGAAGATATCCATGAGCGCCTTGTCTTGAGCTTCTTTCTTGGATTTAGCAAAACGACTAGGAAAAGGAGGTGGAGTAGTGAAAGAAGGCACCGGTTCCTTTGATTGATCGGTTGGTGTTGAATTCTCCTTTGGTGCGGTTTCCTCCTTATCTTTGACTACCTCTTCAATAACTTCTTCATGATGACTTGGACCCTCCACTTGTCTTCCACTTCTTAGAGTAACCGCATTAACATTCTCTCTTGTATTCACAAATGGTTGTGAAGGAAGTTTTGTGGATGCTTGAGATTTTAATAGTTTCACATCGGTCGCCAATTGTCCCATTTGAGTTTGTAAATCCTTGATAGCCGAATCGGTCTTTTGTTGATTTTGTTGAAACAATGACGTAATACCTTGCATCATGACATTAAGCTTATCATCAATTGAAGATCCTTGTTCTTTCACTTGAGGTTGGAATTGTTGAGAACCACCTTGTTGTTGAGGTTGGAATCGTGATTGTTGAAAACCACCTTGTTTTGCATATGGATTAGGAGCCGCCGCTTGCGTGTTTGCATAACTAAAGTTGGGATGATCCTTCCAACCGGGATTATAGGTATTGGAGTATGGATCGCACCTTGGCCTTTGATTTGGATATAAAGCATTCACTTGTTCGGTCTCACCATCCGGAATAATTACCGCGGCAATCCTTTGCATCATTATCTCCATGTTACTCATCCTTTGATCAAGATGTGATGAAGAATCACTAACTTCATGCACTCGCCTAACCATAGGTTCATCCCTTGTGTAGAATTGTTGCGAGTTTGCCGCCATACTTTCAATCAACTCTCTAGCTTCGGTCAAAGTCTTGTTCATTAGTGCACCACCACCCGCAAGCGTCAAGAAGAGACCTATCACTTGGGTGAAGAGCTTCATAGAAGTATTGGAGTATCATAACGTCACTAAATTGATGGTGTGGACAGCTTGCCACCAACCTCTTGTATCGCTCCCAACATTCATACAATGATTCTCCCACTTGTTGTTTCAATCCACAAATCTCCTTGCGAATTTGAGTAGCTTTGGATGCGGGAAAATATCTCTCGAGGAAAATTTTCTTCATCCCATTCCATGTTGTGATACTTCCGGAAGGCAAATAATATAACCATTCCTTAGCATTGCCCGCCAAAGAAAACGGAAAGCTTTCAACATTGCTCCATCCGCATTAGTTTCCGGTGGAAGCATGGCCATAACTATGGCATAGAAGTCCATAAGATGTTTATTTGGGTCCTCATTCACCATGCCATGGAACTTTGGTAACTCTCTAATCAACCCCGGCTTGATCTCGAAGGTTGAGTTAGTTTGGATACACCATTGTTATGTATCAAGCTTGTGAGAAGCTAGGTCCTTTAGTGTACGATCAGCCATTGTTTCTTCCTCTTTGTCCGAATCACTTGATGAAGAAGGAGAAAGTGGAGTGTTAATCGTCGAATGAAATCCTTTAGTTGAGTGCCGGATCGAAGACGTATTGGACTCGGTCTACCCCCTTTAAGCATTCACCAAAGGAATAACACCGAAACAAGATTCTCACAAACTAAGTTAGATACGGTAAAGAATCTAACAAAGCAAGAATAAAGCAAAAAGAAAAATAAAAATAAAAAACAACTAAAAATCGCCTGCTGTTCCCCAACATGGTGCCAAAATTTGATGCGTGTCGTAGGTGCAATCAAATTAATCAATGTTTCCACTCAATTAAAAATAATATAATGGAAGTCAAGTTCGTTCCCACGAGGAGCAAGAGATCTTAGTTGTAAAATTTGTCACGAAAGGGGGGTGTAAAAAGCAAAAGAAAATAAACAAAGAAATTAAAATCGAAAGTTGAAAGATGAAAGCAATAAGAGAGACAAGATCAAGGAATCCTTCTTCGTTGCAAAACAATGATTAAAGTTATGTTCTTTTCTACTTGTTATTAGTCACAGATTATCACCAACCGTAGGATAGCAGTCCGCTTAGCTAGCCCCAAAATCCCTAATTTCACCGAGTAACAGTCCGCTTAGTTATCAGATTCTATTCAAAAGAACCACCTTGAGGTTCGCTTACAAGATGTAATTCCCAGAATGCATTAAGATTATGAATTTAGGTTTAGTACTAGTAGTTAAACTCGGTTCGCTTGGTCCACTTTCTAGCGTTGTTTTTACACACAATCGCTCCACGGAATCCCTCCGCAAGGTCTCGTGTTTTCTACTTGTGTAAAGTGTCGAGAACGACACGTATTCCCTAACTTATACTAGATATAGATCAATTAACAAATCAATTTAGCGTGCACTCCAAACAATCTATCAATCAATCATGAATGAATAAACATTCCTATTAGTAAAAACACTCGATAATCATGTGAAAAACTCAAGATAGAATTGAAAACAAAACTCAAATCATGTTAAGAACTAGGAATTCATCCTCAATCAATAAGAAATTTAGCTACTCATGCTTTTGAAATTCACACAAATAATAATTATTAAAAGAAGAATTTTCAAGTTCACACAAATAGTTAAAAAGAAGAATCTTAGAAAAGCAAGCAAAAACACAAGTGTTGTGTGTGTAGAGAGGTGTGTAGAAGTTGTAGAAAACTTCTATTTATAGGCTTCAATATTCTCCAATTCTTCCAAGGAATAGAATCCTTTTTCTTTTGCAATTCAATTTCCAAATCCAAGCTTTTCTCAACTCTTCCACCTTCTCTTTCCAAATTTGAGTCCAATTCTCCATCCAATTCCAAGCCCAAGTCTTCACACCCATGAGAGAAGTCCATAGAAAATTCTCGGGAATTTTTAGCTCGTTTGAAAATCGGGATTGTGGCGGAATCCGGCCGAATAGTCGCCGGAAAGTGTCTCAGTGGAGACTGCAAAGTCGCCTTGGGTCCGGCCAACGGGTCGGATCGGTCAGTCAACGAGTCGGATCGTCAAACGGGTCAGGGTGAACTACCGAGCCAGGGTGTTAAACCGAGTCAGGTTGCTCAATTCAGGAGTCAGACCTGAGTAAGCTCTGAGTTGGGGCTAACTCAGTCTGACTAGGCTTGGCAAGAGCCATTGCAAGCCTAAACTCAAACCCCAGCCATGATGGCCCTGCTGTAACTCTCCATATCTCCACCTGTAACACTTCAAACCTGCACAATTCATCTACTTTCGATTCCATTTTTTCTTTCATCATCTCCCTGCCTGTTCCTGCAATTCCTTCATTCGCACCCTGCGGATCAGAACATAGTTCCCTTCAACTCATGGCTTCAATTTCTAGCCAACAGCATATAGCCTTCCTTGTTCTATCTCCAAACACAGCTCACAACAAGCACCTGAGCATAGCAAAGATCACCAATCACACAAAGAATACGTTGCCATTGTAAAAAGAAGATCGCCTAGAAGCAAAGAACACAACTCCCTGTTCAAAGCCACTAGCCCAAAGATACCGCACCATCAGTGTACAGCTCCAACCATTCCAATTCTTCACTCCATCTGCCAGCTCTGCCAGTGCAAGTCATCTCAGGAAACCTCAATCCCTGGTCATCAACTCAGCTGCATCATTTAACACCAATTGCATAACAGCTTCATCTCCAACTGCAGCTTCCATCCATAAGCAATCAACTCCAAACCAAAAGCCAAATCAGCTTCCTTCACTCGGTGCCTTTAACACAATTCTTCACACCATCCATCTGCTCGCTTTAACATCGCAAGCCCACACAATTCCTCGCAACACATAGCTTCCTAGGCCTCAGCCGCCGGACTCACTTTAGCACAATCATCAACCACGATTCAACACAAAGATTGCACTTCTCATCGATATAGCTATTGCCACTACCCTCAAAAACACAGCTCCGCTTTGCACTTGCACCGCAACAGACTCTCTCACACCGAAACCCCTCAACATTGTCTCAGATCCAACCGCACCCATTGCCATCACCGGAATTACACCATTGAGTTCAAAGTCACCTAGTTTGAGCTTCATACCACCCGAACTTCTAATTCTTCTTTATCAACAACCAACAAACTCTTCAAATCCACCACCGTGAGCCTTTTCTGATTTCTTGCACTTCAATCCTGGTTCCCATTGGCTACAATTCTACCACCAAATCCATCTTATCCACTGAGTTCGACGACAACAACTCCATATCCAATCAGCTCATTGCAACAGCCAGCAACCCATTGCATCGGGTCCCATACTTGGTTCAATTTATCTTCTCTTTTCATATCAATCTCTATATCTTGCTCGAATCAACAGAGGCAAACCCATTTAATTTCTCGCTCAATTTGACTCAACAAAGATCGCGTCATCCCCTTCATTATTCTTTTAATGACTCACTCTTCTTCTCGTTTCACAAATATCAATCGATTGCAACCTGCTAAACTGACCTCATACCCATCTAAGCTTTCTCATCGTCTCTTCCAGATCGAACCCCATCTCTTAAATCATCCTCTCGATCGATCTACAACAGCTTGAAAACCCTTTAGCTATAAGCCCATCTTTGATTCATCCTCTCTGCTCACACTGCTCTCGATTTCTTCTCAATTTCTTGACAAATTAACAGCACCATGGTCGCTTTCTCTCCGGCTTCAGGTGAATGAATGATTGAGAGATGGTTCTCTCGATTTTTGGTTTAGGTTTTAATTACACGGATCCGGCCTCGGATTTGGATCCTGGGATATAAGCCATGGATGGGACCGACCCAAATGGATGCTACCCAACATGACCATCCTCTCGGATAAGGGCTACCCAAAGTGTTAATAACACCCACGGGCCGAGTGATAAGGGGTACCCCGAATGAGAGCCCTTAACCACTACCGGGCTCCGGATAGTGTTCGCCCGTAAAATGACCTTTTTGCCCTTTTGACTTAAATTGGGTGATTTCTTCTTCTTTTCCTCCGTGCGACTCCAAGGTAGCTATAAAACTCAAAACAAGCGTAAAATACATAATTTACAAGAAAAATAGCAAAGAAAGCATAAACAATATATAGTAAATAGGATGTATTCTACACCCTATCGCACGCCATAAAGGTTCGTCCCATTCACTCACTCATTCATTTTTGTCAATTCGTTCAATCATTCATTTTTGATCATCTCTTCTCATTATCTTTGCGAAATTATCGCATTTCCATTATCTCTGCGAAATTATCGCATGTCTTCATTCTTTCATTCATCCTTTCATTCATTCCTTCATTTCTGTCATTTCTTTCATTCATTCTCATAATATCATATCATTTGAAGCAAAGTAAATATTCAAGAGAAATTATAATACATTATAGTCCTGAAATCTTTGTAGTTGTGAAATCTTTATAAATTCGCGATCGTATCGCGTTTTGTGATTCAAATCAAAAATCCTTTATTGTCTATAAAAGAAATATTCTAGAGAAATATATAAATTGAATTTTTTGGTTTTTTTGTAATTTTGAAATCTAGAAATTTTGTAATTTTGAAGTCCTTATAATCTTGAAATCTTAGTAATATTTGTAATCTTGCGATTGAATCGCCTTTTTTTTTTTTTTTTTTTTTTTTTTTTTTTGTAATCAAATCAAAAAACTTTTATTTTTCTGTAGAAGTAAAATGTTCAAGGAAAGTGGTACTTAGCTTTTGTGGTTTGCTGTCGTTGTTGTCTCTTGCGAAGTATATGATTTGCTTGCGAAGCTAGCATCCTTGAAATGTATAAACGTCGCACAAAATATAATTATCTCGCAGCAAAAAGAAGTGTGAGAAATGAGGTTTGAACCCTTGACTTGCCTCTTGCATATCCTCGCACCATACCAACTGTTCTAACCTCTCTTGCGAAATTAATTTGCGAGATAGTCATCAACTTTCTTCTTTGCGAAATAGGCAAAGTCTGTGAGAAATTTCGCATAACAAAAATAAATGTGCAAGGGCAAGAATTGATCCTGCGACCTTCTGCTTGTATTCATGCCTCCTGACCAACTGTGCTAGCCCTGCCTCTGCGAAGTGTTTCTGCGAAATAATCATCTACTTTCTTCTTGCGAAATACTCTTGCGAAAAATGCATGTGAAAAATATACGTTCGTGGGGATTTGAACTCGCAACCATGAACTCATTAACCTCGCAGGTGACCAACTGTGCTGCCTCTTGCTTGCGAAATAATGAAACAACCTTGCGAAATTATCAATTTTTTCCCCTCTTTGCGAAGCAAAAAATTCTTTGCGAGGAAGGAGATTCGAACCCAAGTCCTCTCGGGGTTTGCATACTTCTTTCTCGACCATCCGGGCTGCTTGTTGTTTGCGAAATAAACACACAATGCTATAACTTTATTCCATTTTTTCGCACTTGAAAGTTCAAAAATATTTGAAAAATTTTGTGTGGTCGCTAGGTCGAACACATGACCACAGGTTTGTTTGTTCCCACTCGACCATCTCTCGCTAGCTTTTGTTTGCGAAGATACGCATGTAACCACCTCTTATTCTTTTTCTCTCTCTGCTGTCAGAAAAAAATATGAAAAAATATGACCGTGGCGAGATTCAATCTTGCGACATCAAGCTTCTTCGCTCCAACTCAAACCATCTCGTGCGAAGTTTTGTTTTTGTGATAAAAATCACGCGTTTTGTTCTTATCCTTTTCTTCGTTCTTCCTTTATTTCCTTCAACAATTTGCCTCTTGCTTTTCTCTCCGAACATGGAAATCTTCCATTGAAACCTTGGTTTTCTTCGTGAATTTCACCACATAAACTAATTTTTTTTTTTCTTATTCTTTTCATATCTTTGAATTGTTGATGATGTTAACTCCCTGAAAGTGTGATTTCTCCCATGAAATTTCCATTTTCGAACCTAAACTTTGTAGATCTAGAAAAATATGAACAGTAATTAATCTTCATGGAAATTTCTTGAACCAACAAATTACAGGAAGGATAAATCCTTTACTCCTCCCTGTTTCTAGCGCATATGTAGTTGCAGGAAATCCCACACTACACCCCTCATAATATTTCATAGATCTAAATCTATTTCATAATCAAAATAAAGATTAAAATGCTAAAATTATAAAATGGACACAAGGATTTTTACATGGTTCGATCAATGTGATCTACATCCATGGTTCTTCACTATGATTATTGAGATTACATTAGTATTTCATTTACAATCTCCATTAATGGATATTTTGTAGAGCTCTAGATCTAATTTTAGGGGAAGAAGATGATAAAGAAAAATAAATCTCTCTTTAAAAATATCTCTCTCCAAAATCTCTCTCTCTCTCTTACCAAAATTATTCTCCCTTTCTCTCTCCTGCTCTCCTCTTTATATAGGATATTACATAGTGGATGACAGCTCATGTACAACTAATATTTCCCTTAACTTCGGATTTACCTTGCGACATTTCGCAGGAGTATAAATGTTAAGTCTCGCAAACACTCTAGTTTTCGCAAGATCTTCACACTTTCTTCATGTTTCTATCACCGTCATCTATTACGCCATCAGTCTGCGACACTCGCAAAGTGTCATTGGTGAGGACTTCGCAAGTATATCCTTGCTGCGATATTCTGCTCCTACAATCATTGAGAGACAGGAAGCTGGGCGGCATTGAGAAGTTGGCGCGAGTTGGGAAACTGAGCGTGCTAGCTGGTGGGACCGGCGCAAGGTGGGAAAGCTGAGTGTGCTAGCTGGCGCAACTTGGGCGGTCATTGGGAAGTTGGCGCAATTGGTGGGACCGGTGTGGCTTGGGAGATTGGGAAACTGGCGCGAGCTTGATGGGACCGGTGTAAACAAGGAGGGAGTAGGTGTTTCTACAGATAGCAAAGTTTCCTTATTTTGCCTTCCTTCACGCACGACTTCAATCAGGGCATTATCCATGCTAAAATCTGGAAGCGTTATGTCCCTCATTGCTTCCTTTCCTTTTTTAAGGTTTCGTATTCATACCCAACGCAATTGTACCGTCTCCCTTGTTTGAGAAAAGGTTCTTCTTGTTGAGTTTCTTTCTTTGCCTAGAGACGAATCATCCTCTAAACAGCCCAGATTCTCCAAGTGAAGGCGCGAGGTCCGACTCTTGCAAAAGCACCCCGACTAGGGTTATTCGGGCTAAGAAGATCATCTGGGTATGTTTTCTTCTTCTTCTTTGTCATGTTATCCTCTTTTTATATGTGTATAGATAGGGTGGAACTTGATCATTTTCCCCATTTTTTGCAAAGTGTATGATGGGACCCTCCAGGATGGTCGCGCCTTTAACTCTTCGGAGAAGGACTTTGTAATCAGCGGAGATCGATCTTCTTCTCGAGGAGGCATTGGTTGGGATTGAATCTCTGTTCCATGAAGCTAGTGAAATTATTAAGGACCTCCCTTCCATCTATCCCCATGATGAATAGGTGCATGTTCGGACTTTCTTGGGTTCAGTGAGCATGGAGGAGGGGCGAGAGAACGAGGAAGAGTCTTGGCATATTGAGAAGTTTCAGTGCGGCAAAGCCTTTCCTCGATCCGGGTATGGGGCGGATCGGACTGTTTCTAGGTCGAAGCGACGGAAAAGCGAACGTGTGAGGCTCTTGGAGGAGAGCGTCATGATTCTTGATTTTGATGCGGATGAATCAAAAACTTTCTTCGAAGTGTCAATGAGAAAACCTTCAAGGAGCATATGACGGAAACGAAATAGTCTTTGAAGTTGATGCCAAAGGTGTCGTTGGTGATACCGGAGGATTCATGGTGGCGTATGCTGGGCCGGTCATCGGGGAGGACACTGCTGCTACCGTGGTTGCTTCGGGATGGGATGTTGAGGTTGCTGCTGCTAACACCGTTGAATGGAACCTTTGTTGCCCGAGGGATTGCTGGGGGAAGTGCTTGAAGATAGCCTTGCCCGAGGGGACTTGTGCTCCATCCTTCGAGGGCTAGTTCCTCCCTTTTGTTATTTCTGTTAGCTGCTTAGTTCCCCTGATGTTTTTTTTTCGTAAACTCATCTTTACCTTCTTCTTCATCAGTAAACATTTGCTTCATATATATTTTTTGAAAGAGGTTGTGGTATGATGGCTCTGCAATGGTTTTTCGGGGGTTTATCCGATGTATTTCTCTGATATCTGGAGAATTTTCTTGGAAAGAGATGTATTTATGTTTTTTTTTTTTTTTTGACGGAAAAGGGAATCCCCGGGGAAAAAATACAAACGGTGTATTCATCTTTGGGGAGTACAACTACTAAGAGGAATTGTTAAAGGAAATACTAAAAAGGGGAGTGATTGGGAAGTACAACATTTTAGGGATTGGAGGCCTTGAGCCATCGCGAGTGAATTATCACGCATTCAGTGTGTCTCGCATTGATGAGCTTGCAATATCCTCCCAAAAGGGTATCCGCAACTGTGACACAGCTCGTCTTCTCTTTCATTGGGCGAATCAGTTTGAATAGCCATTTTTACTGTCCTCCCAACTTGAAACGAGTTTTCCTTAACCACTACGTTTCCGATTGAAAACGGGTTCAGACGTCGTGCAACCGTTTGAGTCTTGGCTTTGTTGGTTTCAATAGAAGTTTCCAAGATTCTTGCAAAGTGTTCAAATGGTCCAGCTCCCCATTCACATTTCTTGACAGCGTTCGTGCGATGCATCGCGCCGAGTCCCCATGACGGAATGGGGAAGGAAAGACTAGGTTGCGTAAAAGGTTACTCTGGTCAGACTTACTTGCATTTGAAAACCATGAGCTAGCGCCAACGGGCCCTCTCCGGATGTCCGGGTTCCTTCAATAGTTCGTTGATGCGATAACCGGTGGGATGATTTGTTGGAAATTCCTTCGGCGTGGACGTCGGCGAGGGTGCACATCCAATTTCGCTTTGTTGTCGAGCACCCATAAGCGTCCCAATATCATGTCATGATCTAGTTCTTTGACAATGTGGAATTTGCTATGCGTTATAGCATCTCCCATCTTGATCTCTAGGTTGATGTAGCCATGCGTGTTCAAAGTTTCTCCTCTCAAGTTCTTAATCACGGACGAGGAATAGGTAGCGTCTTGTTTTGTAAATCCTGCTGCCTTCAATGTCTTGAAAGTAATAATGTTGTGGTCAGAGGCCGTGTCGATGAGCGTGTCGTCAAATTCGTTACCTCTTAAATGGGACGTGGTCAGCAGTCCCCAGTTCTCCTTTTTGGTTCCGCCTGTTTGGAAAGCTTGGGGTCTGGCGTGGTTTCCGAGGAAAGAAAAAGTCGTTTGCCGGATACAACGCGATTGAGAGCTGCGAAAATATCTTGGCGATGTACCTTAGAAAGATAGAGAATTTCTCATACATATTGCATCATGGATTATACAGTCTCGTGCACGGAGTCCCTAGAGGACCCGCAGTTTCTTATTAGGAGTGGGTCTCGATGCACTCTTTCGTCTCCTAGTTGGAGTTCTCCCGCTTCTATCCTTTCTTTGAAAATATGCTTTAGTCTGTTGCAATCGCTGGTCGGGTGGTGAACGAACCTGTGGTAATGGAAGTACTTGGGGCTCGCCATCTCGGCCTCGTTGGTGGACGTCCTGGGGAGGTGGGACCGATAACATCATCTTGAACCCAAAGCTTCTAGGAGGTCAATCACCTCCTCGATGGGAAACGGGAAATCAAGGGTATTTCCTTCGGTCTCATGATGTTGCATGGGAGTTTTAGTGACGGTCTTTTTAAATGGCGGGGGTTCCCGTTGCGCCGGCGCTTCACAGTTTGGTTGGTGGCTCGTAGTTGGGGCTTTCCTTTTTCCCCTTTTGTTTACTATGTTCACGGAGGATGAGCCGGCATTAAATTGCTTGCTGATGAGGCATCTACTCCCGCGAGTTTCATGTGTGTCTTCGGTTCGAGTTGGCCTAGCTCTTTCCAGTAATGCTGGTGCTGTTGTTGCGGATCGTCTGGCGGCTTCATGGAGTTCAGAGAATGTTTGGAAGCGCAAGTTCTCTAGCAAGGAGCGGTAAATAAGAACCATACCTTTGATGCACGCGTTCACAGCTTGTTGGTCTGGCCACGTTTGGGTCGTGACAGGTTGAGTGCTTGAACCTCGAACCTTTTGACGAAATCATTCGGATGTTCGTTATCCCACCGGTACATTCTTCCAAGGTCCGAGAAAGTAACTTGTTAGACACGAAGAAGTATTTCTTGTAAAACGCAGGTGACCATGCTACTCCAGGTTTGGGAATCTTTGTTTGGTGGGATCTTTGTTGTACCATGTATACGCCCTTCCATTAAGTGATTTTGAGAATTCCCTTAAACGAAGAACGTGATTATATTCATGTTCACCTAGGGATTCCAGAAACGGGAGACATGCTCATGTGCACTCCGGTACCATCGCACTGAGGTAAATTGAGGAGAAGAGTACCCCTTGGGAGAGGGATTCTCTACATTTCGGATGGGTAAGGGGGTTGGTGATGATGCACGTCCAATTCATCATTCTTGATTCGGTTGCGGAGAAGTTGTTCGGATCTTCTCGCGTGGACGGTTGGGCGGCTGATTTCTTTCCAACGGATTTTAGCGAAGTTTCCTCATCCGTGGAGGCGTGCTCCGCCGAGGTCTTTGGCGTCCTGGGTTGTTGGAGGCGTTCCTAAGCGGCTCGGAGGACGCGACTCACGTGGTAGTCGCTCTGTCGTGGTCTTGAGAAAGACGAGTACCTCCTTCTCGCGTTGAAACCATATCCGTCCCGGGCTCGGCGAGCATCTCATGTCGTTCCATCAAATCAGCGATGGTGACATAAGGACGACTTCCTCTGGTCCCTCCGGTCTCTCGTCCCGTTGGCGGGGTAGTTGGAACCTTAGTTGTGGTCGGAGGCGCCATGCTAGACGAAGCATTAGGGGCCGCAGCGGTGGCTCTGGCCCTGGTGACTGGTGGCGTGACACCCGAAGAGATATTTTCGTTGCCGTGATTAGAGGGTTGTGCAGAGACACTAGAGGAGGCAGCGGCTCAGCCCTGGTGATTGGCGGTGTTACGCTTGAGGGAGTGCATTCGATGTTACTGTAGTCAGTATGTGATGCAACAACGTTATTGGGAGAGACGCTAACATCAGGGATGTGTTATGTGCTGGTATTATCGGCAGCCGCTCCGGACCTTAGTTCCACCATGTTGGGATTTGACGTTCGGGAAACGAAATCAGGAGTCGGAGTTGGTATTGTAACCGATAGATCAATCCTCCCGCCGTGGTCTCCAATTGTTTATGGGTAAAAATCGTTTCGCCGATTTCGGTAAATTCGGTAGGTGAGTGAGAAACCGGTTTAAACCCTAAATAAATGTGTTGCACGTGAGCACTTTATAGATTCGAAATCAATCTGCACAAGTCCCGGCCTAAACCAAGAAATGGCCGTTCCCGGCACTTGCTTCGGTCACAAAGTGGAGAAGAAGGGTTGATTTGGGGGAGGGAAGCAAAGAAAGGTGTTGAGACCGAGAATACCTGGGAGAGTAGTGTCTCGACTTGTATCGTAAAAGTGAAAGCTTCGGAAGCTTGCAAGAGATGAAAGCTTTTTGAAGATCTTGCAAAGTTGCCTTTTCTGAGAGTGTTGTGTTTTTCTCCTGACCGAGACTTGTTGTCTAGTGGAAATAGGTAAGACCTATTTATACAAGTCGAGATTGAAACGTACCCTCGGCCTCATGAAGGAAGAGAGTAAAGGGTGAAATAATGGGAGGAGGTGGTAACCGCATGGTGTTTATGGGTGAAAACGTTTTCACCATTATTTCCTCATTTATTTGACCGCTTTATTCCTATTCACGCTTTCTTAATGTGAGCGTAGTGTACGCTGCATGTTGTGACCGCCGAACCAAAACCCCGGAAAGCATCCCCGATTTGTGTTGATGTCTCGAGTGTTGGTTGCACCTTGAGTGCAAGTGGCGCCGCTAGTGGCGCGTGTGGCATGTGCGGAATGCCTTTGTTGCGGGTTGAACCTTGAGTGCAAGTGGCAATGCCAGAGCTGCTAGTAGCGTGTGTGGCATGTGCGGAATTCCTTGGTGGTAGGTTGTACGTTGAGTGTAAGTGGCAATGCCAGAGCTGCTAGTGGCGTGTGTGGCATGTGCGGAATGCCTTGGTGGTAGGTTGCACGGTTTGCAAGTTAGGCTACCAGCGTGGGTTTTGGCATGTGTCAATGGCACGTACGGCCAAGTTGGCCTAGGTTGCATGGCTTGCAAGTTAGGCTACCAGCGTGCGTGTTTGGCATGTGTCAATGGCACGCATGGCCATTAGGGCCACGTCCTGGTAAGAAAAGCTACCAGCGATGCATGTTGGCATGTGCCAATGGCATGCTCGGCCATTAGGGCCACGTCCTGGTAAGAAAGGCTACCAGCGATGCGTGTTGGCATGTGCCAATGGCATGCTCGGCCATTAGGCTACGGCCTGGTAAGAAAAGCTACCAGCGATGCGTGTCGGCATGTGCCAATGGCATGCTCGGCCATTAGGGCCACGGCTTGGTAAGAAAAGCTACTAGCGAGCGTGTTGGCATGTGCCAATGGCATGCTCGGCCATTAGGGCCACGGCCTGGTAAGAAAAGTTACCAGCGACGCGTGTTGGCATGTGCCAATGGCATGCTTGGCCATTAGGGCTGATTTGGTAAGAAAAGCTACCAGCGAGCGTGTTGGCATGTGCCAATGGCATGCTCGGCCATTAGGGCCACGGCCTGGTAAGAAAAGCTACCAGCGATGCGTGTTGGCATGTGCCAATGGCATGCTTGGCCATTAGGGCCACGGCTTGGTAAGAAAAGCTACCAGCGAGCGTGTTGGCATGTGCCAATGTCATGCTTAGCCAGGGGCCACGGCACGGGTAAGAAAAGCTACCAGCGATGCGTGTTGGCATGTGCCAATGGCATGCTTGGCCATTAGGGCCATGGTTTGGTAAGAAAAGCTACTAGTGAGCGTGTTGGCATGTGCCAATGGCATGCTTGGCCATTAGGGCCACGACCTGGTAAGAAAAGCTACCAACGATGCGTGTTGGCATGTGCCAATGGCACGCATGGCCATTAGGGCCACGGCCTGGTAAGAAAAGCTACCAGCGATGCCTGTTGGCATGTGCCAATGGCACGCATGGCCATTAGGGCCACGTCCTGGTTAGAAAAGCTACCAGCGATGCATGTTGGCATGTGCCAATGGCATGCTAGGCCATTATGGCCACGTCCTGGTAAGAAAAGCTACCAGCGATGCGTGTTGGAATGTGCCAATGGAATGCGTGGCCAATTTGGCCTAGGTTGCACGGTTTGCAAGCCTAGGCGCGGGCGCTACTTTGGCATGGCGCGGCTAGGGCCAAGGTAAGGGTGTTTGGCTTGGCGTGGCGCGACCAGCGTAGCTAGGGCCAAGGCTGAGTGTGTTCGGCATGGCGCGGATAGCTTGGGTTAGGTGTGGCTGGCATGATTTGCCATTGGCACAGAGGCGGCCAGCATGGTTAGCATGCTTTGCGCGTTTGGTGTGACTAGCATAGCTAAGGCCAAGGCAGAGTGCGTTTGGCATGGCGCGGCTAGCTTGGGCTAGGTGTGGCTGACATGATTTGCCATTGGCACGGAGGTGCGGCTAGCATGGTTGGCATGCTTTGGCGCGTTTGGTGTGACTAGCATAGCTAGGGCCAAGTCAGAGTGTGTTTGGCATGGCGCGGCTAGCTTGGGATAGGTGTGGCTGGCATGATTTTCCATTGGCACGGAGGTGCGGCTAGCATGGTTGGCATGCTTTGGCGCGTTTGGTGTGATTAGCATAGCTAGGGCCAAGGCGAGTGCGTTTGGCATGGCGCGGCTAGCTTGGGCTAGGTGTGGCTGACATGATTTGCCATTGGCACGGAGGTGCGGCTAGCATGGTTGGCATGCTTTGGCGCGTTTGGTGTGACTAGCATAGCTAGGGCCAAGGCAGAGTGCGTTTGGCATGGCGCGGCTAGCTTGGGCTAGGTGTGGCTGGCATGATTTGCCATTGGCACGGAGGTGAATTAGGGTTTTGTTCGTTGTAACCCTAATTTGAAAAAAATACCCCATATTAATTACTGACTACATGCATTGAATGTTGTAATAAATGTGTCACTGGTGACATTAGGTTATTCGGGGTTTTACGATTTTACCCTTTGTCTAAAAACCACCATCAACAACAACGTCAAAGTTCAATTGTATCACAACTTTAACAACAATACTAGGTGATATGTATCACTACCCCTTAGTCAATACTCCATCTCACATGGAAACCCCCCCCCCCCCTACATAATGATCCGAAAACCATATGTATTTGTAGTGTGAACTACATATTAATTCTCCCCCTTTTTGTCAATAAAATTGGCAAAGGTACAAGAACGGGATCCTAATGAAATTTCCGAAAGAGATATTTCTTGACCAAAAGAAAGCAAAATATCAACTTATTTAGATGCAATCATAAAGCCGAAGCTAAATGCATTCATCAAGGAGTTTAAAGATACAAGATAATCCCTATAATATTCCACAGCCGCACTCCCCACAAAGATTTGGCAATTAAGCACAAGTTCAAAAAGAACTCTCCCCCATTATATGTCATTCCCGAAAGAACAACAAGAGCGACCTTAATTTCAATAGAAAAGAAGGATTTCTTTGGACATACCAAATCACATACAAGTATGAATTAAATCCAAAAAAAAACTCAATTAAATTAACCACAAGAGAACCCGTGATTAATTTAATCGAAATACACAACCAAACTAATCACAAAAGTAATCAATTTAATTGGTCATGCTCGACATAAGAGAACTTACGGAGCAACAACTAAATAACCTAGCAAGATGATTAATTTAGTTGATAATGCTCGACATAACATACCTTACAGAACAAAAACAAAGCTAATCATAAAAATAATCAACTTGGTAGTTTAGTGCTCAACATAAGACACATTACGGAGCCTCACAGTAATACATAAAATATGGATCAGGGAAGATCAATATCGGAATACACAAGGATTCATTCTATTTTCCATCACTATTCGCATAACGACATTCAATAGACATAATCCTTGCAAACAAAGTATTTTAACCTATCTTCCATCAAAAATTGACATAATAGGCTTAACTTTTGTATTTGTCAAAAGTCCATTCATTCTTTTATCAATATGTGCATATCGACATACGAAAGACTTTACTTTTGACAAGATTTATCTGTACTTCTCATAGATTCAACATAAATAGCACTTTTGAAAGACATAATCATCCAAGATTATTGTGCCATAAAAAGTTACAACATCACAAAGACATAAACTTTTAAATCCAACAACAGAAGTTTAAACAGAGATAACAACAAGGCAGAAATTAAAAATACTGGATATCAGTCACTCCATTCATAATGATCTCTCTCAATCTCATAGAATTTCTCTAACAACTCTGGGAAAACATTCCCAGCAAAGTCTACCTGCTCTCTAAGAACCACATTTTCCTCCCGAAGTTCAGCAAGTTCTCCTCTAAGGCGAGACAGTTCTTCAGTTGCTGAAGTACTGGAGGTTCTTGGGTTGACTCTGATTGTAGAGGGTCTCATTTTCTCAATGCTAGACATGCTTGGCTCAGCTGGTCTTGGTTCGAGAACAGTTTCTAATGGCAGTCCTTCATATGAATGACAAACACAAAAACTACACTTGACCCAATGTACACGAGCTTCACCTGAGTTCAAAAATACCAACAAACTTCGAAATGATTAAGGAACATAAATTTGATGGAGCAAGAGAACGAGAACTGTTTGAGTATCTCTTGCGTTTTCGAACTGAAGAAACTAGAGAAGGAGGTGAAGTGAACGAGGAGATTTTCTTTCCCTTTTTGTGTGTCATAGAACCACTCTGACACGTTTCGGAATGACACTCGTTCGTGAAGCGGTTTAGGTTCCTCGTATGTGAACCACACGTGTGTCAGAGAAGGACTTGTTTGGTGCAAGTTAGGAGCGTTAGCTCACACGTATTTGTAACAAGTAATTTTTTGTAAGAACAAACAATGAAACTTGCACACCATGACACCAGGAGAAGGTTTATTTCCAACAACTCTTCATTCTTGCATTAATGGAGAACCTCCAAGGAATTGTTTCTATAGGTTTTTCAACGAACATCCAGAGAGCACAATAAGACTTGTGTTTCTGATTTCTTATTTTCAACCTTATGAGAAACAATTTCTTCAGATAATTTTTAGTATTGTAAGGGAAAACTCTATTGACAAGAAACATTCTTACCCCATTATGAAAACCAATACCTTTATCTGGATAGAGTTTGTCAGAACTCGAACAAGAAATCAACCCATTTTCCGAGATGATGTACTCAGATAACTGAGTTTTAAAATCCTCTTGTAAATTGTTTAGTTTGTTAAAACTAGATGAATTACATAGAGGAAGAGTATTACACTCACTGATTAGGAAATTAATATCAACCTCAACATGAACATTATTCATCATAACTTGATTTAGTCTATCAAGAGACTTTTGTCATTTCTGGAGAAATAAATCAACATCAGAGGATAGACTCTCAAGTTTCTTTTCACATTCTGAAAACACTTCGAGGGATTTTAAACCTGGTGGAGGTTTAGACAATATTTCTTCTACAGTCATGAAAAAATCAGTCATGGAAGAAAATACAGGAATCCCTGGATCTGGTGGTGCATTTATTGAGATAACACTTCTGTCCATAGAGTCAGATCGCTACAAACACAGACTTGTAATGTCTTAAACGTGTTTCCTTCTCTGATACCAATTGAAAAAGCGGGGGTACAACAACCACAACCAATATTTCGCTTATAAATCTGTATGTACAAACTCCAATTTACTTTCTAGAGAATCACTAGACAGTCAGACTCAATCTAGATAAAAAGTATATCAAAGAGTTTATATCTCAATCTCTCGATTTGATATATACTCAAGCAAATAGAAATCTGCGAGTCTTTATCAAATACTAGAGAGATAACTTGGATGGTACCAAAGACCAATATCCAAGTCTCAATCAATTTAAATCAACAGCCAAAAGGTCTGATATTCTAATTGATTGAAAAACGCACAACCTGTGATATTTCAATTATATAACAAAATATAATGCAGAAAAGAAATAACACAGACACCAGAATTTTGTTAACGAGGAAACCACAAATGCAGAAAAGCCCCGGGACCTAGTCCGGATTGAACACACACTGTGTTAAGCCGCTACAGACACTATCATACTCCAAACTAACTTCGGTCTGGACTGTAGTTGAACCCCAATCAATCTCACACTGATCCAAGGTACAATTATGCTCCTATGCCTCTGATCCCAGCAGGATGCTACGTACTTGATTCCCTTAGCTGATCTCACCCACACCTAAGAGTTGCTACGACCCAAAGTCGAATACTTTAATAAACAAATCTGTATCACACAGAAAAGTCTACGTAATAGATAAATCCGTCTCCCACGAATATACCTACGAGTTTTGTTCCATCTTTTGATAAATCAAGGTGAACATGAACCAATTGATAACCCGGACTTATATTCCCGAAGAACAACCTAGTATTATCAATCACCTCACAATAATCTTAATCGACACAACGAAAAAAGATATTGCGGAATCACAAACGATGAGACGAAGATGTTTGTGATTACTTTTATATCTTGCCTATCGGAGATATAAATCTCAAGCCAATCATTACGATCGTACTCAAAACGATAGAAACAGCAAGATTAGATCACACAACTACGAGAAAGTAGTATCGGTCTGGCTTCACAATCCCAATGAAGTCTTTAAGTCGTTAACCTGGTTTAAAGAAGAAAACCCAAGGTTAAAGGAGAATCGACTCTAGCTTATGAGACTAGTATCACAGTAAGGTGTGGGGATTAGGTTTCCCAGTTGCTAGAGTTCTCCCTTATATAGTCTTTCAAATCAGGGTTTGCAATCAATATTAGCTTGGTAACAAAGCATTCAATATTCACCTTTAGATGAAAACCTGATTAGATTCAAGCTAATATTTCTCAACCGTTAGATCAAAACCTTAGCTTGTTACACACAAATGAAATGTACTATTTTGGGTTTATGTAACCGTACCCAAACATGAACATTTGTTGGTTCAACAATAGTTAACCAAATGGTTATCCATATGTGCAATTTCATATCAACCATATTATTCTTCACCATAACTAGTTCAAATGACTCAAATGAACTAGTTAGAGAGTTGTTCAATTGCTTAGATCTTATGTAACTACACAAGACACAATCGAAGCAAAAATGGTTTGATTCACTCGAATCGGTTCATGAACTTTATAGCCACGATTTGCAAAAGCATTTCTTAGTTTATATAAACATGAGTTCAAGAACAACCGACAAACTCCAGCAGAAATTCTCGGGTCGAGAACTTCCGCCAGTTCGCGGACTTGGCTCATGCCACATTCCGTTTCTCTTGATCAACAAGGTTCGAAAACTTTGGTTCAAGGAATAAGGACTTATACATATATGTGTTTCCACAATAATGCTTATATCCACCAATGGTTATATAATCTAAGCTCTCATTTCAATCATTGAAACATTCTCAGAGGACGTTATATAGTTGTTATTCACAGACCATTTTTCGTCAGATCAATTTTCAAAGTGATTGAAACATAACATGACATTCGTCACTAGGTAAAGTTGAATTTGGCTAAAGCGAAAGCTTACTGTAGATGGGGAAAATCGATTTGCTGGTTTTTTAGGGAAATGAAGAGACGAGCGTGTTGTCGAGACTCCTCGACCGAGTAACCTGCTAAACCTCACACAGATGCACTACAAAGGGAGTGCTTAGATTCGAGAGATCAATCTGTAGGATTCCGGCCTAAACCAAGTCAATGACCGTTCTAGAGTCAATTCGGTCACAAAGAGGGAGATGTGCTGATCTGTAGGAGGAAAGTTGAGAATTGTGTGGGATCAATGATGATCAAGGTTTGTGGATGTGTTAAAGGTTTCTGCAAATTTGATGAACTGTGGAGTTCGAATAAGTTCTGGGCGATTGATGGAATTTCTAAGAGTGATTTCTCGAAAAATTGTTGTTGTTCAATCGTGGATCCAGAGACTTATTTATATTGTCAGAATAGCGAACACATTGATCCCAGTAAGTGTGACGGTTTCATGAGTGAAAGAGTGGAAAGTGGAAGATCGTGGTGAAACCAGTTCCGTGTCGTGCGAGACTTGGTTAACCGTCCACCCACTACTTTGCTAACTCCCTCAACCGTTGCACAACTTACTCACATTTCTCATCATGGATGAATCCACGTGTCGTAGGTCGCCAGACCAAAACCCTAATTGATATCCCCCATGAGACGTGATTGAAGTCCCACGAATCGTGGAGTCTCACATGACAGACGTGTATTTTATTAGTCAGTTGTTTGTAATTTAGAATCTAAGTTTTGTTGAATCGCACATGATTGGCGATTGCTCAGCGATTCATGGATTTGAACGTGTTAGTTCTTATGTTGGCATTGCTCGTGTGCAATTATTGTAAATTCGAGTATTTGAGCAAGCATTGGTCGATTCAACGGAGAGTATTGATAGTTGGATAATTGGGCAAGTATCACTCAAATTCAACGAATTATTGAATATTGATAGTTGGATATATTGCTCAATTCGACGAATTACTTAATATTTATAGTTGGATCAATATTCAAGCAGTGAACAAGTATTGCTCAATTCGACGAATTATTGATGAATTACTGAATATTGATAGTTGGATCAATATTCGAACAACTTAGCAAATCAGGATTACTTGAATATTGTGTTTGGATCAATATTCGAGCAATTGAGCACGTACTGCTCAATTCGAAGAATTACTGAAAATTACTGATCATCGAGCAATTGAGCAAGTATTGCTCAATTCGACAATTTATTTATTTATTGGTGACGTGACCCAATAAAATATTAAAATATTGGTAGATTACCGAATATTATATAATTAATCCGTGTGTTGTTTGCTGGATTAACATAAATTTATTTAGTGTTTGAACTTGCTCAGAATGGTGATTTGTTGAGCGTTTGTTCGAAACCCTAATTTTGAGCAATCGCTCATTGATTGACGAATTGCTGGAGGGACGGACCACATGGGACTATGGACGTCCATGTGATGACCAATTTCTCGAGTGAGCGTTACACCAGGGTCCTGAGTTGACCAGCTGGTGAAGGAATGACGATTAAATGCCGGTTTCATCATTTATTGAAATAGCGCTCGATTGAGCATTAGGTAAGAAAACCTAATTATAGAAAAGTGAGGCACCGACCAAAATGACGTGTGACCACCCTTCGTGTCCGTGGGACCGCTGGTGGGCGTTTGCACAAACTGTGAGTTAGTTGTGAAGAGTTTGGACCCAATATGAGCGATTGCACAAATTAGGTCAAAAAGTGTGAAAACGTGTGGGACCGTCTTGTTGCAAGACTTAGAGCCACCTTTGGTCGGTCAGGGAGCATGCCCGTGTTTCCATAATGCCCGTGTCTCAGTTATGAGAGTTTCAGCATTTTCTGATGTCCATTTGAGCAATATTATGGATTTTTAGAAGAGTTCGATCTTGGACTGAAATCCTCGATTTTGCTCGAATGAGCAACTATGCTCGTTTGATCAATATTTTGTGAATATTAAAATAATAATATTTTAATGTATTTTTCATGAGTAGCCTAGTCGGTCGTGTGACCATGTTGACTTTTGGCTTTTTCATGGTTCGCGCAATATTTGAGAAAATATGGAGAAACCATGAATTTTGCTAAAACTGGGGAGTTTCACAAGATGAAAAACTTAACAATTTATGAAAGATTAGGGATTGCAAGGTGTGGGACCGGACACGGCTAGGGCATGGCCGGCTGGCTATGTTGCCCGGTCTCGCAACACCTTTCCCTATTTTATATTATTATTTCTTTTGTGAAATCCCACAAAAATATGGAGAAACCACGAGTTTTGCTCAAACAAGGAAAGTTGCTGGAATGGAGGAGTCTTCATGAGTTTATGAAAACAACAAAAGTAAGGAAAATAATAGAGGAAGCATGGGACCGGCCACGGCTAGGGCCCGTCCGGCCGGCCGGTGGGCCCGGCCCAAGGGCGTTACTCTATTATTTTAATGTTATTATTTTCTCTCTCCTGTTTTGTGCGGGATTCCTCATTTGTCCATATTTTGGATGCGCGCTCGCGAATTTGGGTGCTCTTTCGTGCACCATTGTTGAATACACTCGCACCATTTTATGGGGCTTACTCAGTGGTAGTCCAGATGCCCGACTATTGAGTATTTATTACTAATTTATGAAATTCAGTGGAGAATGATTCATGAAACTGAGTAATAAAAGTGAGTAGTTTTTTATTATCAATTCATAGGATCAACCTTGGATTCGACCATGAATTTGGCATAATAAAATAGGTATTACCATTCCATGGGATCGTGGATTCGACCACGGGGTGGAGTAATGAAAGTAGTTATTACCATCTCATAAGATCAGTCGTGGATTCGATCATGAAATCGGAGTAATGAGACTATCTATTACCATTCCAAGAGATCACCGTGGATTCACCATGAAATCGGAGTAATAAAATAAGTGGTGATATTACCATTTCATGAGACCAGCCGTGGGTTCGACCATGAAATCGGAGTAATATCTATTGCCAATTCATGAGATCAGCCGTGGATTCGATCATGAAATCGGAGTAATACATTTATCTATTACCACTTCGATCATGAAATAGGAGTAATGAGATAAGATAGATTATCTTATAGGAATTCGGTGGTGAATGTCACGGAGAATTTAATCTCTTGCGTATAGTCGGTGAAACAAATGAAAGTGTTGTCGAAGTCCCGAAGACGTTATTGCTCTCAATCTTACGGAGAACCCCATGGGTCTATACACGACCTCTCTCATGTAGTCAGGGAACAGTGAGTATCACCGACGTCCTGAAGGCGTTATTGCTCTCAATCTACGGAGAACCGCCCAATTATGTTATTCTACATAGAGGGCACGACGAAATGCCAGGGATCGAACGCTCAGCTAGTGGAGGCTTTTCGAAAGGCATATTCACCGTGGCTTCGTAAAATATGAATCGTTGCTTGCCTGAAAGCCGTGTCAGAAACATGCATCATGATTTTACGGTTTTGCCCTTTGTTGAAAATCCACCATCTACATTAAGTCCCCCGCTAGTGAGGGACGGTCATGTTCCGCCGTAATCATTAAATGGTGATTTTTTTGATCATCGACAAAGGAGATGCGCCATGATGAAGCTACCCCGCTAGCAAATGTGCATGATGCGCCTAACTTAGTCGAACTAAATGAGGCTCTAAACGATACACAAAGGTACATAGGCTTATCAGAATCTTCAATTTGCTCCAATGGGTGTCATGTACGAGCAAAATGTTTGGGTGAGGACTTCCGATGGTATGATAGAGTGTGATTCGTGAGCACGGAGAGATGAAGCATTCTTGATTTGGCCGGTCAAAAGTCCATGTCCTTTTGGTCGATTTATGATTAATGGGCCCGGACCAAAAAAAAGAACTCATTGTCTTAGGAACGGACGCTCATTCGTTAGTTTAAGAAATAAAAATAATCCCCTAGCATAAGAGAGATTTTTTTAAATATGTGAGATTTCACAAAATGGAATAAACTCGCTCCAATGGTTTCAAAAGGTGGATGATAGAGTGTGATTCGAACGAGAAAAAGTTTTTAATGGCGTTCATTCGTTAGACTTGGTTTAAGAGCATAAGAGAGATTTTTTTTTTTAAATATGTGAGATTTCACAAAATGGAATAAACTCGTGTTTCAAAGGTGGATGCTCGAACGAGAGAAAAAGTAATAGAATAAATAAATTTTTTGTCTATGAGCTTTCATGAAAAAAATTTATTTTCGATATGTGAGCTTTCATATGCTCTCGTTTCAAAGACAGATGCTCGCGAGAAGGAGCAAAAATATATATACATATATTTTCAAAGTTATGTGAGTTTCACATTAAAATATATATTTTGTAAAATCAATGTTTTGATTTTTTAACAACTGTTGAAAGTAGACAATTATTCACGGTGAAATAATGTTTGTGTGTAAGTTTTCACAATTGTAGAATGGACGTCTGTCCAATTTTGAGAAACCAGTGAATGTTCACAGAGTAAAATATTTTACGTGGATTGTTCACAATTTTAAAGATTTTGTAAAATCAAGTTTTGATTTTAAACAACTGTTAAAAGCAAACAATAATGTTTTCGTGAATTTCGTGATTTTAAGAGGGTATGGAAAATCAATGAATGTTCACTCGGTGGAAATTTATGTGAAATTAAAATTTTGATTTTCAGCAATTGCTAGAAGTAAGCAATTTTTGATAAAATACGGTTTGTATGGATTTTGTAATCTGATAGTGTATGCACAAAATCAATGAGTGGTCACTCGGTGGGGAGTCGCTCACACGGTGAAAAATAATGTGAATTGCTCACATGATGGAAGTTTCGTGAATTGTTCACAGTTTTATGAAAATCACGTTATGGTTTTGAATAACGAATTTTGTTCGTCTTTACAGGTTTGAAGGAGCGAACAAATTCTCGAGATTGTAATCACTATAGCTAGTGAAATTGTAAATAGGTAAGAGTTGGATGGTTACCATTTTGTAGACTCTGTTGTGAGCACCTTTATTCCATGATTCATTGTTCTGTCGAATCCTGCACTTTGTATGAACGATGTGTCAAGTAGCCACTTTGCAAGAATGATCGACTCTCATGATGACACTTCCAAAGATGGTGTTTCCAGAGATAACATCTCTATGGACGAAACTTTAAGAAATGGTACTTCTGGGACCTCTGAGTGATGGTGAGAGATACTTCATACTGAGTTGTACTCCTGGTTATTTCATTAACTTTACCATAGGATGATCGTGTAGTGAGATCCCGGATCAATGTAGACTCCACGTAAATGGAAGAAAGTCTACGGGAGCGGAGAACCCAAGTAAGGACTACGGAGATGTTAGCAAATGACGTCGATCCCACCGTTTCTTTGATGAGTTGTTAGCGCTCCTTGTGTCATGACTTTGCCCGTGCAATTAGGATCACGAGACCAAGGTTTGTTATTTCTTTTTATACTTTTGATCCATCGATTTACGGTCTTTAACTTGTCCCGGGCAAACAATTCATGAATCCAGCACTGATGAAGAAGTCGATGTAAGTATCTTTTTCGTGCAGGTGATCGTGGCATCTCCTTGAATGAAATAATAATAATTGTTGTTGATGAATCCAGGAAGAAATCATTGTAAATAATCAGCATGTTGATGAAGCGTGCTCTTCTTTGGGATATGGGAATATGGAGAATTCCCGAAATCCCGAACCGAATGGAGATAGCGGCGTTGCCAATGGAGATTCCAGCATTGCCGAGCCTTCAAATGATTTAGAAACTCCCCTAGTAAGTATATCTCCTGTAATCTCTTCATACAAGTATGAAATTGCTGATTTGTAAATAAATGAATGAGAATCCATGTGAGTATACGAGTAATTTTCTTTCAAATACGTCACCGTAAAATTTGAGACTTGACCTTTTAGAAAAAACACCGTAGAATCTTCGTTCGAAGTCGGATTTCGCGATATGCATATGTATCTTCAAGACCAGAAAATTTCCAAGCTTTTCAAAAGTAGCTTTTTGAGTTTTGAGCATGTTTAGGGCCTGAAAAAGGCGAAACAGTAAACTTCCAGGAGACTTTCAGAATTTTTTTAGATTGTATGTTTTCCAATATTTCGGCCACATCTCCTTGCTCGTTTCTTCAATTGCTTTGAATTTTGTATATGTTGTATAGGACATCCATACGAAGAGAATGGTATATGACCCATCCCTAGATTCTTCACCAATTTCTCCCAACTCGTCGGTTTTACAGATGACGGTGTAAAATCATCTCGCAGAGCTTCTTTGTAAAACACTCATGTTGTGTTTTTAGACCATTCGCTTGTGTCTTGAGCGGTTGGTGAAGGATTTTAATGTCATTAATTCATTTGAGATCAGTACCCCTTGATTGATATATGAGTGTGGTGCTTGCAGTGTCATCTTGTTTCTGTTAGTCACAGAAACATCACTTTTGAAATCCTTGTCACGGGACCATAACTGAGGTTGCTCTCGAGAGGGTGTGATGTAATCACCATGGTTTCATGTCCCAGTGGTAGCATTCCTTTTATGATGAATGATCAGCACATGAGAGTCTGGTGCCACGGATCATGGACTGTGAAACTAATCGCCATGATCAGTGGACCGTCAGTCCCCAGTATTTTGTCAAATCTCTCCTTTTCGTTTTCCTTTCTTCTGGCAAGACCTAGATAGAGGACCCAGGTAGAGAAATTGATGTAAAGACCTAGATGGTCAAAGTTGGAGATACCTTGATGAAGGACTTAGTATACCTTGATGAAGGACTTAGTGGGAAGACGTGGTGGACACCGATCGACTGTGGAAGTTATGAATCCCGTCTAAGAATTGCTGCTTGCATGTTGTATGCTCTGGAAGCTGTATGAACCTCATACAATGTAGGAATTAGATGCTTGACCCCAACTTTTGAAGATAAGAGATTGAGTTATCACATGAGAAAAGAATCACTAAATTTGGAGTTGTAGGGGTCAAGAAACGAAGCACGTACATTTGTAATTTGTAATCCCGTACAAATTTTTCAGATTTCGTAGACTTGACGGTAAAGGCCATATCTTTCAGCTCGTATGTCCGATTGATACGCCCTTTTGGTATGTTGTAGAAGAGACATAGACGAACATCTTTTGTTGAGGAATAACTGTCCCATTCCTCACCCATTGGTACGTTTTTGTAAACCCATGGCCTGAAGTGTGTTGTATCTCATTTGCAAAGGCGATGACAACATATTGTAGAAGACTTCGGATTGTGTTCGCCAGTCGTGGAAGCTTTAGGAATGTGAAAACGTTATCATGTATGCACACATTGATATGAATCATTAGTTCTTGGGGAAGTCTGCTTCATGTGTAACACTTCAGAGAATGGTTAGTTGATGAAGCCCTGTCATGAGGATGTTGCTTCGAGACCGTTGTTGATCCGAGATCACGACCGATTACGCTCCAGAGATCCTTGTTGATGCTTGAGATCATGTATGGTGTTCCTCTAGAGATTATTGATGCTGATACCGTGGTTGGAGTTGCTCCAGAGACCGAAAAGGCTAGAACCATGATTATCGACATAATCTTTGCTCCTCCATCCGGTGAGCCTTTACATTCACGAACTAGTTGGTGGGTTGAGCATTCCCAAGATGAAAGTATACTGATCAGCCTTAATTCTCTTGAACAATATGACTTTACTGTGAAATGGTTTTGTCAGTGAATCGACATTGTTGTGGAAGATGGCAGCATCGGTCTTTATTCTGGTGAAGGTAGGAAGTTCCTCAGTCCTGCAGGGGCTTGTGATGTAGAGGTCACGTTGATGAATTTTCATGGAATCACACCAGGTTGCAGTAACTTGTTATGTGGATAACATTTATTGAATTGATATTTCCAACAAGATCAAGTCCCCAGTGTATGTTGAAGGAGTTTGTGTCATCCATCGATGAATGACGTTGCATCTACTTCAGAAGTCTTATCATGGGATAATGAAGACTTATCGATTGTAGTTCGGTTACACTTTGATCGTCTTGGTGTTGAATCATTGTCGAGATATTTGTGCTGAATCCAGAGGTATCATTATCTAAGGTGTTCTCTTTGATTGGGAGTACAATTTGAAGGCTTCATAGATGCTTGAGCGTTGAAGCGTCATATACTTTAAGCATCGAACATCTTAGGTTTGATCGAGTATCTTTTGTTGATTCAGCATTCCTTTCGTTGTGGTAGTGGGATTCAACACCTGTGCGGACACGGAGTTTTTGACTTTGTTGGACACATGGACACTCCTGCAAGGCTGTGGATAAATGCCCAAAGTGTTCTTTGCAATGTTTGGACATCATATCAGTATTGAATGTCTCAATGCTCGATTCGGAGAGGTGGTGAAGTGATAGACACATTTTTGTATGCGATATAATCTCAATCGTATATATTGTTAATGCTCGATTTTGTATTTATTATGGCTTTTTGTCTCTTTGTAGGTGTTTTTGGAGAAATAAGCTTTTGCGGCGAAATTGGCTCGAAAAGTGGTTTTTGCGCTCGTGGGAGAAAATTACTATTCGCACCCCTCAAATGGATAAGGGGCACCCAGTCGATAAGGGGTAACCTCAGGGCACCAACTAGACAGCTTCTATTTACACCCCACCAGTGGTTAGGGGGAAACCACCTTCTTCACGGTTTAAAATGGAAAATTGGCGGGAATTTGTTGCAGCGTCTGGCAGATTTTGGGTAGTGATTATAGGCGGGTTCGTGAGAGATTCAAGCAGGAGTTTGATCTGGTTGGATAAGTCGGGGTTAGTCGGGGTTGGTAAGTGTTGTCGAAACGCAGAAAAGGAAGGTTTGATGGGTTTCTCGTGAAACTTGAGGGACAACTCATCTGTGGTGCTTTGCTGATCGGACGGAAGAGATTTAATAGAGATTACCATGGGTTTTGGTTAGTATTGTCCTGTTACGTTAAACCAGGGGAGGTATGCTTCGTACAATCGAAGAAAAAGAAGATTTGAGCGTATCTTCTACAACACAGGCGAAGAAAGTTTCTCGGGATATGATGATTTATATTTGGAAGGATTTGACAAAGATATTCCTTGGATTTGTTTCTGTCGTATCTGTGAGAGTTTGAAAGTATACGGGATAATCATAGACGCGTAAAGAAGATATAGGTGAGTTATTATCGTGACTTCCGGTGAAAGAAAAGCTGTAACTTGGCCGTGCGGAGAAAGGGGAGAATCGAGGATTTCTTGGGATTTTTATCGACCCTGATGTGTATATAAGAGCTGCTAGGAGTTCTAGAAAAGGTGTCGAGACTTTGGGGGACCGAACGGAGGCAGAGAGGAGAAGTAATCAAAGCTGCAGAAATTGTTCCTACTGCTGCAAGAACCCTAGAACACGAAGAACATTGACGCACACGCAATGACCGCAGAAGCTATCGGCTGCTCAACACATGTAACCGTACTATCGCTTAGAAGGCGACTTATTTCTCTGTAAAAGTTCGCACCCGTTGTAACAGCTGTTTGTAACGCCACTGAAGCGTTGCAAACTGTCTTCTTTATTAGTTTTCTCTTGTTTTTCACTATTTGAGCTATGAACAACTATTTTGAGCACGTGAATAATATGAGGAGCTAAACCCCAACACTGGGACAATGGAGGAAGCCATTCTTTACGCATGTGGTAATTCTAATTAATTCTTTTATGACTTTTGCACTATTCTAAATTGAGTTATGATTTTTCTTGATTATTTGTGATTTTGTCTGATGGTGTATGCTTAGTCTAAGAACTTTTGATGCATCATGCTTATGATTTACATCTAATACTTTATAAAATCTATTTTTGGCAAAGAAAGAGTCAATATCTTATAAGCTAGAATTGTCTAGAATTAATAGTTGAACCAGATAAGAATTGGTGAAATCCTGAGTCTCAGTCTCTCGATATTTTGTGACAATCTTGTGAATATATTTTCTTTGTTTTTAGTAGTTTCTTAAATCGAGTCTTTACAAGTCTGAGAGGAACGACATCTTACTACCACTTTACTACATCTTGTTAAAATCACATCAATTTTTGGCGCCGTTGCCGGGGACTTGTATTTAGATTTGTTTTAGGTTTTTATTTTTTTTTTTTATTATTTTTGTTCTTTTTTACGCCTTTGGTATTTTTCGATTCTTTTCAGATTTGGAGCGAAGCTGCAAGGAAAGAAAAAGTGCTATAAAAGGAAAGCATCGCCAAAGAAGGAAAGAAAAGAGGAGTCCAAGGAGTGAAGAAGAAGATTTTGTATATAATTATTTTGTTTTATTTTTAGAAACTGTAAATAGGGTTTTAATTTTTGTAATTTTTCTTTTTATTCTTGGACACTTTTTGGACTTTATTTTTTTGGACTGGAAATTATTTTTAAAACCCTAAGGAAGGGTAGAAAATTAAATATAAACTGTTTGCAGGGAAGGACGACGATTCTGAAACTGTCTCGGCCCCCGGGTTCGTACACCGACATCGGAGTCGGTGGCCTGAGTCGACTTCAACGGTTCATCGCCCGTCGGGTACGGGAGGTAAGACTCTATCCACCCACGAATCCCCTGTCAGTGGGTTTTATTTTGTGTGACAACTCACACCCCTGCGAATAGAATGTCGAACTGGTATTACAATGGCCAATACAACGAATATCGGACTGAATTTCAAAATGGACGTTACTTTGACCATAATGTGAATAGTGGTTGGGAACATCAGCCTTTTCAAGGTTATGGCTCATACCATGATGAGCCCAATTACTATCCATACTCCCACCGGTCATACGAGCAAAATTCCTCTCTACTAGAGTCCGCACGTAAGTTAGGCCGAGTCAAGACAAAAGATACTTAAGTCGACAAGTAGTTCAGACGAGATGAATAACTTAGTTATGGACGAAAGCAATGAAACGTGTGAACCTTCTTTCCTAGATCAAATCAGGAAGTCATGTGAATCGACTCAGAAAATGTTGTTAGAGGCCCAGGAAAGAGCTGCTCAAGATAGGCTTAGTTTCCAATATAGTGTTTCCAATAGTACCTTTGAAAATGAGGATAGTTATTTGCATAATCAAGATGACGAGGATAAAATTGGTAACACTACTTGTTTAGATGAGGTTCAATCATTTTCATGTTATTATAATGATGATTATGATGAGGATAGTGTTGATGAAGAATTTGAAATAAGTAGGCATAGTGATCAGGAATTTGCTACTCCAATTGAGCTTTGCAATGATAATATTATTTGTAGTTCAAATCCAAATAATTTTAATAATTATTCACCTATTCAAAAGGACGAGGATTTGACTAGAGATACCACCGTTTTAGACGAGGTAGTATTTCCTTATGATTACGAAGCCGATTATGGTTTAGAGGAACGAGTTTATTATGAGAATACCGTTTTAGAGTCTAGCGATTTAGAAACATTAGTCGTAGACAAAGAAAATGAACTCGTAGAGATGGGTGAGGATGAACCTGACTTAGAAGAATCAATTGACCATTTTCAGGAATCAGATGACCTTGAAATTAGGGAAGTTGTGACTAGTCTTTCTAGAGACACTGAAAACTCTAAGTTTGGGGGTGATTATCATTCTCCATGTGCTTTAACTCTTATAAAGGTCCCTCACTTGGGACTTGACATATCTGCCTCAACCATTTTAAAAGATTATCTTCATACACGTTTTCCCCGAACCTAGTAATGTCCATAGGGAAGTTCGGTTGTTAGAAACCCATCCTGCGGTTGATGTGGTTTACCTAGGCTATAAGACCCAGTTGATTTTTGTTTTCCCACCAAATATTTTTCAACCGGTGGGAACGTATGAGTTCAAATGTGTCGTTATTAAGTTCTCGAGACTAAACCTAAGTACTTTAGGAGAATACAAATGACACATTTGCTTAAGATTGACCGCCAGTTTCATCGTGGTCAATTGTGTGAGTCAAACCTGATTGACTTAAAGGATCCACAGTTATTTAGGTTATTATTATGTGCTTCTAAGTTTTTACTTGAGTATTTTCAGACTCTAATACCTAAATCGGATCTTAGCCTCGAGGAAATCCAACCCATGAAAATATTTTATTTGGACCCAGTTATAGAGCCTGAACCTGAACCACAGCTAGATGTAGTTGTCTTAAACAGGAAACTAGACAAGGGTGTGCTTTATTTGTTAATTTTCTTGGCGGGTTGGAGATTCCTTTTACTTGTGATAGCTCTATTTGGTTTTGATGACCCACGATTTTTCGGCTATTACTTTATGATTTTATGAGGTGACTAATCCTTTGTTAGTCCTGGTCAAGACGTTAAACTTAGCACTTCTTGGGAGGTAACCCAATATTCAAGCGACACGGTAATATCTTTCCTTAACTCTTTTACTTCAAATGGTAAAGTTTCTCCTTGTTCATGTTTTTAATTTTATCTTTAGAACATTGAGGACAATGTTAGATTTAAGTTTGGGGGTATGGGAAAACGTTTTAGTTGCATTGTTAAACTCGAGCCTAGAAATTTATGCTTATTAAGGATGGCACTAACCAATCTAAGTGGATGGAAGCATTTTGGTTGTAGGAGTTGAGGAACCAATCTCGATTAGATGGCAACATCTAAAGAGTCTATTCATAAAAGCACAGAGCTCAGGTGTTAGAAATAACATGATAGTTTCACCAATCTCGTTGAGTCCTTTTCACTTGGGTTTTATTTTTATTTTGTTTTTTTTTTTAAACTATGTTTCTCTAAGTGATTAGGTGGGGCCCACGAATCAAGTTGTTACCGATGCTAGGGTGAATTAGAGTGATTGAGATACCTTAAAGAAAAAAAAAATTAAAAAAAAAAAAAAAAAATGAAAAAGTTGAAAAATGTTGAAAAAAAAGTGAGACCAGACCATTAGACCAAACGGAATAAAATTAACACTTGGGAATAGCAATATGTGTGTGTTTTCCCTGTCTCCGTCGCTTTAAACAAGCGTGGAATGCAGGATCCACGGAACTATCATGTAATCTGCCGACAAGAAGCATGCGCTTGGATCCAAAAGATCTAATCATGCGGTTAAAAAAAAAATATATATATATATACTAATGTTGATGAATAAATCGACAAGTGGTTCCCTTGTATATGCCGACGTGTTGATCTAGAATTAGGATTGTCGACCACTTTGGTTCCCTTGTATATGCCAGTTGTGTTGATATTAGTCAGACTAGTATCTCAGTCCATTAGGATAGGTTCATTTTGGCGAGGCCTTCGAATAGACAGATATGGGAAACATCGATCACTTAGTAAACATCAAAACCATCTATGTTTTCTATTCCATCTTCTTGATCTATCCATGTGATTAGTTTTGACTCCGGTATTGATGTCCATAGTGCGACTATCCGAGTAGAGCTCGTGACTTATATATGAAATTTTAGTATGCCGAGTGCAAACTCGTGTACAAAGAATTGGAATTTCGCATCGTGGTACTTCCTCCCGTAGTCAATAAGTATGCCAACCAAGGAGATTCTTTAGTGCCTTCCAAGGTTCTCGTAGATAGTTAGGTCCGGAGTAAAGGTTTTGTGGGTACATCTCTTGTAAACCCTCCCGAGACTATAACTCGACCATTTTAGGACCACCTAGGTTTAAAGGCTTGTTGCATACGCTAAATGCAATCGACGATGCCATGCGACGGTGAGTTAGGATTTTATTTTCTGCTTTTTGATTTGCTCGGGACTAGCAAATAATAAGTTTGGGGTATTTGATAGACACATTTTTGTTTCGATATAATCTCAATCGTATATATTGTTAATGCTCGATTTTGTATTTATTATGGCTTTTTGTCTCTTTGTAGGTGTTTTTGGAGAAATAAGCTTTTGCGGCGAAATTGGCTCGAAAAGTGGTTTTTGCGCTCGTGGGAGAAAATTACTATTCGCACCCCTCAAATGGATAAGGGGCACCCAGTCGATAAGGGGTAAACCTGGGCACCAACTAGACGGCTTCTATTTACACCCCACTTTGATGGTTAGGGGGAAACCACCTTCTTCACGGTTAAAATGGAAAATTGGCGGGAATTTGTTGTCATTCGGCGATTTTGGGTAGTGATTATAGGCGGGTTCGTGAGAGATTCAAGCCCGAGTTTGATCTGATTTGGATAAGTCAGGGTTATTCGGGGTTGGTAAGTGTTATCAAACGTAGAAAAGGAAGGTTTGATGGGTTTCTCGTGAAACAGGGACAACTCATCCGTGCTTTGGCCGGACGGGACGGAAGAGATTTAATAGGAGATTACCATGGGTTTTGGTTAGTATTGTCTGATACGTTAAAACCGGGGAGGTATGCTTCTGTACAATCGAAGAAAAAGAAGATTTGAGCGTATCTTCTACAACAGGGCGTAAGAAAGTTTCTGGGATATGATGATTTATATTTGAAGGATTTGACAAAGATATTCCTTGGATTTGTTTCTCACAAGTATCCTCGACGAGTTTGGAAAGTATACGGGATAATCATAGACGCGTAAAGAAGATATAGGTGAGTTATTATCGTGACTTCCGGTGAAAGAAAAGCTGTAACTTGGCCGTGCGGAGAAAGGGGAGAATCGAGGATTTCTTGGGATTTTTATCGACCCTGATGTGTATATAAGAGCTGCTAGGAGTTCTAGAAAAGGTGTCGAGACTTTGGGGACCGAACGGAGGCAGAGAGGAGAAGTAATCAAAGGCTGCAGTAAATTGTTCCCCGTACTGCAAGAACCCAGAACACGAAGAACATTGACGCACACGCTTTGATCGCAGGCTTATCATTGTTCAATGTTATAACCGTATTATCGTTTAGAAGGAGACTTATTTCTGTAAAAGTTCGCACTGCTGTAACAAACCGCTTTAACGCCATGTGAAGCGTTGCAAACCTGTCTTCTTTATTAGTTTCTCTTGTTTTTCACTATTTGAGTTATGAACAACTATTTTGAGCACGTGAATAATATGAGGAGCTAAACCCCAACACTTGGACAATGGAGGAAGCCATTCTTTACAATTGTTTGGTAATTCTAATTAATTCTTTTATGACTTTTGCACTATTTAAATTGAGTTATGATTTTTCTTGATTATTTGTGATTTTGTCGATGGTGTATGCTTAGTCTAAGAACTTTTGATGCATCATGCTTATGATTTACATCTAATACTTTATAAAATCTATTTTTGGCAAAGAAAGAGTCAATATCTTATAAGCTAGAATCGTCTAGAATTAATAGTTGAATCAATTGAATGTAATTAATGGTGAAATCTGAAGTCTAGTATCTCTCGATATTTTGTGACAATCTTGTGAATATATTTTCTTTGTTTTTTAGTAGTTTCTTAAATCGAGTCTTTACAAGTCCGAGAGAGAACGACATCTTACTACCACTTTACAAACAACTTCAAAATCACATCACCTTCGCTATGTAACATTTATGGATTTCTGTAAAGGTGTTGGTGTTGCGATATTCTCGATCCTACATCTTGCCTCTTCACATGTCTTTTCGCGAAGGAGAATGTCATGAGAATTATTATTTTCAAACTGCCGCAATCGTCATCCTTATCTGTTTGGCGATTTGACTTCATACTTTTACACTAAATCTATAATACGTGTCTCTTCTCCACCCATTTTTTGACACGTCTCTTCAACCGTTACTTCTCAACCATTCACGTCTCTTCTCGCATTAAATGCGTTTATCTTCTCGAGAATTCTTCTCTATATATAGTTTTCTCATCTTCCTCTTCTTTTTTACTTTCTCTCTTGCAATTTTTTTCAATTCTCCTCCGTAACTTCTGCTTCTGCTACTGTAAATTTTCTTTTTTCCTTTGATCTTCAACTCCTTAATCATTCCCATACTCTGAAAATGGATCCATCTGGTCGTAGATATGAAGTTCTCTTGGGAGAGGCTCAAAAGGATTTACAAGAGAGGTTTCACATTATCCACTATTCCCCATCAAGATTCTTCATCTATTCTCTCCGCCAAATTATTTATTGATCATTGTTGCGATAATCAAAAGATCATAATCTCGCTAGGTCAGATCTTCGCCGGCCTTCCCATTCCTCTCTACAACCCTGAACTTCCTTTGTTTTATGAAATTCTTGCTCATGAGAAATTCTTTAAGCCGTTTACCAATTAAGTGGAGATTGTATCAGCAATGCTTGAGTTCGCCAACCGTAAGCTGGTAAGGGGTCTCTCTATTTTAATGCGGTCAGAGATCCTAAATTTGTAGACTTAGAGACATTCGCTGAGAAGTATTCAATAGAGAGTTTCTTTGAGAATTATGAAGTAATAAACATGAAAAACGATAGAACTCGCTGGGGTGCACGTTTGAAAAGAAGGGAAAATATCCCCAGCGACAAAGTACTTATGTAGGATATCGATTGGCACTCCGGCAAGAAAATGTTCCTCGCCATTCCAAAGACGACAAATGGTGTGTCCTTCCACTATTTTTGAATGGACCTTATATTTCATGTTCGAATGTACTCCCCGCGAATCTCCAACTATCAACCTTGGGTATTTAATTGGCCCGAGAAAGCTAAAGAGGTGTGCTTCCTGAATTTCGCTCAGTTTGTAATTATTACTTCTTTTTACATCTACTAATCTTGCGAAATTTTGGATTGTTAAATTTGAGAAAAAGTTACGAGAGAAATCAAAAGTAGTACTCTGGCGATTCTCCAATCGATCACGGATGAAGTAAGAAATACTTTTCTTCATTATTTTTAACAATATTGTTGCCTCTGTTTCTTATCTTCATGCGTGTGCGAAGGTTGGCGTTGAAGTTGTTGAAGAAGAGGATATGCGAAAGTTAAAGGCAAGGGTAAAATTCCTCTTCGAAGAAGAAATATCTTTTGCTCCACCTTCTAAAAACGGAAGGTCCATTCTTCTTCTTCTGCCTCCAGTCCTCAATCCAGTGAGAGCTCTGATGAAGATAATGATGATGTTGACACCTCTCTTGCGGAGGAGAATCGTCCAATTGAATCTTCTATGGCGCAACTATCTAGTATCTTCTCTGACTTTATGCAAGGAATGGGAGATGATCATTTTTCGCGCCACATGCGAAGCTCTCGCAAATATTTGCGATGCTCCCTTACTAGAGGATGATGATTCTTTTCGTGGAGTTTCCCGAGCGGTGACTCCCACTTCCTAAACGCACTTGGTTCCTTGGTATGTCTATATTTCCTTATTTCGCATGATTTCAATTATAAACCTCATCTTGACGATTTCTTTATTTTCCTTTATAGTCCGGGAGAGCTTCCTTTGTTGTTGCCTCAGATCTCGAGAAAGGCGCAACATTCTTGAAAAGAAAAACCTTCAACTTCACAAGAAGAATAAAGAATTGTAAATTTGAAGCTGTTGCTCTTCGCAAGAGAGATAAAGAACTTGAAAATGAAACCGCTACTTCGCGAAAAGACCAAACAACTGGAAGTTGAATCCTCCTCTCGAAGGACAATATATCTAGCCTTCAAAATGCTAATCAACAACTTTATGGTATAAAATTCTTCTCTTTTCCTTGCTTTTGCTCTGTCATTTATTTTTCTTTTATCCGACTTATCATTTTCGCCGATTCATAACCTTTCGATGAAGCCATTCTTCTTCACTCATTTCCTGAGCCTATGGATAACGATGCTCTTCTCGCCCATCTCAATGATTCTTTAAATAGATTTTCAAATAACAAATCAAACTTCTTTCTCTAAATGAACTTCAATCCAAATTTTGCTTTTAGAAGCCGATCATAGATCTAGTTTGAGTTTAGCCAACCAACTTAAACACCTACATCTTAGTTCCCAAGAGAAAATTAATACTTTAAGGAAGAAGGTTAGTGATCTTATAGATGACAAAGATCGCATTGCTAATCAAGGTGCCCCAAACATTAGCAAAATTTCAAAAACTCTTCTTGAAGTTCAAGTTGAGCGGGATGAATCCATTCGACAAAATACTATTCTTAGCGAAAGAGAGAATCAAATTCGTTCCCTTCTTCTCATAAACAGTGACGATGAGTTCGCTTGGGATGCGAAAGTTCTAGATGACGCCAGAAATAATTTAGGTATTAATGTTAGTCTTCAAGTTGAGCACACAACCTTGATTAGGGATATGATTTCTGATAGAGAAGGTTGTTGATCATTCTTCTTTACTTAATTGTTTATTATATATGAAGCTTGTCATCAAGTTCTTTGATTCATTGCTCTACATTCGCGAGAGGCCGAGAACAGATTTAAAGAATTGAAGAACTTGAATCCGAAAAAGAACAAACTTGCAAAGGACTCTCTCTTCGCAATGACAAGTATTCCAAGTTGAAGAAGCAACTACAAATTACTTGTGGAATGAATTTCAAAAATGATGATGTTCTCTTTCGCAATCGAGACTATTAAGACGGTCTAATGATAACAACAAGATTCTCATTCTTCATACCCTTGTCTTCTTGATGAAATCTCGAGAACATGCCTTCTTCGATATCTCTGATAGCGATGCTAGCGAAGAAGAATCTGATGAAGATAATGAAGTAGAAGGATCTGGTGAAGAAGAAGAATCAAACAAGAAATAGCACCATTTTCTTCTTTCTCTTTTTGTAACATCTGTATATTTATCCTTTTAATCTTCCATCTTTATAATCTCTTATTGTAAGTTTCTTGGATCTTCAAATACAAATTCTACTTTTGTTGTCCCTTTCTGCACATGTTAAAAAGCAGTTCTTTTTTGCAATATGGTTAATCAATATTATGAGTGCGTAAATCTATCATATGAAAATAAATAACATGTTCTCAATCTATTCATTCCCATACTTGCCTCTGTTATTTGTTTTCAAATGAATAATTAAGCAAATAACCTTTAGATGGTAACATGCCTCAGTCTCGCAACTGTTGCTGCTGAATTCTCGCGAGAGAATGTTTCTTGGTTGTTTTCAAGATCTCATTTTTTTTTCTTTTTCTTTTGTGTGGTCTTATTTTTCCTTCCTAGTTAAAGGTCTTATTGCGCCACATCTTGTCATGGCGACAAAATAGACGTCTTTACACTTTTATGTAAAGACCCATTGATTTTGCCTTATCATTTCTTTAGTATTGTTGCCTCTCATAGGATAATTTTATTGCGACAATATGATGCCTAGATTTTCTTGCGAAAATAAAGCCCCATGACATTGGCGTCTTGCGGCTTAAATCGGCAGGATGTCCTTTTACACTTTCATGTATCGACCCATTGATCTCGTCTTATCTTTGTCTTTTGTATTATTGCCTCTTTAGGATCACGCACAAATATGACAAGCCTATTTCTTTGCGAAAATAAAGTCTCATGACATATGCGTCTTAAGACACTTATCGCCTCCCTAATGGAGGGTGCTGCCTTATCATCTCCCGGTTGCCCCTTCAAGGAGGCGTACATTGGCCATACAAGACTAGCTCCTCCCATCCGGTCTTAACAACAAACGTTGTTTTCGCAGACCTCTTATCCCTTTTACCTATAGGGCTTATGGTTACGAGACTGCACCCTAAGTGGAGTTTTCTTGGCCGAGTGCAACATATGCCAAGACTTTCCAAGAATGGCCGAGACACTTCAAATGCCCTGCACTCTTGGCTCAACCATGTACCTCTTGCCTTGATCATACGACTCCTTAGAAGAGACCCTCGGTCGTCCAACCAGGTATAACCTTATATATATAGTTGAAATCCAAGGTATCTCTCCGGATGGGCTTTATTGACCCAAATCTCCATGACTCAGTTCCGGGCGGTGTAACCTTTTCCCCGAGCCATGTAAAGAGATACCCCCTTATATGACGCACTTTAGGTCTTACATTTGCCTCTTGCGAAATTTTATTCGCGAACTAGGGTGTACGCCATAAAGGTTCGTCCCATTCTGATATGTCATTGACTTTAGATTGTTTCTTATCATCATTTCTGCGAGAATTTCGCGTATTCTTTTTTCGATTATCATAGTCTTTGCATCTTCAGCCTGTCTTTATCACTCAAAAGTTTTTTTTTTTTCTATTACAAATGTTTCTCCTCCTTTTGTTGTGTTTGCTCTGTGAATTTCTGGCGGTGGTGGTAATGGTTGAGATTGAGGTTGATTTTTTAAAAATTGATTTAGTTTCCCTTGGTCTATCATTCTGAGGATGATTCTTTTTATATTTCTACAATCGTTTGTGGAGTGTCCATGAAAATGGTGATAAGAACAAAATTCATGACTTCTGTCACTCGGAGGTGGTTCATTTCCCATGTTCCATGGCGCATGTATATTTTCCATTAAGATTATAGCTTCCCATATTTTCTCCACACTAGCATTCAGTGGTGGCATCTTGATTTCTTCCCAGACTACCCTGTGACTTCGTTGTCCTCTATGATAACTTTGCCTCTGACTTCCATAAGTTTCTTGTGGCTGATCAAGTCTTTGAATTTTTTTATTTCCTCCACGGTTATAGAAGTTTCTCTCTCTCTCAAATTCCTCCTGATCACGACTCCCCATGGCTACTAACTTTCGCTGACCATCATATGTTATCATTTCTTGTTGACCCTGCGAGGTGCTCGCCACTATGTTTATTAGTTTAGGTAACAAGCTTGCATTTGCAGCTTTTGAACTTGTGTTCGCAACGGGGTATGATTCCATATCATTTTGCTTTCCTCTAGAGCAATGTACTCCTCTTGAAGTTCTCGCAACTCAGTCATTGTGATTGTATTCTTGATTCTAAAAATTTGAGTATATAGCAGATTGGTTGCGAACATAGCGTTAATGAATGATAGAATGAGATATCTCTCATCCACACGACCAGCCATATCACTGCACATTGTCTTCCATCTCACGATTAGATGCTTCAAACTTTCACCAACCCATTGTTTTAAACTCCAAATACATCTTCAATACAAGTGCATGAGGAGTTATTACTTATGTATTCCCCTAAAAATATAGCTGCAAGTGATTGAAATATGTTATTGTATTCCTCGGTAATCCTTCAAACCATTTCAAAGCTTCTCTGTCAAACTTGATGCAAAATATTTGCACAATATAGCATCATAATTCTCCCACCTGCAACATACATCTCACATAAGATTTGATATGTTGTATCGCACAAGTTGTTCCATCGAAAATGCTTTGGTTAACGTAGGTAAATTTCACTTTGGGGTATTCCTCCTAATTGTGTTCTTGTGTGAATGAAGTCTTGCAGCTTCTTCTATGGCTTCATCCAATTGTCTCTTACCTTATCCCCTTTTTATTATTTAACATTCCTCTCATTTCCGCCAATTCTCTCATAATTTGTTCATTTACACCGAGTTTGGCTCCATTGGTCTTTTAACTCCGCCTCTCTTTCTTTAAGTGTTCATGTCTATTTTGACTTTCTTGTTCATCATTCTCTTCTCGTCTTTTCTGCGATCTTCTTTCATTCCTCTTATGAATTCGCACATCGTTATATCTATCATTTTCTCTTCTTTGCTTCCTTTCGATTCTCCTTTGTACTCTTTCATACTCTTCATTGATATTACCATTGTTTTGATTTTGTTCTCTCCTTCTTTCTCTATTATCATGATTATTCTCGCGAATTGCCTCTTGTAACTCCCGTTCTTCCATTTATGTTCTCAATCTTTCTCTTTTCGCAATTTAGACGTGCTTGCTCAACATAGTGTCTTTCAATTTCATCTTCAATTTCTTTTGCTTCCTCTGTGTTTATCTCTCATGCAATATTCTTCTTCCTTCTTCCTGATTTTCTTCATCACCTGGACTATTCCGCCTCTGACGCTGCCTATTTCCTTGATTTCCATCATTTCTCCCATTTTGAAAAGTCTCGGGATGTGGGATATAACGATCTTCCATTATTTCTCTTCTTTCGCAACGTTCTTCGCTTGATTTTGCACTTCCTCTCGATTTTCTTCATTAGCATTTTCTATATGTAAAGTTATCCTTCTTTCCTCTCTAACTGATCTTGAGCTTGACCTTGTAGTGCTTCTCGACCTTCTATTTTGTAATCTCATATTTTCCATCATCAACTCATGATTTTGCCTTGTCAAATTTGCACGTTCCTCTGTTTCTAATCGCCTTTCTTCATGTATTGTTTGTCTCAATGTCTCTAATGCTACGACCTCTTCATTTCCATGAATTATTTCTCCAATCACTTCTCGGTATCTCTCCTCTTGTCCATTGTTTATCGATTGTTGTTCTTCTCCCCTTTCATCCACAGAGTCTGATCTCCAAGTATGTACGCTTACTCTATCATAATCCATGATTCTATTTGGTACGGTTGAATCGGGTGATTGAATTTGATTTTCCTCATTATTTCTTGTGTTCATTCTTGAGGATTCTCCCATTTCATTTCTCCCTTCTCCAGCAAGTCTCCTACTCCTTCTAGCAGTTGTTGGTTGTTCGGATGCATGTCTTCTTCTAGCCATTTCTCAATTTCAGTAAATTGTTGAAAATTATATGAAATTCCTTCCCTATTACTCCAAATTCTTTCAAATCACGATGTCAATCTTTACTCTCTCCCTGTTTCTAGCGCCAATATGTAGTTGCAGGAAATCCTACACTACACCCCTCACAAGAATCCACACAATCAAGCCATTTTAAGATGTAAAATTATAATTTTTATTCATTTGCTTCTTGAATGTTTACAAGATAAAATGGAAAAGAGCTAAAGAAATTACAATCCCTATAAACTTTCTCTCTCTTAATAACTTGCATAATCTCTTACAAATGCATAATCTCGCGACACTCCTAGTTCTCGCTAGATCTTCACACCTTTCTCGTGTTCTGGCTATCGTCATCCATTGCGTCACTTATTTTACTTGCCTCTGGACGCCTTTTATGTAACATTTATGGATTTGGGGCAGAGGTGTTGGTGTTGCGATATTCTGATCCTACATCACATGTGTCATTTTGGAACACATCGTTGTGTTTTTGAAGGAAAACAAGAGTATCTCTAGGCCACCGAAAATGGTAGTAAACATTTATTCATACTCTTTTTTATTGGAGCTGGTTCAAGTAGTCTTTGTTTTCAAACCCCAACGATCCAGGATCGATTTACTTTTCTATTAACATTTGACTAATATCATGTTTGTTTGTTGTTGTTGTTTTTAATCAATTTGAATTTGATTCGTTTAATCGATTAAATCACCCGAATCATCCATTGTGACCAAATGTATTTGTTTTTTTGAGTCAGATCTAACTCAACTGATTCAAACATATATGATGCAGTAACTTGGTCGCATGGATAAGAAGCATTTTGTTCCCTCACTCAAATGATCTGAGTCTGGAATTAGATATGAGTCAGATTGTGAGTCAAGATCTGACTCAAATAGTCTGACATCTATCTTTCACCGAATTAAGCCGAGTTGGATCCACATGCCGAGTCGGCAAAAAACAAACACCCTCTAATTTTTCTTTATAAGGGAGGGATAAATGAATAGTACTGGTGACCTATTTCCGTTAACGTTGGGTTATCTCATATAATACCACCCGACGACCCCAAAATTTCAAAAACCCCAGCAATACTTTTTTCAAAGGTAATTGTTACAAATAGTTTTTAGATTAACAAAGACAAGAAAAAAACCCTATATACTAGTACAACCGTTGCCACTGGTGAGAGGGGCCGACCAAAAAGAATCAAGATGGGGTTTGTCTCGCGACTACTTTTGCCCTATTTCATAAAAAGTCATACTTTCGCCTTATTTCCAAAAAAATGATATTCGCTTTTGTTTCATAAAAAGTGATATTCGTCCCGCTTTAGAAAAATTGATACTTTCGCTCCGCTTTCAGAAGTGCGATACTTTCGCCACGTTTAATCACTTTTCTTCAAACAGATTTAAAGTATCACCTTTTCTGAAACGGGGCGAAAGTATCACTTTTCCTGAAACGAAAAAGTATCACTTTTCCAGAAACAAAAAATTAGTCGATTCATAAACCAAAATATGGTTACATGATGTGTTATTAGTGGTTTGCATAATAGCTATGCGTTCAATTTTCGAGAATTGTGCCTAAAGTGAAAGTATCACGTTTCTTGAAACAAAAGAGAGTACATCGTTTTATTAGTTGCAACGGAAAATTAGTTGATGTATGAACTAAACGAAAAATCTAAATGAACGTGTATTTAGACACTTTCAAAACCGCACATACACATGTAACAAACCAGCCCCCAAATCCCAGGGGGCGGGGCCCTATTTGATGTGTCTTTATAGTTTTTAAATTGTTAGTTGCTCTGTTCGTTTAGAACCACTGATAAAGTATGATGTAACCTTTGTGGTGGTTTGCATAATGGATATACATCTCATTTTGTACCTAAAATGATATATATCTCCGAATTTTTCGTAAAAAAATCTAAATTTGATTTTTTGTTGTTTGTTCTTATTGTGTAGATTTTTTTATAACCTTTCCAACGAGATAAAATTTGTAAGATTTCAAGAGACGGATTTTTAGATATGTTATATTAAAGTTTAATTGCCAATTATACCCCTAAAATTTTATAATACAATTTGACTCTTATATCTACTTGCCCCTCTTCTTTGGTTTATTTACGAAAATGTTTAATAATTACTGCCCTTCTTCTTTGGTTTATTTACGAAAAATGTCTAATACATATTGCCCTTCCTCTTCGGTTTATTTATGAAAATTTTTTATACAAAAAAGAAATTTTGATTTAGAGGGTCATTTTGGTTTTTCTACCGGACCATTTCCAATCTTTTTGTGTCAATTAATCACTTAGATTTTACCATATAAGGTCCTCCCTCGCTTCGCTCAGTCGGCCCAATTAATAACCTCTATATATTAATAAAAAATCATAGTTCCAACTTGTACTAGTGACACATAGTAATATACATCCACATTTTAATGTTAATAGATTTTTTTAGTCCCGTCAAGGAATTTACCTCCATATATTGATAATCAACATTGTATCGAAAAATTATAGATATCAAAACTTAAGATGAAATAAAATTATTATGTATAGTTGTTTGAGAAAAAAAGATGTAAGTTATTTAAGTTATTATCGAATCTTTTAATTTGCGGATGCGCAAGACCTCTCCCACCATGGACACCTTTTTGTTGAAGCGAAATAGTTCCAACATGTCGAGGTTATTTAAAACTATTCGGCATGAGACTTTTGGTATATCCGTACAAGTTCATAGATATGTACATGTTTATGTGTATTAGAACTTTTGAAGTATAAATATTCATCTTACAAAAACAAATGTTTTTGGCATAATCTGACGATTTGAATTTCCTTTTTTTTCAAAGAATCGATAAGTTCTTATTACTTTAAAATGTAGGGAAGTGGAGGAGATAAATCGTGGCTGAAAATGCACCCTTCTACCACGCCCTCATCCAACGTTCTACATTCAATTTTGAAATTTATTCACAATAATTTCCATCTGTTACGCCTAGGGTTTTATTCTGCCTATTAGGCTCCAGCTTTTCATCCCTTAACGGATGAATTCAATAGCACCAAATTGATTCGCTTTGATTCAATTGTGAGACGTTACCAAAATAAAAGATACATATTAACCTCTCGCCATAATCCCTTGAACTGTTCGACTATATAAACCTCTACAAGTTATCTTGCGAGAGTTCTGGTGCTTTCGATCTCCTTTTTCTTTATCAAAATTTTTTTCATGTAAGTTGCTGTAATTTTGGTATTTTTTCAGGGTTATCTCTCTGATTTTGATACTGTTGTTATTATCCTGTTAACCCAGTGAAAATGCGGGGGTCTAACAACCACACCCAACAATTCGCTTGGGAATCGAGAGAACTTACTCTAATACACTTTCTAGAGAATCAATTAGACAATGACTCAATCTAGATTAAAGTATGTCAAAGAGTTTAATATCTCTAACTCTTAATTCAATCCCAATAAGCAAATAGAAATCTGCGAACCCGATTGAATATAAGAGGAGTTACTTGAACGGTACCAAAGACCAATGTAAATGTTGTCAATCAATGTAAATAAACAACCAAAGGTTGATATTCTAATTGATTGATCTTAACGCACAACCTGTGATATTTCAATTATATAACAAAATATACTGCGAAAAAAGAAATAACACAGACACGGTAGAATTTTGTTAACGAGGAAACCGCAAATGCACAAAAACCCGACCTAGTCCAGATTGAACACCACAATGTATTAAGCCGCTATAGACACTAGCCTACTACCAATTAACTTTGATCTGCATCGTAGTTGAACCCTAATCAATCTCACACTGATTCAAGGTACCGGGTGCGCTCCTTACGTCTCTAATCCAAGCAGATACTACGCACTTGATTCCCTTAGTCGATCTCACCCACAACTAAGAGTTACATGACCCAAAAGTCGAAGACTTGATGACAAATTTATCTCACGGAAAAGTCTATAGGATTGAATAAATCTGTCTCCCATAGAAATACCAAGAGTTTTTGTTTCGTCTTTTTTGATAAATCAAGGTGAACATGAACCAATTGATAAACAGGACTTATATTCCCGAAGAACATCCTAGTATTATCAATCACCTCACAATAAACTTAATCGACTAAATAAAGAAGTAATTGTGGAATCACAAATGATGAGACGAGGGTTTGTTTGTGATTACTTTTCTATCTTGCACATAGGAGATATAAAATCTCGAGTCAATTATTTCAATTGCACTCAACACGATAGAAAAACAAGATCGATCACGCAACTACAAAGATAATAGTTGGGTCTGGATTCACAATCCCAATGAAGTCTTAAAGTCGTTAACCCATAGTCTCGAGAAGAAACCTAAGTTTAAAGGAGAATCGACTCTAGTTATGCAACTAGTACATAATGTGAGGTGTGGGGATTAGGTTTCCACAGTTGCTAGAGTTCTCCTTTATATAGTTTTCAAATGGGGTTTTGCAATCGGTTACCTTGGTAACAAAGCATTCAATATTCACCGTTAGATGAAAACACAGATTCAACCAAGCTAATATCTTTCAAGAGTTATATCGAACATAGCTTGTTAACACAAATGAAATGTATCCTCAAGTTTACATAGCCTTACCTAAACGTGTAGACCATGTTGGTTAATAATTACCCGAGGTTAGCCATATTATTACTATTATATCAACCTTATTCATCTTAAACCATGACTAGTTCAAATGACTCAAATGAAAACTAGTTAAGAGTTGTTCAATTGTTTAGAAAACACGGTGAAATCAAATCTAGGTTGATTCACGAATCAATCATGAACATTATAACCCGCGGTTTGCAAAGACCGCATTCCTTATGATTTAAATGTTTAAGTTCATGGATGGATTTATACACTTAAGTATGCATACGGGTAACAAGTACACTCAGAAGTTTCTAAAATCTAAGAAGAAATTTTTGGTTCAAAACTTAGTTAGTTTTTCCAAAGAAATTCTGGTTTGAGAATTTCCTCCAGTATGCGTAAGTGTACGCAACTAACTGTTTATTTCAACACATATGCATACACTTAATTCGGTTTATCTATAATACACTATATATGCTTATATCGAAAGATGGTTACATCATCAACTCTTTATTTCAATCATTGAAACAATATTTTCAAGAGCCGTTTTCACACACTATTAACATCAAATTATTATTGAAACCTTCCAAGTCTTACATCAAATGATTGTATCACACAAACCATGTAAGATGTTACCGAAATTTTCTTATGATATAAGATGAACTTGGTCAAAGCGAAGCTACCAACACATATTTCGAGAAATATGTAAGCGAGATATACTCAGCTTGAAATCTCAAATGTGTATGGAGAAAACTATGTCTTAACGCGACTTATGTCTCAATATAGGAGATATTAGAAATAAACTTTCCAAGTGATAGATGAGTTCAAGTATCCACATACCTTTTGTCGAAGAAGTTCCACAAACTCCCCTTAGTAGTTCTTCGTCTTCAAGATGATTAACTTGAGAAATTTAAGCTCAACTACACTATCTATGTCCTAGTCCGAGACATCTATAAATAGGCTAGAAATCAAGACTTATAGTTTTGATCACTAACATTGACAAACATGCTTGAGATAGCAACGCATGCGAGTTTGACCGAGCAAAGGTTTCCAACAATCTCCCCTTTGTCAATTTTAGTGACAAAACTATCAATACATATGGATTAAAAAAAGATAAAAAAATAAGCTTCTTATCCAAATGATTGATTTCCTTGGCATCTTCATCGCGAATATGCTTTATAGGAATGAATGAGAATGGCTTTGGTTGTAACTGTTGCTGTTGGTTCAATGGAGCTGAGAAATTGCGGTTGTGGATCTACAAGAAATGGGTGTTGCAGAGTGTAATGAAATGGATGAAATTATTGCGGCTGTTGTGAATAAAAAATGAAGGGTGCTAGATGAGTGTTAGCTGAATAGGAGGATGCAGTGCCATCTTGGCTGGAATGAAGTTCTGATGCGCTATCATTATGCAGCAAAGCCCTAGCCTATGCGAAATGGCTGTGGCCTAGAACAAGTCAGCTGAGTTAGCCCTAACTCAGACCTGACTCAATCTGACTGGTACTAGCTGATTCACTCGATGACATCACTGAGCTGAGTTGACTGACTCAGAGTTGACTAAGTTGACTTCCCGAGTTAGCCTGTTTGACCGGTGTGGGTGGACTTTGCCGTTCACCCGAGCTATTTTAGGTCACTTCTCGGCCAATTTCCGGCCATAATACCAGTTTTCCGTCGACTATTTTTTGGACATATTTTCACATGGGTATTCCTCACATTTGGGCTTGGTGGACATCTTGTTATTGGACTTTGGGCTTTGAAGACCTAATTTTTGGAAAGATGAAAGGCTACAAAAGAGAAAGTTTTCTACAACTTTGGGGATCACGTATTTTTCTACTTGGAGTTTTGGGAGAGCGGCAACTAGGGTTTACTTTTCGTTTGTTTTTCATCTTCTTCATTATTTTATTATTGATTATATGATTATGATGAACTCAAAAGCTATGAGTAGCTAAACAACTATTATTGGTTATGGGATAAAGTTGATTTCTCAACATGATATTTGAATCTATGAATTAGTTTTGTCTCAATAATTTATTGTTTGTGATTCACAATTAATAGTGTTTTATAGTTTGAACGCTTGTTTAGTCGAGTCCGGAATCGATTGAGTTTGCCTTCATCCTTATTGCTAGATTAGGGTTTTCAATACGGAAAAGTTGTTTATTCCTGATTCTAAGTAGCATAATTGTGGGTAGTGCTTGTAGTGATATATCCTACTAGTCATAAGTGAGTCATAACTTTTGTTAAAACGGATTAATGCTTTTACACGTTCGTTTGCATTGATTAGTCTTATTCCATAGAACTTATTGCTTTTAGGAGTTAAACTTGATTGTGCTTTTACACGTTAGGTTGCTTTAAGGAAGAATTCACATATACATCTTTTAATGTGTTTGTGATGAAATCAGGGAATTAGCGGGATATTCTTGCGATCAAGTTATCCTAGGACTTTTAGTAAATGAGAGATTAAAATACCAATTCTAGTCATTGATGAAAATACATGTTTGTGAATGATACTATCACGTGACCAATATCTTCTCCTTATTGATTATTCAAATTATTTTATTTGCATTGCTCTAATTTATTGCTTAGATAAAACAAAAATCCCCCCTTGGTTACTAAGAAACTGAAATTCTATAACAACAAAAGCCTCTCTGTGGGAACGAACTCTTTCTTATCACGTACTTCATTTATATTTAGTAGAGTGAGAAAGTGAAATTATTTTTGCTCGGCTGACAACCGACCAAATTTTGGCGCCGTTGCCGGGGAGGCATACGGCTTGTTATTAAGTTTTTAGTTTCTTTTTATAATTTCTGCTTTTATCTTGTTTTTTGTTTTCTTGTCTTGTTTCTCACTTGTTTCATAGAATTGTTTTCAGTACCTAATCCCTGGCTTCTAAAGATTGGAACTACCCAAGGTGCGAGATAGTTACTCGAAGAGGCACAATACTCCAACCAAATCAAGACACAATAGAAGATCAAGAGTTAGAAGTGGAACAAGAGTTACAACTAGAAGGAGAACAAGAGGTTCCATTTGTAGACGAACCACAAGTTGAAGAAGAAGAAACAATGGGTGATGCAAATCGTACACTCAAGGACTTGGCTTCTCATAGGCTTGATACACAACAGGGGTGTATTCAAACAAACTCTACTTTTGAGATCAAGCCGGGGTTGCTTAGAGAATTACCAAAGTTCCATGGCATGGTGAATGAAGACCCAAACAAGCATCTTATGGACTTCCACACCATTGTCATGGCCATGCTTCCAGCGGATATTGAGGCGGATGGTGCAATGTTGAAAGTTTTTCGTTTCTCTTTGATGGATAGTGTTAAGGATTGGTTGTACTATTTGCCTTCCGGAAGTGTCACGACATGGAATGGGCTGAAGAAACTCTTTTTAGAGATATATTTTCCTGCATCAAAGGCTACTCAAATTCGCAAGGAGATTTGTGGGATGAAGCAAAATGTGGGAGAATCTTTATATGAATGTTGGGAACGATACAAGAGATTGGTGGCAAGCTGCCCTCACCACCAATTCAGTGACGCTATGATCATCCAATACTTCTATGAAGGACTCCAATCAAGTGATAGTAATCTTCTTGACACTGCGGGTGGTGGTGTAATAGTGAGCAAGACGGTGGCACAAGCTAGAGAGTTGATTGAAAACATGGCAGCAAACTCCCAACAGTTCTTGAGTCCTGGTTTGGATGTCCTTCTTAGGAAAGTAAATGAAGTGAGCGAGGTCGAGGAACTTCGTCAACAAATGGGTAACATGATAGCAATGATGCAACAAGTTGCAGCCGCGGTGATACCAAGTTCCTCTCAAGCTTATGAGGACGAGCAAGCTAATACGGTCTTTCCAAATCAACAAAGACGGTATGATCCCTACTCTAACACTTACAATCCGGGATGGAGAGATCACCCCAATTTTAGCTATGCCAACAAGCAAGGTGCAATCCAACAACCTACTTTCAACCGTCCGAGTGGATTTCAACCACAACAACAACAATTTCAGCAACAACAATTTCAGCAACCACAAGCACAACAATCAATGCAAAATCAAGGTTCCGATATTGATTCAAAGCTTCAAACAATGATGCAAGGCATTTCCACCATGTTTAAAGAAAGTCAGCAAGAAACTAAGAGTGCTATCAAGGAGTTGCAGACACAAATGGGCTCCATGGCGATCAATATAAACAAATTGAAGGCACAAAATAGTGGGAAACTCCCTTCTCAAACTATTAACCCAAAAGAGGGTGTCAATGCTATTACGTTGAGAAGTGGTACACAACTTGTGCAACCCGGTTCCGATTCGGGCAAGGTGGAAACACCAAAGGAACTGTTTTGGAGGAGAAGAATGAGGATTCTCCCAAAACTTATGAGGTACCTATTCCTAACTCTAAAACTCCGGTTTCTACTTATGTTCCTCCTATACCTTTTCCTCGCAGATTTGCAAGTTCTAAGAAGGCGGAACTAGAAAAGGAGATTTTAGACGTTCTAAAGAAGATCCATGTGAACATACCACTCATTGATGTTATTAAGCAAGTTCCAAAGTATGCAAAGGTGTTGAAGGACTTGTGTACCAATAAGCAAAGGCTCAAAGGTAATGAAGTGCTTAGTGTGGGGAGAATGCTTGACAATCTTACAACACAAACTCCCACTTAAGTGCAAGGATCCCGTAGTTTTGACATTCCCGTCACAATTGGTAACACAATATTTAACAAAGCTATGTTGGATTTAGGTGCATCCGTTAACGTTATGCCTAAAGCATCTATGTATAATTCACTTGAGTTAGGTCCTCTTAAAAAGGCTGGAATTGCATTGCAACTAGCCGATCGCTCTAATGTCTACCCAATGGGTATTGTTGAGGATGTTCTTGTGCAGGTTAATCAATTGGTATTCCCAGCTGACTTTTGCGTGTTAGAGATGAATGAAGGTTCACCGGACTCGTCTCTTCCATTGCTACTTGGGCGTCCCTTCATGAAAACGGCGAAAACCATTATTGATGTGGACAAGGGAATGCTAACTATGGAGTTTGATGGAGAAACAATACGTTTCAACATTTTCGAGACGATGAGATATCCTAGTGATGTGCACTCTTGTTTCTCCATTGATGTTATGGATACATTGGCACAACAAGTTTTAGAATTAAATGGTGATGATGCTTTGGAAACCGTGTTAACTACATCCATGGATAATGGTGTAGAGTGTGGTAATGAATTCAAGGAATCCCTTGGTGATCTTAATTCACTACAAGGATGCTCGGAAACTCATAACATCTCTTTTATTTCTTTACCATGCAGTGATGAAAAGCTTGTACCTTCAATTGTTAAATCTCCAAAGTTAGAATTGAAACCTCTTCCCGATCACCTAAAGTATTTGTACTTAGGTGATATTGAAGAGTTACATGTGATTGTTTCTAATGAGCTTAGTGATTTACAGGAGCAAAAACTTCTAAGGGCGCTAAGGAAGTACAAGACGTCCATAGGATGGACAATTGCTGATATCAAGGGTATAAGGCCTGTCGTTTGTATGCACAAAATCCGTTTGGAGGACGATGCAAAGCCTACAAGGGAAGCGCAACATCGTTTGAACCCCCCTATGATGGAAGTTGTGAAAAAGGAGATACTCAAGCTTTTGGACGTGAGTGTTATCTACCCCATATCCGATAGCAAGTGGGTAAGCCCGGTACAAGTAGTGCCAAAGAAATCAGGTGTGACGGTGGTGGAGAATGATAAGAACGAACTTGTCCCAACTCGTGTGCAAACCGGTTGGAGGGTTTGTATTGATTATAGGAAATTGAATGCCACCACTAGGAAAGATCATTTTCCATTGCCTTTTATTGATCAAATGCTTGAACGTTTAGCTGGACACTCTTACTATTGCTTTCTTGATAGCTGATGTAGTTTTAATGTGGTAAGTAGAGTATCGTTCGCTCGGACTATTTTGAAGATTGGTTTTAGATTTAATAAACAAAATACTAGAAATAACGAAAAGATTTTAACAAAGTTGAGAGACTAATGGGAATCAGGATTTCACCGAACTCTTTTTCTATGGTTCAATTATTAATTCTTCGACAATTATAGCTCCAAAAATAATAGTTATTGACTCTAAATATTTGCCAAGGTAGATTTTATAAAACATTAATTGTAAATGGTAAGCATGGATTATCAAAACACCTAAGCTAAGCATAACCCATCAAACTAAATCACAACTAATTAATTTAAAATCATAATTCAAATTATATTAATGCAAAAGTCGTAAAAAGAATTAAATAAAGTTACCACAGTGATGAGAATTGGCTTCCTCCGTCATCCCAGCGATGGGGTTTAGCTCCTCGTATCAAAAACACGCACAAAATAATAATCCATAGCTCAAAAAGGTGTTTTATTGAAGAAATTGTATTAAACAGAGATTTGTAACGTTGTAGTGGTGTTACAAGCGTCACTGTTACAAGAGAATAAGACTGTGAAAGAAAACGATAGTTGATTGACACTCGTCGTTGAATTTAAGACCGTTGTTTGAATGTAAGTCTGTTCATGAGTCCTGTTCTTCGTGTTCTTGAACGACACTTCAAGTGTCGTTCGCAACCTATCTTCTTCCTCTTCACTGCGCTGCCGCAACTCCTCTGCAGTGTGATTCTATGCCTCCAATCGACCCCAAAACTCTCTCGACTTTCTTCCTAGAACTCGTACCACCCCATTTATATCAAACGGGGCGAAAAATACCAAGAAAATCTCTTCTTCTCCTCCACGGCAAGTCACGATATTATTTCTGTTTTTATCTCTTATACACGTCTATGGTTGCTTTGTGAGTTGTTCAAACTATCCCAAGATACTGAGAGGAATCAAATCGAGAGAAGAGATATCCTCCTTTCTTTCATCGGAACTTCCATATTAAGCTTCCAAACCTTCCCGAGAAAACTATCCTCCCTGTTTTCTTCAAATCAATATCAGGCCCAACTTAATCCAATATGAGACCCATACATGACCTGTTTAGCCCTTCCGAGTCCATTAAAACTATTTCTAGCGATTGAGTCACTTGAAATCCCCCAAAAATCCAATCCCAAAACTGGCCTCGCTGCGTGAATATTTCCCGCCAAATTCTATATTTGAAATGTTGAAGAAGGGATGCCCCTAACCCCGAGTAGGGGTGCGAATAGTACATGCCCTGGGTTACCCCTTAGTAATTTGGGGTACCCCTTATCCATTTTCGGGTTCCCTTTAGCAATTCTTCTGAGGTGTAATTATGACTTTTCTGGGGAGTCTGCAGCATACTTCCGGGGTGCCTGTAGTTCGTCTTCTGGGTGCCTTTAGTAACTTTCTCCCACGAGCGCAAAAACCACTTTTCGAGCCAATTTCGCCGCAAAAGCTTATTTCTCCAAAAACACCTACAAAGACATAAAATACCAAAATAAGTGCAAAATCGAGTACTAACATTACAGAGAATTGAGACTAAAATAGACACATAAATGCGTCCATCAAATACCCCCAAACTTATTATTTGCTAGTCCCGAGCAAATCAAAAATAAAATAAAATCCTAACTCACTGTCGCAGGCATCGTCGATTGCATTTAGCGTATGCAATAAGCCTTTAAACCCCTAGGTGGCCCTAGTGGCCGAGTTATAGTCTCGGGAGGGTTTACCAGAAATATACCCACAAAACCTTTACTCCAGGACCCTAACTATTTACGCGAGAACCTTGGAAGGCACTAAAGAATCTCCTTGGTTGGCATACTTATTGACTACAGGAGGAAGTACCCTGATGCGAAATTCCAATTGTTGTACACGAGTTTGCACTCAAGCATACTAAAATTCATATATAAGTCACATTGCTCTACTCAGATAGTTTCTGGACATCATAACCAGAGTCGACCAATCACATGGATAGAGTAAGAAATGGATATAGAAAAACGTAGATGGTTTTGATGTTGTCTCGGTGAACGGTGTTTCTCATATCTGTCTGAAGGCCACTGCCAAAACGAACCTATCATAATGGATGAGATACTGGTCTGGACTAATATCAACACACTGGCATATACAAGGGAACCAATGGTCGATAATCCTAACTCTAGGTCAACACAACTGGCATATACAAGGGTTCCAGTGGTCGACTTTATTGAATTTATTAGGTTGGTCGATGGTGGTCTCATTTTTTTTTTTTTTTTTTTTTTAATCTCAATCACTCTATTTCACCCTAGCAGTGGTAACAACTTGAATCGTGAGCCCCACCTAGTCACTTAGACAAACATATTTTGAAGAAAACAAACAAAAAATAGAAGTGAAAAGGATTCAACGAAATATGGCGAAACTACCATTTTTTTTTTTCTTTAATTCTAACACCTGAGCTCTGTGCTTTTATGAATAGACTCTTTAGATGTTTCCATCTAATCAGATTGGTTCCTCAACTCCTACAACCAAAATGCTTCCATCCACTTAGATTGGTTAGTGCCATCCTTAATAAACATAAATTTCTAGGCTCTGGAGTTTATTTATTGCAACTAAAAAGTTTCTCCCACACCCCCAAACTTAAATCTAACATTGTCCTCAATGTTCTAAAGATGAAATTAAAAGCATGAACAAGGAGAAACTGTTACCATTTTAAGCAAAAGAGTTAAGGAAAGATATTACCGTGTTGCATGAGCATGGGTTACCTCCCAAGAAGTGCTAAGTTTAACGTCTTCAGCCAGACATAGAAAGAATTAATCACTTCATATCATAAAGCAATAGCCGAAACAACTGTGGATCATCTGCATCAAAAAGTGTTAACACAGATAAAAGGAAACTGCAACAAACCAAGAATAAACATAGCACACCCTTGCCTAGTTTCCTGTTTAAGACAACTACATCTAGTTGTGGTTCAGGTTCAGGTTCTATAAAGGGGTCTAAATAAAATATTTTCATGGGCTGCACCTCCTCATAAGTAAGATATGAAATATCAGGTTCTAAGGTTTGGAAAAATTTAGAAGCACACAATAGTAACCTGAATAATTGAGGATCCTCTAAGTCAATCAGATTTGACTTACACAGTTGACCATAATGAGAGTGGTGGTCATTCTTAAGCAAATGTGTCATTTCTATTTTCCTAAAATAATTAGGTTTAGTCTCAGAACTTAATAATTGACACATTTCAAATTCAAACGTTCCCACATTTGGAAGAAAAATATTTGGTGGGAAAACAAAATCAATCTTGGTATCATAGCCCGAGTAAACCACATCAACCAGAGGATGGGTTTCTAACAATTGAACTTCTTCCTGGACATTATTAGGTTCTGATGAACTAGTATGAAGGCAATCTGGCACAATGGTTGAGGCACATATATCAAGTCCCAAGTGAGGGATCTCTGTAAGAGCTAAAGGTAAGGCACATGGAGAATGATAGTCACCCCCAAACTTAGAGTTTTGGGTGTCTCTAGATAAACTAGCTACAATTTCCCTAATTTCTAGATCATCAGAATCCTGAAAATGGTCAATTGCTTCTTGGAGGTCATATTCAGGTGACACATCCTCATACATGTTTAAAAGCTCTACGAGTTCATCTTCTTCGTCTAAGACTGTTGTTTCTAAATCTGTAGACTCTAAAATATTATTCTTAGAATAAACTCGTTCCTCTAAGCCAATATCGGCTTCATAATCAAAAGGAAATACTACATCGTCTAAAACGGGAGTATCTCTAGTCAAATCCTCGTCCTTTTGAATAGGTGAATAATTATTAAAATTATTTGGATTTGAAATAGAAATAACATTATCATTATAAAGCTCAATTGGAGTATCAAATTCCTGATCACTTTGCCTACATATTTCAGATTCTTCATCAACACTATCCTCATCATAACATGAAAATGGTTGAACCTCTTCTAAACAAGTAGTGTTACCAATTCTAACCTCGTCATCTTGATTATGCGAATAATTATTCTCATTTTTAAGGCTAAATTGGTAATCAAGATTATTCCGAGCAATTCTTTCGTTCATTTCTAACAAAACCCTAGTTTTCTCAGCTATTATCTTGAGAGACTCTTCTAGAGGACGAATAGGACCAGAAGGAACACCCATCAGTTTGAGAGACTCTTCTATAAGACGAGTAGGAACGGAAGGATCATGATAAGGACTAGTTTTCAACTGTTTAATTAAGTCGTCCAAAGACGAGGAACTAGTACTGTAATATTCCTTATTTTCTTGCTCGTATGACATGTGCGCGTGCGAATAGTAATTGGGCTCACTATGATATGAACCATAACCTTGAAAAGGTTGGTGTTCTCAACCACTATGCACACTGTGGTCAAAGTAGTACTGTCCATTCTGAAAATCAGTCGGATATTCACTGTATTGGCTATTGTAATACCAGTTCGACATTATTTTTGTGCAAATGCAAATGCAAGGTCGACTAAAATGGGTAGGCTCAGGTTACCACAGCAAAATATACCCAAAGGTACGAGGTGAGGTTTGTGGACTTTGCTGGTAACTCCCATAAGGCCCAAGGCACGGGTTCAGCTTACTAATCCACGAGTTTTCCTAAAATCGGTAGTCTGACGATGCAATTGGTGTGTGCACGTGTTATATTTTTTTTTTAATAAATAAATAATATAATAAAAATAAACAAACAATATATACAAGTCCAAAAGAAATATAGAAAAAACTAACAAAAATAATATCTCCGGTTTTCTCCTTTTTTTTGGCAAGTTCGACTTTCCACTTTCCGTTTCAAGCAAAACATGAACAACAAAAACAAAAACACCAAAGACGTAAAATAGAACAAAAAATTAAATAAAAATAAAATATATACAAAACCTAAAACCTAAACCTATATACAAGTCCGCGTCGGCGGCGCCAAAAACTGATGTAGTTTTAATGTGGTAAGTAGAGTATCGTTCGCTCGGACTATTTTGAAGATTGGTTTTAGATTTAATAAACAAAATACTAGAAATAACGAAAAGATTTTAACAAAGTTGAGAGACTAATGGGAATCGTGGATTTCACCGAACTCTTTTTCTATGGTTCAATTATTAATTCTTTGACAATTATAGCTCCAAAAATAATAGTTATTGACTCTAAATCTTTGCCAAGGTAGATTTTATAAAACATTAATTGTAAATGGTAAGCATGGATTATCAAAACACCTAAGCTAAGCATAACCCATCAAACTAAATCACAACTAATTAATTTAAAATCATAATTCAAATTATATTAATGCAAAAGTCGTAAAAAAGAATTAAATAAAGTTACCACAGTGATGAGAATTGGCTTCCTCCGTCATCCCAGCGATGGGGTTTAGCTCCTCATATCAAAAACACGCACAAAATAATAATCCATAGCTCAAAAAGGTGTTTTATTGAAGAAATTGTATTAAATGAGATTTGTAACTTATTTGTAGTGGTGTTACAAGCGTCATCATTACAAGAGAATAAGACTGTGAAAGAAAACGATAGTTGATTGACATGTCGTTGAATTTAAGACTGATGTCGCTGAATTTAAGTTCCGCTTTCATGAGTCTGTTCTTCGTGTTCTGAAGTGTCGTCTGCAACCTATATTCTTCCTCTTCACCTGCTGCTGCTGCAACTCCTCTGCAGTGTGATTCTATGCCTCCAATCGACCCCAAAACTCTCTGACTTTATTCCTAGAACTCGTACCACCCTATTTATATCAAACAGGGGCGAAAAATACCAAGAAAATCTCTTCTTCTCCTCCACGGCAAGTCACGATATTATTTTCTGTTTTATCTCTTATACACGTCTATGGTTGTTGTGAGTTGTTCAAACTATCCCAAGATACAGAGGAATCAAATCAGAGAAGAGATATCATCCCTTTCTTTCATCGGAACTTCCATATTAAGCTTCCAAACCTTCCCGAGAAAACTATCCTCCCTGTTTTCTTCAAATCAATAATCGGGCCCAACTTAATCCAATATGAGACCCATACATGACCCGTTTAGCCCTTTCTGAGTCCATTAAAACTATTTCTAGCGATTGAGTCACTTCCGAAATCCCCCAAAAATCCAATCCCAAAACTGGCCTCGCTGCTTGAATATTTCCCGCCAAATTCTATATTTGAAATGTTGAAGAAGGGATGCCCCCTAACCAGAGTAGGGGTGCGAATAGTACATGCCCTGGATTACCCCTTAGTAATTTGGGTACCCCTTATCCATTTTCGGGTTCCCTTTAGCAATTCTTCTGAGGTGTAATTATGACTTTTCTGGGGATTCCGGCATACTTAGGGTGCCTGTAGTTCGTCTTCTGGGTGCCTTTAGTAACTTTCTCCCACGAGCGCAAAAACCACTTTTCGAGCCAATTTCGCCACAAAAGCTTATTTCTCCAAAAACACCTACAAAGACATAAAATACCAAAATAAGTGCAAAATCGAGTACTAACATTACAGAGAATTGAGACTAAAATAGACACATAAATGCGTCCATCAATAGCTATTCAGGTTATAATCAGATTGTGATAGCGCCGGAGGATCAAGAGAAAACCACTTTCACTTGTCCTTTTGGTACTTTTGCTTATAGAAGGATGCCTTTTGGCTTATGCAATGCTCCAGCTACCTTTCAAAGGTGTATGGTAAGTATCTTCTCAGAATATGTTGAAAACATAATCGAAGTGTTCATGGACGATTTTAGTGTCTTTGGTGATTCATTTGACCTTTGCTTGAACAACTTGTCTCTAATCCTTGAACAATGTGTTGAAACAAACCTTGTGATGAATTGGGAGAAGTGCCATTCTATGGTAACTCATGGCATAGTTTTAGGCCATATAATATCTTCTGAAGGCTTGGAAGTTGATAAATCTAAGATAGACCTTATTCATGCTTTAACCCCTCCCACTACGGTGAGGGAGATACGCTCTTTTCTTGGTCATGCAGGTTTTTATCGTAGATTCATCAAGGACTTTTCCAAGATAGCATCACCACTTTGCAACTTATTGCAAAAAGATGTGGTTTTTAACTTTGATGAAAAGTGTATGGCGGCATTCAATCGTTTGAAAGAACTTTTGATTTCAGCCCCTATCATTAAACCACCGGATTGGAGCAAGCCTTTTGAGCTCATGTGTGATGCAAGTGACTATGCGGTTGGTGCGGTGCTTGGGCAACGTGTGGGGAAAATACCTCATGCTATTTATTATGCTTCTAGAACGTTAAATGATGCCCAACAAAACTACACAACCACTGAAAAAGAGTTGTTAGCCATTGTTTTTGCTTTGGAAAAGTTTCGCTCTTATCTAATTGGTACAAAAGTTGTTGTATTTTCTGATCATGCAGCACTTAGGTACTTGCTAATTAAGAAAGAAGCGAAACCGAGGCTCATATGGTGGATTTTACTCTTGCAAGAGTTTGATATTGAAATCAAGGACAAGAAAGGAATTGGGAACACCGTTGCGGATCACTTGAGCCGTCTTGTTGTGTACAAGGAAGCTATCCCACTGCGTGAAAGTTTCCCGGATGAGCAACTATTCTCAATTTCCTTTGGAGAACCATGGTATGCCGATATTGTCAATTACTTGGTGTCTAAACAAATCCCAAAGAACTTGTCTCGTGTTGAAAGGGATAAACTTAAGAAGTTAGGGAACCAATACATATGGAATGATCCATACTTATGGAAACATTGTAGTGACCAAGTAATAAGAAGGTGCGTTCCCGAATCTGAATTTAATTATATCTTGTCTTTTTGTCACTCTTATGCTTGCGGAGGACATTTTGGGAGTAACAGAACCGCTCACAAGATACTTGAAAGTGGTTTTTATTGGCCAACCTTGTTTAAGGATGCACATATATTTTGTACAACTTGTGATAGGTGCCAAAGAACAGGCAATCTAGGTGCCCGAAATCAAATGCCACAAACTTTTATTCAATTTATTGAAGTTTTTGATGTATGGGGTATTGATTTTATGGGTCCTTTTGTCAACTCCCATGAGAATTTTTATATCTTACTTACTTTTGATTATGTCTCTAAATGGGTGGAAGCTAAGGCCACCCCAACTAATGATTCTAAAGTGGTTTCAGATTTTGTGCAAGCTAATATTTTTGCAAGGTTTGGAATTCCAAGAGCCATAATTAGCGATGGAGGTTCTCACTTCAAAAACAGGATCTTACAAGGCTTGTTGAAGAAGTACAATGTGTCGCACAAGATTGCAACACCTTATCATCCCCAAACAAATGGACAAGCCGAGGTGTCTAACCGAGAGGTGAAATCCATTTTAGAGAAGACGGTGAACCCAACAAGGAAAGATTGGAGCATGCGACTTAATGATGCTTTGTGGGCTTATAGAACCGCATATAAGACACCTATCAGGATGTCTCCCTTTAGGCTTGTGTATGGTAAACCTTGTCACTTACCCGTTGAAATTGAGCGTAAGGCGTTTTGGGCTATTAAGCAATGCAATATGGAGATGGATGGGGCTGGAAAGCAAAGGAAGTTACAACTCCAAGATCTAGAGGAGCTTCGCAATGATGCATTTGAAAGCTCACGCATTTATAAGGAAAAGACGAAAGCATTTCATGATAACATGATTTCTAGGAAACAATTTTGCATTGGGCAAAAAGTGCTTTTGTTTAATTCTCGCTTGCATTTATTTTCGGGTAAATTAAGGTCACGTTGGATTGGACCTTTTATTGTTACTAATGTGTTTTCTCATGGTGCAGTAGAAATTCGTAGCATAGCTACAGGAAAAGAATTTAAAGTTAATGGGCACCGGTTGAAACCATATTATGAGAATTTCACTTCCGAAGTGGTGGAAGGAGTTAATTTTGTGGACGTACTCCCTCTGGAGGAGTCATAGAAAGCAAGGAGATAGTCGGGCTGACAACTTTAAACCAAGCGCTAAATGGGAGGCAACCCAAAGGATGAGTATTTCTTGTCTTGTATTTATTTCTTGTTTTGTTTTTAGTTTTTTCTTGTCTTGTTTTTATTTTTTCTGATTTCTTGTCACATATCATGTTCGAATTTCCCACCTTGACTTACTTTGGATGATTCAATTTACATTGAGGACAATGTAAAGTTTAAGTGTGGGGGAGTCGCTAAGCATTTGCATTGTAAAAATTTCAATTTTTTCGATTTTTTGTAAATTAGTGAATAAAAAACCTGGCTTGATTGGGGTATACTCAAACTAATTGGGGTATACCCAATTTTATAGGGACTCTTTTTTAAGGGCAAAGGGGGAGGTCAATGGGTAAAGTTACAAAATTACCCTTTCCCATTATAACTCTAATTACTACCTAAATCAGTTTTCATTCTCTTCATTTCATCTTCTTCTCTTCTTCTTATCCTCCACAACCTTACCGGCTCCATCACCCCCCCACCACCACCAAAACTCGTCGATCAATTCGTTAAAATCGTCGATTCGAAAACTCCGATTAATCTTCATCAATGGATCCACCACGGAAGAAGGCAACTCGTATGAAAGAAACTAATCGAAAACCCAATGAATATAACCCTGGAATTGCAAATTTGGTTGCTAAGAAAGTGAAGAAAAAAACGGTTGAAGAAGAAGAAATTGAACCCGCTGAAACACGTGAAATGGTGCGCTTAAGAAAGTAAGGGCACACTTAAACTCACTCTAGTACTTCAATTTCATGTTTGCATGTCAAATTAGGTCAGAAAATTCGAATTTGTGAATTGGCAGTTGCGACGCCGGCAAGGTTTTTTTTATCGACCTTTCCGGGATTTCATAGTTAGTGTTTGGTAAAGGGATGGTATAAGGTTGAAGAACTTGCTTGGCTGTATAGTTTTAGAATCGCTACTAGCAGGGCGGCGGAGTTATTCATCCGTATACCATTAGGCGTCTTTTTCTTTTAATGAAGCCGGCATCTTATTATTGTTTACCCTTCCGGCTACTTGTTTAGAATGTTTCCTGATGCCTAGAGTTTTTGAGTCCGGAAGGGTATTTATATAAAACCATTCCGGCTATTTTTCAGCCGGCGATGTGTGGGAAATGGACCATTCCGGCCGGTTTAGTGAAAAATCCAATATTTTTTTGTGCGCCGGAAGGCTATTTTTATGATACACTGCCGGCTTTGTCGTAGACGGCACTCATCTTTTGGTCGACCTTTCCGGCCATTTTTCCGCCGGATATGTTGTATATGTCTAACCTGCCGGCCTGTAATGTTTTTTTTTCTGAATTGTTCTTGTTCAGATTGCGAATGGCAAAGAAGAAAGCAGCTCTGAAAGCAGCTCTTAGTCCTCCTTCAAACCCTCCTCGTGTTGGTGATAAACTCTTGTCTTCAAAACATCGAGGGGTATATGTTGTGCCGGGAACGACCAAGGTCTTAGAACCACTATCTGAACCCAATGATTTAGACGAGACTCCAGATGAAGACCAATCAATTCCATCTGGTAGAAGAGGTGATGATGATGATGTTGATGAAACCAATCCGGCTGCTGGAGGAGGTAACAATGATGATAATGATGATGGTGATCAAGACATGCCTGAGGCTGGAGGAGGTAATGATGATGGTGATGATGATGATGGTAATGGAGATAAAGGTAAGAATATCATCGAAGATGAAATTGTTGAAGAGGAAGAGGAACAAGAAGAAGAAGGAGATGGAGATGGAGAAGGAGAACAAACTCTAGCTGTTGTTCAAGCCACCGAAGCTTCGGCTTCAACTTCAACCGAACGAAGAAGAGGGTGATCACTAAACCGGCTGATTCTCACATGCCTCCCAAACACTTGATGGTTGCACTGAAAGAAGGTGAGCCTCCAAAAGGGACCCCAACAGATGGTGGAGCTTTTCTTTTTGGATACAAACACTCATGGGCATGTACGGTCCATAATACTATCGTAAGTAATCTTAATCCGTCTTTGTTATTTATTCAAGTGTGTAACTATCTTAATTAAATTTGCATCAAGTGTTTGCATTTCTTTTCATTTTCTTTTTTTTTTTTGGTATTTAGGATCACAAGCATGCCATCCGTCTCATGAGGCGCCAAGCTTCGTGTTCAGTGATGCATACTTGGAATCTTGACTTGGAATGTGAGGAGGTGAAAGTGATTGTGAGGAACTCCGGGTTGTTGCCTGCGGTGGAGAGTTCGAATATTAATCATGATAAAGTTACCATCTCTGCATTCTGTGAGCGGTTCTACGGAGAGACTGATACTATGTTATTCCCATTCGGTGAGATGGCGATAACTCCCGATGACGCTCAACAAATTCTAGGCCTCGAGGTTGATGGAAAAGCAGTCACCGAGGGATTCGATAATGCCATTTCTTTCGAGAAGATTTACGAATTGAGCAAGAAATTGTTCGGTTGGAGTCAGGTTCAGACGGATGATGTTTCTTGACAAGAAGGATGGTCGACTAACCAAGAAGTTTAATGTGAAGAAGTTGAGGGACGGATTATGGAAGACTCGGGAAATCCTTGTTAGGGAAGGAATGGTGCACCCGGTGCGAATCAATGCTACCGCGGCCGCTTATTTGCTATACACCCTGGGCAGATGTATCTTCCCCGACAGTTCCGGAAACCAAGTCGAGGCCAGTTACTTGCAACTATTGGATCCCTTACATGAGATGCGTGGGTATTCTTGGGGTACTGCGGTGGTCGCCTTCTTGAACAATGAGTTGACAAAATCTTCTAGGGCACTCACTAAGCAAGTTAACGGAAACACATGTCTCTTCCAGGTAATTTTATTTTCTAAAACATTTATATTCGCAAAATTCTCGAAAGGTTCTTACTAAACTTTTTTTTCTTTTTGCATAGGTTTGGATATATGAACGCTTCCCTTCTTTGTTCAAAGACAACTCTTACGTCAAATTGGATAACAGTGTTCCGGTTCATTTGCCAAGAGCGCAAAGGTACAGTTTTAAGGGTACTCAGGATAAGTAAATGCCGCAAAATCTTATGAAACTCCGAGCCGCCATCGACAATTTGACTGCGGAAGAGGTGATATTTGATCCGTATCGAGAGGATAGAAATCAAGGTTTAATCCCAAGGAGAAATGAAGTTGTTGCATTATACTATGGACCCTTGATGACTGTGTTTGAAGGATTTTTAATGTACGATCCACATCGGGTAATGCGACAATTGGGTTACATCCAAGAAGAACCTCATTTCGATGCAGCAAATCCGGCCTTTACTGTGGATATGAGTGATTGCACCACCTCCCAAAAAGGTATGAACGTCTCTTACCTTCCAGCACCAACTCAAGAACATTGGGCTGATAGGCGTCACGGTCAAATCGATGTGAGTCTTTTGGACGAGGTGACCACCGGTCATGAAGCTACTGAGAAATACATGGCTTGGTACTTGGGTTGGGCTCGTCCTACTGTGATTAGGCCAATGACTACTGAAGAACTGGCTCGTAAGAAGAAGATGGAATCGAAAGACCCAGCAACATTGCTTAAGATATTTGTAAGTATTTTAGAGTTGCTCTTACTATTTTAAGATTGATTGCATTACCGAATCATTCTATTAATTGTTTGTTGTTTAATTGAATATAGAAGGATCAGTTGAAGACCTTTGTGAGGGTGTTGTGTTGCGCGAAAGACGAGGAGGAGAACTGTGCAAAGCAAGCACATTGACTATGCTTGCAATGTTGACAATGAGGATGCCCATCTATTGTTCAAGCAACTTCAGGCTGAAGTAAAGGCGGAAGAAAAAGCTATTAAGGATGCACAAGCCAAGATAAAGGCTGATAAAAAGAGGACTCGTAGTGCTCGTGGTGGTGAAGGTAGCAGCAGTGGTCCTGGTGGTGAAGGTAGCAGCAGTGGTCGTGGTGGTGAAGGTAGTGTTCCAAAACGGGGCCGTGATCGTCGTGGTCGTGGTCGTGGTCGTGGCCAATGAATGCTTTCCTAGTTCATTTCTTTATGTTGTGGTGGACAAATGTTTAAGTTAATGGTGTGGACAAATGTTTTTTTACGGTTTATGGGACATGTTTCGTATTTTGGACAAAAAATGTTGGATTTATAGTTGTTGAATGAATGGTTTGTTTAGCTATATAAAGTGTCGTATTACCTTGCCGGCATGCTTTTTTTAATCTACCCCGTCGGCTGTCTCAGGGCCGGCAAGGTTGTGAAATGCCAGACTGCCGGCCCTGTCAACAAAAATTGTGTAGTTACCAGGGCCGGCAAGGTTGTGAAATGTCAGACTGCCGGCCCTGTCAACCAAAAATTGTGTAGTTACCAGGGCCGGCAAGGTAATATGATTCCAACTAAGCCGGCGTTTTTGTAGCCGGAAGTGTACGAAAATAGAAACCCTGCCGGCCATATCTTGAAAAAAAAAACATTCTTCTGATGCCTAAAATCATGTAAGGTCGGGAGGGAAACAAAACAATAAAATGCCGGCGGTATTTTGGCGGCATGCTAATGAACCCATACATTTCCGGCCGTTTTGCGACCCCGGCATTGTAGCAAATTTTGACCACGCCGGCGGGTTCAAAATTCAAATTTTTGCAAGTACAAAGCATTGATTCACTTGTACTTGGATACTATAACGGCCAAATTTGGGCACCATCCTATAAATGCACTACTTATCTCCACAAAACAACACACAACTATTTGCATATACTCTCCAAAGCTCATATCATCACACACTCCATCTAACTCACCCAATAGCTCTCTACACACAAGAAATGGCTTCATTTGATTCTAATGAAGATTTGGCAATCACCAAAGCTTGGTATGCAGAGACTAGAGTTCGAAGGCAGTCCTCCATAAGGGTGGATTCCACAACCTTTTGGGCTAGGGTTCACAACACTTTTAGCCAAGAGTGTGGGAATCCTAACTCAAGAAGTGTTCAACAAGTGCACGATAGGCACATAGTCATTGAAAATGCGATACTTGCTTATTTAGCTATCCAAAAACCAATTTTCAACGCTCCCCACTTTAACTTGTCCATTGAACAATTTGTAAGTATTTTTGTGGTTTATTTTACGTGATCCATGTTGTTTGATCTTCCAAATTAAACCGCACTAACAAAGTAAGTTTGTGTTATGTTTTTCTAGCATGAAGTCGCCAAAGCGCGCTACTTGGAGGAAAAGGGGGAAGCATTCGCATTCGATGCAAGCTATCAATTCATGGAATCCAAAATCCCGGAGTATGCCCCTGAGATGATGGAGGGTGTATCGTCTTCGGAGGAGGAAGATTGATGGCTTTAGAAGTTTTTGTATAGGTTTTGTGGGTAGACCTCTATGTAAACCCTCGCGAGACTATAACTCGTCCACTAGGGTCGCCTAGGGGTTCAAATGCTTGATGCACATGCTAAGTGCATTCGTTTTTCCGTCGACAAGGATTAGGTTTTATGTTTCAATCAATGTAGTAACCAAAATTGCATGAATAAAGTAAATTACATCTTCCATATTATGTCAGCCGGCAATGTTATAATTTTTTGCATGTCGCCTTTAAGATAGCCGGAAGGGTAGGAAATATGTACATGCCGACCGCAAGATTGCTGCCCAAGATAGTCGGCGTGTTCTTCATCCGAGGACCATTCCGGCGGATATCTGGTCGGCAGCTTATTCAAAGTTGAACCTTCCGGCGGAAGAGCGATCGGCAGATAATTCAAAGTTGACCATTCCGGCGGATGTTTGGTCGGAAGCTTATTCAAACCACGACCTTGCCGGCTTTATGCATTTTCAAAACCAAAATTTTTGGATCGAAATCGAACTCATAAGACGGATCAAAAGGTTAATCTACTGAATTCATAATTTTAAAATTTTAATCTAAACTCAATTAATTAACCTAATCAGAATTTTAGTGTTAATTAACAAAGGGCATATTAGCCATTTAGAAAAAAAAAGGTTAAGGGGTGGCTTGGTTTTACTTCATAATGATCAGATTTTGTCTTATTGGGTATACCCCAATTATTTGAGTATACCCCAATCAAGCCAGGATAAAAAACTCCAACTTGTGGTTAGTTTAGAGTCACATAGTATACATGTCGCTAAGATTACATCGAGATTCTCATAAGAGTGACTGAACTTAGAGATGACATAGAACATGATCGGGTTTCTTACTTGTATGAGAGTTAAAGTTGGATTTAACCATGCCAGTGGCAAATAAGGTGCAGACTGAATTCGGTATTAGAGTAGTGGTCCCCTATAGTGGAGACTACCCATGTTACATAATGTGAGGCACCGACCTTCAATTCTTTGTACCTGTCTAAATATGTGCTTTTAGAGTGTGTGTCACCGTACGAAAATTTCGGGCATAATGGTGAGCTGCCCAATCTCCCACCAATAGAAGCACTACTTTGATCTCTTGAGTGCTATTTTATCAATCATGATGGTGACATCGAATTTCTAACTTATATACCACTTGTAATCTTGTTCGCAGTTAGCACCATCCACTTTATCTCTCTCTACACCAACAGGTCCATAGAAACACCATCATCATCAACAAGAGGAGCATCACAAATTCGAAGGAAAGTTGAAGACGTTCAAGGTTTACAATTTTAACAATGAAGACTATTGTACAAGAGCGAAGATTATCAAATGAGCGAGCAGATTTCAGATTCAAGTAAAGCAACAAGACAAGGTGCAGAATTTTAACAAGTTGAAGACTATTGTACAAGAGCGAAGATTATCAAGGATGAGAGTTCGAGAAGTTTATGATATCAAGAAGAAATATCCATAATGAAGTTTCAAGCAACAAGGAATTAGCGGAAAGAATCATATTGTCAAGATTCTAAGAAGTTCAAGATTTTATCATCAAGAGTTGAAAACCGAAGACGAAGATGAAGACACCGATTGAAGACCGAAGACGTTTCTATGGATGTTGTGAGAGTGGTGCTAACTGCACGTCGAACGGATAACGAGGTAAGTAAGCATATTCCCACCTTCGTTAAGTGGTTGATTTCCTTTCTTAGAGATCGTCAGAAAAATGGGTTTTTCAAAATGAATTAAAGATGTGGGTTTTCAAAACAATTCGGAGGGTTTTGCCTTCTTACCATTCAACGTGTCACAGGATTCTCTTTTCACTCCTACCTGGACACATGTGTGACCCATAAAAAGCTATTTATTATTCAGAGCAACTTCATAAAATCCTTTCTTGTGAGGCAGAGTCGAGACTTTTTATCACTCCGAACCCGAATTTCTTTCGATAAGGGATGGTTATTTCTCTCTCAACTTTTAAGGATGAGATTGTGTTAATATATGTGTCTAACTTCTTATGACTAGTGTGCAGAATCTCTATGTCTTCTTAGCGCGTTGGATGCTATCATTACGGAGAACTAGTAAGTTAGAAATGTAGGTTTTGTGGGTATATCTCTAGTAAACCCTCACGGGAGTTGTTTGTATCCTTTAGAATAAGTTTTGTTTGATTTGCTCGGGGACTAGCAAAGTCTAAGTGTGGGGGAATTTGATAGGTGTTGTAAAACACCTAGATTTATATCTAGTATTTATGTTTTCTTTGCTATTATCCTTGTGAATTGCATCTCTTATGTTTAGTTTTGAGTTATTTAGGTACTTTGGAGTCATTTGGATCAAAAGAAGGAGAAAAACGTTCATTTGGAGCATAAAAAGCAAAAATGTCAATTCACTTGCGAGCTATACTTGGAGCGGGCTAAGAATATGCGCAACAACGAAGTGAATAGGCAGTCGGTTCCGCGAAACTGACAAGCCATTCATGAGATCTGGGCAGCCCTTATCCAAGTCAATGGGGTGTCTATATCAATCTTTACTCCTACACAAAACCTAAATTTCAGAGAAGATTTATTTCTTCTTATCATTAGCTTTCTTTTACTCCACCTGAAATTCGGAGAGATAAAATGGTGCAGCTACTTTTTGAGGAATTTGTGGCAGTGGTAAGCTTCTGGATCGAATTCAAGGAGATGAGGATGTGAATTTAAGCTCTGCTCGGAGGATGAAGAACAAAAAGAAATTCTGAGTTTGAGAAGATGAGATTAGGGTTTTTGTAATTTTGAACCTGAATTTGAGATATGAGAGAGATCGAGAAGAATCAGGGGTTGAGAAAGAAGTGGATATACCTGTCATGGGTTTGTATGGATCGAGAAGAACAAGGAGACAAAGCTGCTATTGTTGATTTCAGAGACAGAGATGTGCTGTTGTGAAGGGATGAAGATGATGGTCGCTGTGCTAACAAGGGTTTGAGGAAATCGATTAAGAAAAGAAGAACGATCAATGGGTGATTCTTAGTGGTGCTGTTGAACTCGAAGATAGAGTCACGGATGAGACGATAGAGCTGGAGGCAGTGACGGTGTCGGAGGTGGAGTTTCAAGACTACTCGAACTAGGGAGAAGATAATGGTGTTGTTGTTGATAAGGGGCAATGAATGGAGTGTGTTTGATTGAATGATTCTGGGTTGTGTATGAATTTGAATGCTGCTGGGAAGGAGATGTGCACAGTATCATCAACTACAAGCTTAAACCTGTGTTGTCAGTTTCTTGCACACCAGTTGCTTGTAGAAATTCAAAAACGAGCAGCTCTTGACTGCAAGTTTAACCGCATGATGCCATGATTGATCTGGTTGTCTGAGTTCGGGATCTGAGATGATAGTAAGCTGTGATTGATGTTGGTTGATGAGAACCAGTCTAGCTCAAGTCGTACAGAGAAGATGCAGGGAGAGCTTGAGAAGTCAGTTCGAGTATGAGAATGAAGGTTATGGTGGCTTACTGTCGGTGTAGGAGGAGCAAAGACTGAACGATTATTTGGAGCTGATATATATATAGGACGCCTGAGTCGTGATGGAGATACAGTGACGGAGTTGTTTTGGTTGATTGGTTGATGCTCGAAGGTCAGAGAAGAGATGCAGTCAACGAGAAGATGGAATGGTTTTTGTTGTGTGTGATGGTGGTCGACTGCAGCCATATGGAGCTCGAGAGGAGTCGGGTTGTTGAGTTATGCCATTGATTCTCGAAGTTGAGGAATTGCAGGTAGCAATGGAGTTGCAGAAATGGCTAGGCACTGGTGGATTTGGTTTGCAGTGTTGGCTGTGAAAACATTGGTGGTGCTAAGCTTGGAGGTTGCAGGAAAGCTGCAGCAGGGTCAGAGATGATTGTTTGTGTTGGTTCAAGAATGAATAGATGTATGCTAGGAAAATACAGGGAAGAACAGGTATTGATGATGACACTGCAGCTGCAGTTATGGCTTGAGCAGTCTTTGTGAGTTTATGGCTCAAGCTTGGCAGTAGTGGAGTCTATGGTTGTTGGTTCAGATAATGGGTGCAAGGGAAACTGACAAGAGATGCAACTGTAGTTGTAAATGGGAGTTACTGGTGATTGCAGTTGAGATAATAACGAGTGGTCTGATGGTGGTAACTGGAATGGATTGAGTAGTTGGTGCAGTATGCTTTATAGGAATGAATGAGAATGGCTTTGGTTGTAACTGTTGCTGTTGGTTCAATGGAGCTGAGAAATTGCAGTTATGGATCTACAAGAAATGGGTGTTGCAGAGTGTAATGAAATGGATGAAATTATTGTGGCTGTTGTGAATGAAAAATTAAGGGTGCTAGATGAGTGTTAGCTGAATAGGAGGATGCAGTGCCATCTCTGCTGGAATGAAGTTCTGATGCGCTATCATTATGTAGCAAAGCCCTAGCCTATGAGAAATGGCTGTGGCCTAGAACAAGTTAGCTGAGTTAGCCCTAACTCAGAAATGACTCAATCTGACTAGTACTAGCTGATTCACTCGATGACATCACTGAGCTGAGTTGACTGACTCAGAGTTGACTCAGTTGACTTCCCGAGTTAGCATGTTTGACCGGTGACCAGGTGGACTTTGCCGGTCACCTGAGCTATTTTCCGGACACTTCTCCGGCCAATTTCCGGCCATAATACCAGTTTTCCGGTGACTATTTTTGGGACATATTTTCACATGGGTATTCCTCACATTTGGGGTTGGTGGACATCTTGTTATTGGACTTTGGGCTTTGAAGACCTAATTTTGGAAAGACGAAAGGCTACAAAAGAGAGAGTTTTCTACAACTTTGGGGATCACGTATTTTTCTACTTGGAGTTTTGGGAGAGCGGCAACTAGGGTTTGCTTTTCGTTTGTTTTTCATCTTCTTCATTATTTTATTATTGATTATATGATTATGATGAACTCAAAAGCTATGAGTAGCTAAACAACTATTATTGGTTATGGGATAAAGTTGATTTCTCAACTATTATTGGTTATTGGTTAGGCGTCAAAAATAATTTACACTTTCTTACTACTCAAAATATATAATGAAGCAAGGGCAAGAAAGGATCGTTCCCACAGGGAGGACTAGGTTGTCAATATGTTTCGGTATCTTATAAGTAACACCGGGGATTTTCTGATTTTAATGTAACTAAAATAAAAGCAAAGCAATAAAGGTAAACAAATCAAATCAAGGATAAGAAAGTATTGGTCATGGATTTCATCTTCAATCACAAACATGTTTTCAACACAATAATTAGAATTGATATTTTAATCTCAACTTTTATCAAAGGCCCTAGAATACCTTGATCGCAAGAATATCCCGCTAATCTCCTCTTGTCATCAACAAACACATTAAAAGATGCGAATATGAATTCTATCTAAAGGAACAACCTAACGTGTAAAAGCACTAATCAAGTTTAATTCCCTAGATGCATTAGGTTCTATGAAATCAGGCCAATCAAAGCAATCGAACGTGTAAAAGCACTAATCCGATTTAACAAAGGTTATGGTTCACATAAGATCATAAGAATATATCACTACAAACTATATTTATGCTACTTCAGAATTATCATATTTATGCTACTTCAGAATTATCACTTTTGCGTATAATAACCCTAATCTAGCAAAAGACATGCATGTGAGTTCTACCAATTTGCAACTTGAAAAACAAACATTCAATCATATGACAATATTATTGGTGAATCATAAACGATAATATGAGAGAAAACTAATTTATTGAACAAAAACTCATGTTTGGAAATCCAACTAATCCATAACCAAAAGAAAACTCTAGCTCATATTCATGGAGTTCATAACAAGAAGAAAGAGAAAAGACTTCATGGTTCTCAACCCTAGAAAACAAAGTAGAGGCCAAGAATATGATAAGATATCCCCCATTAGGTAAAAGTCTTCTCTTTTTATATGTTTCTCTATTTCCATAAAGGATACTCCTTCCAATATTAAGTCTTCTCAACACCCATCTCCAAGTGGTCCACCAAGCCCATGTGTGAGAAAAAACCCATGTAAAATTATGTCCAAAATTTGTCGCCGGAAAACTTGGATTATGACCGGAAATTGGCCGGAGTCCGGCACCTGAAAGTATCTCAGGTGACCGGCAAAGTCCGCCCGGTCACCAGTCAACGATCCAACTCGGCCGGATCAACTCGGTCAAGCACCGAGTCAGCTGAGTTAAACCAGGTCATCAGGTGAGTCAGAGAGTCAGCTAGTTAGATGATTGAGAGTCAGCATCTTCTTGTCAGACCTGAGTCAGAGCTGAATGGACTGAACCCATTGCACGGCCTGAACCTGTACAGCACAATCATTGTGCTTCACAGCTCCTTGGCCAGCCATCTTGGCTGTGCATAGTTTTGCAATAAAAGCCATCTTGGCTCTTCCATCTAGCACCAATTCAAGCCAATTTCCTCCTTGAACTGCACCTGCTATTCCCTGTCCTAACATACATCTAAATTCATTCATTCATAGCACCAGTGCCTTCTCTGACCATCCCTAACCATTGCATCTCCTTCTTGACCACCTTGACTGCAGCAACTCCATTTAGCACATAACATCATGACCTTCAATTCTGCCTCAAAGTCTCCCATGCAGCTCACTTCCCAATTGCAGTCCCATTCATAGCACACAAGCATTCACACTTCAATTATAACTCCACCTGCAGCTTCCCTGCAACCATTCCTCGCACAAAGTGCCATATCTCGCCAACGCCCGATATTCCAACTCGCACACCGCAAATTCTAAGTCATGCCCTAAACTCCTCTTAACTCGCAGGTTCCCATCTCGTGCGTCTCGAGAATCACATACACTACTCTTGCATCTAACTTTCCTTCAACACCAACACAAGTACCAAAGCACACAGACTCGAGCTCCATCATCAGTTTGCTAGTCTCGATCTCCTCCTTCACATCGCATTCTCTATAATTCACAGCATCAGCATCTCCAGCTCCTGCAACATCTCAAGGCATTCCAGTTGCGAAGCAAGAGCAAACTGCACCTGCATTGCCGTCACCTGCAATTCCTAATACACTCAGTACCAACATCTTGTCCCTGTACAAGCATTTCCAGCTGCAGCTCTTAACCAACTTCTGAAGCGGCGCAATTCCCTGCTCAAGCTCATACCAGACCCATTCTCAATTCAATACTACTAGTGCTTCATTGCCTCAGCCACCCTGCAATCTCCATTGCACATTCAGTCAAAACCCATTCTTTCTCTGACTTCATATGAACCAGACTCAATTGAGTTTAACCCATCTTTCAATTAATCCCTGTAGTTCCATCACTACAAAAGCATCAGCTACCACCTACAGTTTCAGCTCATAACCACCATACCATCTCCACAAATTCCTTCCAACAGCCACATCTTGTTCTTGACAACAAACCCTAGATTCAATTGGCAGAAAGTTCACCAACTGTGACTCAAACTCTGCCCAATTTCTTCCTTGTCTCAAGAACAGACCCGCAACTAATTTCAGCAGCAGGCAAGCATCAACAAACCCATCTTCATATACTTCAAATTGATATCCATTCAATCACAAACCCATCTTGAATTCATTCTCCCTTGACTTCCACAAGAACACGACTCAATTCCTTGATTTCTTCTCAACAGCAACCACCAACCCATCATTTCTTCTTTCTGTAAGAATTCCAACAGAGCATCTTCCATTAATTTCATCAATTTGAAGCCATCTCGACTCATCATCTCTCAATCTCATCTTCCCTGTAAATTCATCTTCAAAACATCACAAACCCTAACTTCTGTGTCACCACCATAAGCAACAGATCCATCATTCTTCATGAATTTCTGATTCTCACCCACTCTGTATTTCGAACATCAACATATACTTCATGAACTGCTTGATTCAAATCCTCTACTTTCAATGTTATATTCGGCAATATCTCGATTTCAAATTCAATTTCACCTCTTTCAATTTTTGGGGAAAATGATTGAGATGATTAAGAGACATATTCTCTCGAGTTTAGGGTATAGAAGTAGGGTTGGTTATTAGCATCCGGTCACTGCTAAGGGTTAACCAGATGACCGCCCCTTAACCTTGGGTCGGCTCCATATATCACTCGCTTCTAAAATGACCTTTTTGCACTTCTGGCTCAAATTGAGCGATTTCTTCTTCTTTTCCTCCGTGCGACTCCAGAATACCTGATGACTCAAAAACACGCGTAAAGTACATAATTCACAAGAAAAAATAGCAAAGAAAGCGTAACTACTAGATAGTAAATTAGGTGTTTTAGACACCTATCAGATTCCCCCACACTTAGACTTTGCTAGTCCTCGAGCAAATCAAACAAAACAATTATAAAGAATACATACAACTCCGTGTCGTCGAGGCTACGGTTACTCTTAGCATAAATAACAAGCCTTTAAACCCTTAGGTGTCCCTAGTGGACGAGTTATAGTCTCGTGAGGGTTTGCTAGAGATATACCCACAAAACCTACTTTTCCAACTTACTAGTTCTCCGAAATGATAGCATCCAACGCGTTAAGAAGACATAGAAATTCTGCACACTAGTCATAAGAAGTTAGACAAATAAATGAACACAATCTCATCCTTAAAAGTTGAGAGAGAAATAACCATCCCTTCTCGACACAAATTCGGGTTCGGAGTGATCAAAAGTCTCGACTCTGCCTCACAAGAAAGGGTTTTATGAATTTGCACTCAATAATAAACAACTTTTTATGGGTCACACAGGTGTCCAGGTTGGAATGAAGAGAGAATCCTGCGACACGTTGAATGGTAGGAAGGTAAAAACCCTCCGAAGTATTTTGAAAACCCACATCTTTTATAATTTTCAAAACCCATTTTTCTGACGATCTCTTCGAAAGGAAATCAACCACTTAACGAAGGTGGGAATATGCTTACTTACCTCGTTATCCGTTCGACGTGCAGCTAGCACCACTCTCACAGCATCCATAGAAACGTCTTCGGTCTTCAATCGGTGTCTTCATCTTCGTCTTCGGTCTTCAACTCTTGATGATAACTCTTGAACTTCGTAGAATCTTGCCAAAATAACTCTTTTTCTTCAAATTCCTTGTTGCTTGAAACTTCATTGTGGATTTTCCTTCTTTCCATTGGCTTTATTGAAAGAATACAAAACTAAAAACGAACTATACAACCCAAAATATGACACAATGAATTTTTCTTGTCTTTTTTTTTTTGTCATTTTTTTTTTTATATATATATATATATTTTTTCATTTTTTTTATGAGACAAGACAAATAAAACAAATACAAAATGAAAACAAAAACAAAATAATAAAACTAATAATGAACTTAACAAAATTTTCTCTTGTCTCTTTTTTTCTTTTTTTTTCATTTTTTTTTTTTCGAGACAAGAGAAATAAACACAAACTGAACATACAAATAAAAATAAGTACAAATGGCCATGGTATAAGTATTTTACTTCACAACTTGTATGTCTCGATATCATAAACTTCTCGAACTCTCATCTTGATAATCTTCGCTCTTGTACATAAAGTCTTCAACTTGTAAAAATTCTGCTCCTTTCTGTACTGTTGCTTGTAAACCTTGAACGTCTTCAACTTTCCTTCAAATTTGTGATGCTCCCCTTGTTGATGATGATGGTGTTTCTATGGACCTATTGGTGTAGAGAGAGAGATAAGGTGGATGGTGCTAACTGCGAACAAGATTACAAGTGGTATGTAAGTTAGAATTCGATGTCACCATCATGATTGATAAAAATAGCACTCAAGATATCAAAATAGTGCTTCTATGGTGGGAGGTTGGACAGCTCACCATTCTGCCCGGAATTTACGTACGGTGACACACACTCTAAAAGCACAAATTTAGACAGGTACAAAGAATTGAAGGTCGGTGCCTCACATTATGTAACATGGGTAGTCTCCACTATAGGGAATCACTACTCTAATACCGAATTCAGTCTGTACCTTATTTGCCACTGGCATGGTTAAATTCAACTTTAACTCTCATACAAGTAAGAAACCCGATCATGTTCTCTGTCATCTCTAAGTTCAGTCACTCTTATGAGATTCTCGATGTAATCTTAGCGACATGTATACTATGTGACTCTAAACTAACTACAAGTTGGAGTTTTTTATTCACTAATTTACATAAAAGTTGAAAATTTGAAAAATTTACAACGCAAATGCTTAACCACTCCCCCACACTTAAACTTTACATTGTCCTCAATGTAAATTGAATCGTCCAAAGAAAGTCAAGGTGGGAAATCATAAAACAATATGCGACAAGAAAAAATAAAAACAAGAAAAGAAAAATTAAAAGATAAGAGATACAAAACCGGTGGGTTGCCTCCCACTTAGTGCTTGGTTTAAAGTCGTCAGCCCGACTATATCCTTGCAAGTTTCATTCCCCATATACCAACAATCTGAAAAGTTGTGGATCCTTCCATAGAACCTGTTTTGCAAACACGAGCTTCACACAAATATTAGTAATATAAAATAGAAATGAAGCTATTTGCCGATAAAAGCTTCCCCCACACTTATTCTTGTCCACACTTGGAAGTGTATAAAGAATATAGAAGTCGGGTACTTCCACGGTTTCTTGTTCCATAACCTGCATAGTATGAGAATCAAGTATCTCTAATGGTGGAAAACGAGAAACAAAGTCATTCAACAATATTCTCGAAGCACATATATTCAACCCAATAAGAGGTAAAGGAGAAGAAACAATGGGCAAAGGGTTAGACAAACCTTGCACAATCTCTTGTATCATAAAATCCTCTTCATCCTTGAAAAACTCAAGTGAATGATTCACCTCTTGTATATCATGGTCCTCTATCAAACCTTGCAACCATTCTTCGTCCGTTTCTGCCTTAACCATAGTTTCGACATTAACATCATCATTACAGTCATTTGCAAGCTCAATTGGGTCTTCCATAATATTGGTCATACCAATCACATTCTCAACACACTCCTCTTTGTTGTAAGGCACATACTCTTTTGCGGATCCAAATTTTATTATAAGAAACTTTTCTAGAACACTCGAAAATGCACCATCCTCAAGCTCCACCCTTTGAATAGGCTCTTGATCATTATTAAGATCAATGCTTGAGTAATCTACACAAGTGTCGACATATTCCTCTTCGTCTTCATCTTGATCCCAAAAAGACTCCTCGGAGATGTCACCATGAGTTGTTTCAAGCAATGTATTATAATCACCATCACTATCATAGTCAACATAAGATTGGTCCTCGCTGAATTTAGTGTTGCTAATCTCTAACTCATCCTTTTGAATAGGTGAATGATCATTATTAAGATCAAGAGTTGAGTTAACTACACAATTATCAACGAAAGTGCCCAAGGATTGGCCTTTTTCAACATTAGCATCAATCAAATATTCATCACAAACCATATGCACATTAGAATTATCCATATCTTCCTTGCATTGATCAATGCCTCTTCGCAAGCTAGCAATACCTTCACGAAGTTCTTGGAGTTGCTCGTTTGTAGTCTCTTTAGCTTTTTGAAATTCTTCTTGTAAAAAGTTGGAAACTTTGTCTATAAAGTTAGAGACTTTTTGTTCACGAGCATAAGAATCCTCCCATCCTTGTGGTTGTTCACACACATACCCTCCATAAGGTTGTTGAGGAAAACCATAAGGTTCCATGGAATATTGGTCATAACCAATGAATTGGTGTTGATTATACCCCTGGAATTGGTAGTTGTCATATTGTTGAGGTTGTTGAAAATCGCATCCGTTGTTCCAATATACTCCGTCCATAGAAATTGATACCTGAAACAAGAGTTCTCAAAACTATATTAGGAACCAGAAAATAAAAACTAAAAACAAAAACTAAAAACAAAAATAAGAAACCAAAAACAATTAACAACCGCTGCCTCCCCGGCAACGGCGCCAAAATTTGATCGCTGTCGTAGGCGTCAAAAATAATTTACACTTTCTTACTACTCAAAATATATAATGAAGCAAGGGCAAGAAAGGATCGTTCCCACAGAGAGGACTAGGTTGTCAATATGTTTCGGTATCTTATAAGTCACACGGGGGATTTTCTGATTTTAATGTAACTAAAATAAAAGCAAAGCAATAAAGGTAAACAAATCAAATCAAGGATAAGAAAGTATTGGTCATGGATTTCATCTTCAATCACAAACATGTTTTCAACACAATAACTAGAATTGATATTTTAATCTCAACTTTTATCAAAGGCCCTAGAATACCTTGATCGTAAGAATATCCCGCTAATCTCCTCTTGCCATCAACAAACACATTAAAAGATGCGAATATGAATTCTATCTAAAGGAACAACCTAACGTGTAAAAGCACTAATCAAGTTTAATTCCCTAGATGCATTAGGTTCTATGAAATCAGGCCAATCAAAGCAATCGAACGTGTAAAATCATTAATCCGATTTAACAAAGGTTATGGTTCACATAAGATCATAAGAATATATCACTACAAACTATAATCATATTTATGCTACTTCAAATCAGGAATTATCACTTTTGCGTATAATAACCCTAATCTAGCAAAAGACATGCATGTGAGTTCTACCAATTTGCAACTTGACAAAACAAACATTCAATCATATGACAATATTATTGGTGAATCATAAACGATAATATGAGAGAAAACTAATTTATTGAACAAAAATTCATGTTTGGAAATCCAACTAATCCATAACCAAAAGAAAACTCTAGCTCATATTCATGGAGTTCATAACAAGAAGAAAGAGAAAAGACTTCATGGTTCTCAACCCTAGAAAACAAAGTAGAGGCCAAGAATATGATAAGATATCCCCCATTAGGTAAAAGTCTTCTCTTTTTATATGTTTCTCTATTTCCATAAAGGATACTCCTTCCAATATTAAGTCTTCTCAACACCCATCTCCAAGTGGTCCACCAAGCCCATGTGTGAGAAAAAACCCATGTAAAATTATGTCCAAAATTCGTCGCCGGAAAACTGGGATTATGACCGGAAATTGGTCGGAGTCCGGCACCGGAAAGTATCTCATGTGACCGGCAAAGTCCGCCCGGTCACTAGTCAACGATCCAACTCGGCCGGATCAACTCGGTCAAGCACCGAGTCAGCTGAGTTAAACCAGGTCATCAGGTGAGTCAGAGAGTCACTAGTTAGATGATTGAGAGTCGGCATCTTCTTGTCGGACTCCGAGTCGGAGTTGAATGGTGAACCCATTGCACGGCCTCCGAACTCATGACAAGCACAATCATTGTGCTTCACAGCTCCTTGGCCAGCCATCTTGGTTGTGCATAGTTTTGCAATAAAAGCCATTTTGGCTCTTCCATCTAGCACCAATTCAAGCCAATTTCCTCCTTGAACTGCACCTGCTATTCCCTGTCCTAACATACATCTAAATTCATTCATTCATAGCTTTAGTGCCTTCTCTGACCATCCCTAACCATTGCATCTCCTTCTTGACCACCTTGACTGCAGCAACTCCATTTTAGCACATAACATCATGACCTTCAATTCTGCCTCAAAGTCTCCCCTGCAGCTCACTTCCCAATTGCAGTCCCATTCATAGCACACAAGCATTCACACTTCAATTATAACTCCACCTGCAGCTTCCCTGCAACCATTCCCTGCACAGTGCCATATCTGCCACGCCTTCAAGCTCATACCAGACCCATTCTCAATTCAATACTACTAGTGCTTCATTGCCTCGGCCACCACCGCAATCTCCATTGCACATTCGGATATGGTGCTCCATCATCTAGTCCGATCAAGTTCCTCCAATTTTTTCTTTTTTTTTGATTTTTTTTTTTAGTAAAGGCAGCTCCAACATCATTCAACATCTTTGTCCTCCCAAACATCAAAACCTCCCAAATTGAATAATAGCTCGCTGACACCTATCACATGTGATACAAAATGCATCCTTAAACAAAGTTGGCCAAAAGAAACTACATTCTACCGTCAAAATGCACAAGCATATGAGTGGCAAAGACAGTCGTATTACTTGGTCACTCTCCATAAGGATCTCTCGAAACTTCTCACGCAGGTCTCTTTGTTCTCACTCCTTTCTGTCTTTGATTTCATTCAATATTATCTTGAGGAAGCTTCCTGCTCCAATCATTGCTCATAATACTTCTATCAAAGTTAAAACCACATCTTTTTGCATTTCAGACATATCTTGAAAAGTCCTTGATGCTCATGTATCTACTCACCACCATCTTTAGATTTAGCATCAAACCTTTAGAAGATATTATATCCAACGAGTTACCATGAAACGGGGCAAAGGTCAAATGAATCACCAAAAGCTACCATAACTCAAAGCAAAGGCATCCTTTCTTATAAGCCTCCATCTAAAAGAAAAACTTTTCTTAAATTGTATTCAATTTTCTTATAATCAATACAAATCTCCAATCGTTTGCACAGAGAGCTCCATAAACAATCACACCGTACTTTTAAGTGACTTGGAAGAGGTTTCAATTTAAACTTGAGATTTAATAATGATGGCACAAGTTTTTCATTATTCAATGGTTTCTTTCATCTCATCACTATACGCATAACCGTTGTTAGGAGAGAAGAGCACTGCTTCAAAGTATCACTACCATTCAATCAAACAACAATGTGTCCATCATATCAATGGAGAAAACAAGATGGACATAAAATGTCAAACGATTATTTCTCCATACGCTTCCTTGTCAACATCAATAATGGTTTTCGCCGTTTTCATGAAGGGACACTCAGAACCTCATCCATCTCTAACACCAACACCATTGCATATTCCAGACGCGGCATGACATTAATTAGTCCAACATAGTTTTATTAAATGTAGTGTTCTGACGGAATCTTTCTGACATCTCACCCATTTGTTGACAGACCCTTCCTTAGAATCACATCCTCAACTACTTACTCAAGAATTGTTGTGAGTTCAATGTTCTCAATCAACTCTAGCTTGAGCCACCGCCTTGTTCACTAGTTCATTGCAATTCCTGAGATGCCTTCCAACCAATCTGCTCTCAACATTCAACACGCTTTGCTTCATTGTCCCTCGACATTGAAAATATCTCCAAGAATAGTTTCACTTCATTCCATGTCAGCATTTCCAGCACTGCGTATATAAACGAATCACTTTCTAACTCCGCCTCACAAAATAATCAAGACATAAAATAAAAGAAACTCTTTGCATCTAACTTGCCTTAGAAAAATGTTTGTCAGATCTAAACAAGTAAAAGTAATTAAAAGCAAAAATAAACATAGAGAATAATCAACGGAGAGAGATATTGGTCAAGGACTTGTGTTAGTCAGAGAATCAAGAAAGCAATTCGACAATAGTGTATCTCCAGAACATATCAAGTTATCGTAGCTATGATCAGTTCAATTAATCACCACTAACTAATCAAACACTCATATCCTACTACAATACTTCAATCATGTGATCAAGCTTCAACACCATCGGCATCTCCGGCTCTACTGCACTCCACAATTGCTTAGTCACACATGCAATTCAAACCGCCCTAATACAATTACATTTCGCCATTAACCAACATCTTGTCCTGTCACCATACTTCTTCATTCAAGCCTGTGGAAACTTTTCGGCGGCGCATTCAAGCTCATGCGAGACCCATTCTCAATTCAATACTACTAGTTCTTCCATTGCCTCAATCTCATTGCACATTCATAAGACTCCATTCTCCTCAATTCAATACTACTACTTTTCAAAACCCATTCTTTCTCTCGACTTCATATGAACCAGACTCAATTGAGTTTAACCCATCTTTCAATTAATCCTGTAGTTCCATCACTACAACAAAGATCGCCTACCACTGCATTTTCAGACTCATAACCACCATACCATTTCCACAAATTCCTTCCAACAGCCACATCTTGTTCTTGACAACAAACCCTAGATTCAATTGGCAGAAAGTTCACCAACTGTGACTCAAACTCTGCCCAATTTCTTCCTTGTCTCAAGAACAGACCCGCAACTAATTGCAGCAGCAGGAAAGCATCAACAAACCCATCTTCATATACTTCAAATTGATATAAACTCGAATTGAGTTTACCCATTCAATCACAAACCCATCTTGAATTCATTCTCCCTTGACTTCCACAAGAACACGACTCGGTTCCTTGATTTCTTCTCAACAAAGAACCACCAACCCATCATTTCTTCTTTCGTAAGAATTCCAACAGAGCATCTTCCATTAATTTCATCAATTGAAGCCATCTCGACTCATCATCTCTCAATCTCATCTTCCCTGTAAATTCATCTTCAAAACATCATAAACCCTAACTTCTGTGTCACCACCATAAGCAACAGATCCATCATTCTTCATGAATTTCTGATTCTCACCCATGAACTGCTTGATTCAAATCCTCTACTTTCAATGCTATATTCGGCAATATCTCGTTTTCAGATTCAATTTCACCTCTCTCAATTTTTGGGGAAAATGATTGAGATGATTGAGAGACATATTCTCTCGAGTTTAGGGTATAGAAGTAGGGTTGGTTATTAGCATCCGGTCACTGCTAAGGGTTAACCAAATGACCGCCCCTTAACCTTGGGTCGGCTCCACATATCACTCGCTTCTAAAATGACCTTTTTGCACTTCTGGCTCAAATTGAGCGATTTCTTCTTCTTTTCCTCCGTGCGACTCCAGAATACCTGATGACTTAAAAACACGCGTAAAGTACATAATTCACAAGAAAAAATAGCAAAGAAAGCGTAACTACTAGATAGTAAATTAGGTGTTTTAGACACCTATCAGCTATCATTATGCAGCAAAGCCCTAGCCTATGAGAAATGGATGTGGCCTAGAACAAGTTAGATGAGTTAGCCCTAACTCAGAAATGACTCAATCTGACTGGTACTAGCTGATTCACTCGATGACATCACTGAGCTGAGTTGACCCGACTCGAGTTGACTCGATTGACTTCCCGAGTTAGCTGTTTGACCGGTGTGGGTGGACTTTGCCGGTCACCTGAGCTATTTTCCGGTCACTTCTCCGGCCAATTTCCGGCCATAATACCAGTTTTTCGGTGACTATTTTTGGGACATATTTTCACATGTGTATTCCTCACATTTGGGCTTGGTGGACATCTTGTTATTGGACTTTGGGCTTTGAAGACCTAATTTTGGAAAGACGAAAGGCTACAAAAGAGAAAGTTTTCTACAACTTTGGGGATCACGTATTTTTCTACTTGGAGTTTTGGGAGAGCGGCAACTAGGGTTTGCTTTTCGTTTGTTTTTCATCTTCTTCATTATTTTATTATTGATTATATGATTATGATGAACTCAAAAGCTATGAGTAGCTAAACAACTATTATTGGTTATTGGATAAAGTTGATTTCTCAACATGATATTTGAATCTATGAATTAGTTTTGTCTCAATAATTTATTGTTTGTGATTCACAATTAATAGTGTTTTATAGTTTGAACGCTTGTTTAGTCGATTCCGGAATCGATTGAGTTTGCCTTCATCCTTATTGCTAGATTAGGGTTTTCAATACGGAAAAGTTGTTTATTCCTGATTCTAAGTAGCATAATTGTGGGTAGTGCTTGTAGTGATATATCCTACTAGTCATAAGTGAGTAATAACTTTTGTTAAAACGGATTAGTGCTTTTACACGTTCGTTTGCATTGATTAGTCTTATTCCATAGAACTTATTGCTTTTAGGGAGTTAAACTTGATTGTGCTTTTACACGTTAGGTTGCTTTCTAGGAAGAATTCACATATACATCTTTTAATGTGTTTGTGATGAAATCAGGGAATTAGCGGGATATTCTTGCGATCAAGGTATCCTAGGACTTTTAGTAAATAAGAGATTAAAATACCAATTCTAGTCATTGATGAAAATACATGTTTGTGAATGATACTATCACGTGACTAATATCTTCTCCTTATTGATTATTCAAATTATTTTATTTGCTTTGCTCTATTTTATTGCTTAGATAAAACAAAAATCCCCCCTTGGTTACTAAGAAACTGAAATTCTATAACAACAAAAGCCTCTATGTGAAAACGAACTCTTTCTTATCACGTACTTCATTTATATTTAGTATAGTGAGAAAGTGAAATTATTTTTGCTCGGCTGACAACCGACCAATACACAACGAAGGAGGCAAATTATAAATACACATAATCACCGGCCAACAACTGTGTGCAAGACCGAAACACCCATTCGGATTGAAACCGTCAGTTGATATCCCAAGTGTAACATTCCTTGGTTCCTTGGCAAATTCTGGCGAAAAACTATCTGCACATCGCCAAGCTAAAGAATCGACAGGATGACGCATGATGTTTATATCTGACTTTTCTCTAGAATGCCAAGTCATTGCCTCTGCGATCCATGGTTCGATGTAAAACCTTTTCAAGCCTTGTAATCAACGAAAAATGTTTAACCGTCTTATGAGCAACGGTAGTAAGCTTCCTCTCATCATTAAAAACCTTCTTATACCTAGATTCTTGACAAACAGGAAACTTCACCAGCGATGCATGATCTTTCCAATACAAAACACGGTCATTTACACGGGCATCATATGTTACATAATCCATTCCTAGTTATTGGATCATCTTTTTCACTTACGAGTACTTAGATGGCGAGTGTATTTTCTTGGGAAGCAACTCCTTCATCAACTCTAAGAGTGCAGTCATACCATTATCAGAAAAACCATATTGTGTCTTTATGTGATTCAACTTGATAGAAGCATATAATGATGTCACTCCTTTAGGACACGATGGATACAACGGTTCTTTTGCACGCTCATAGACAGATTCTTTTTTCTTCCTTTTCCTAGTTCCAGCATCATTATGAACCCCACTATCTATTCTAATATTGTCATCTACTATAGCAACACCATCATCCTCAACAACATCTCCTAAATTTTCACCCTCACCTATAGCAGGATCAACAGCCACATCTCATACATTAACATTTTCTACATTCTCAGCTACATCGCCATTACTAGAGTTATCCACATGTGACTGTGCTTCTACTTCTAACTTTTCCCCATGAAAACGCCATCTCGTATATGTAGAAAGAATACCATACTTAAGCAAATGCAATGAAATTTCACTATGTGGCCCCAATCCTTTACCATTCTTACATATACTACAAGGGCATGAGAATAAGGTATTTCCGCCACCATTTCTATTAACAAACTCTATAAGTGACCTAACACCTTCTATGTACTGAGCAGACTTACAAGGACATTTCATCAATCCCTTATCAACCATATATGGCATACCCTAAAGACAATATCTATGTTAAAATTCAGACAGTATATGTACACTACATCAATACAAAATCAGCAGCATTTTTTGATATGATATCTACTACAAACCATAAAAACATATACTTTCTATGCAATTAAAGCTACATGTTAGAATTCAAGTGTATATCATGAATTTGATATATCCCCTTCAATTCTAACATGTAGCTTCAACTGAGTCCCAGCGGTAGGGTTACCGAATTAAGCCCTTAGGTTAACGACAAAAACATCCTCTCAACAAAGAGAGAATGAGCTACAAGTAGCTTTTGCGATTCACCACTAGGACCATTTTTATCATGCTCACTGAGATTCTATCAAAATCAAAATCAAAATCAGACTTACGAAACTTATTAAGTTCAGTCCATACAAACTTATAAAAATCTCTAAGTTCAGAAATTATACAAAATTTCTAAGTTCAGTCCATACAAACTTATAAAAAAATTTAACTTCGTACCATACAACTTATAAAAATTTCCAAGTTAAGAAATTGCACAAAATTTCTTTAAGTACACCACTAGAACCATTTTTATCATGCTCACTGAGATGCTATTATCATCAAACTTCAGCTAAACAATATAAAAGGAACCAAAATAATCAAAACAATTTCATAGTTGGATATACCTTCTTAGTTTTCCTAAACCAACTCTGACCAGTTCTTCTTCAAACTCTAATGAACTGAACTTCAGTTCTTCAATCTTGACAAACCCTAACATGGAAAAAAAAAGGGTATTAGATTCAGATAAACAACAAACCATAAAATGGAAAGAAAAATAAAGAAATAAAAAAACTGAAATTGAAAGAATCAGATTCACAAGTGAAATCGAAAACTGAAATCAAACATTAAACCCTAAAACCGATAAACTTAAATGGAACCCTAGGATTCGATAAACTTAAATCAAAATCTTTAAATCCTAGAAATCAAAGTCTCTGAACCCTAAAAATCACAACTGAAACCCTAGAAATCGAAATCTATAAACCCTAAAAACTATGTAAAAAATTATACCTGATGATATAGAGTTCTACACGATGATATAGTTTATAGATTGAGAGAAAAAAAACAGCTTAGCTGAGCAGATCGATATAGAGATGGAGATGGAGAGGAGGGGGAGGAGAGACTGAGTCTCTGTGGTTTGGCGGAGAAAAAATGAACATGAAACTCGATTAAGGGCAGGATATACCCTAGATTGGGATTAAGGGTGGAAAAAAAAAACGAAGTCTTGACCGAAGTTTGATTGGGGCATGTTTATCAGCTCTAGTGTTCCCGACCACGCACGTGGTTCACACACTTGAACCGAGCGCAGTTGCAATTCGCAACCTTGCTAGTGAGGTTGCAATATTCGCAACGACAACCCTCTGTTGCGAAAAATTAGCAACGAAAATTTCGGAACCGAGCTAGTGCCGTTCTTGAATCTGGGTTACAAATCCTTTAAAATGGTGTAGTGATATTTACATCTTTTCCATCAGAACACATGATGCTTGGAGTCTCCATACGTGTATGGGTTTGTGAGAGGATATCACAATTTAAACTCAACAGGCAGTCTTAAGATGAAAAGAGTTTCAGAGAAGGAAAATGAATGTAGGGTTATGGAACCTTTTAACCACACAGGTTCACACACGCTCAATTCACGACCCTAAAGAGAGTGGAATTGACGAGAATAACCCTCTTTTATTGAATACACATGGAAGTCCCTTTCAATATCAATCAAATTAGATATGAAAGAATTTCAGATCATACAACAAAACTCAGAAAACAAAAACAAAATGTTCTCTTCGTATCAGACTTTATGGTTCCTCAAGATAGATATATGAAAATTGTTCTTAAGTGATAATATCTACGTCCGTACATGGCTAGGGAAGATATAATTCTTATATTGATTCATATCGCATTAATTGCTCTTTTTGTTCGTAACTGGCCTAGATATTAGTTTTTTGAAGATGATTATTTTTACTCACGAAAATTTTATGTCTCAGTGCCTCTAACATTAAGATCGTTATTTTTAAATTCTTTGTTCGTAACTGGCGAGAAGAGAGAAAAATATTGGGATACAAATCTACTTTGTTCATAACTGGTGAGTAAATTTCTTAATGTCCCAGAAAGTCCTTCTCTTGTGACTAGAGTAAAGGTCGCTCATGTTGTTGTTTCAGGAATGACATCAAATGAGGAGAGTTGTTTTGAACTCGTGCTTAAACGTCATATCTTTGTGGGGAGAACGGATGTGGAATTGTAGGAGATGTTGTACCTATATATCTCCTTGATAAAATCTCCGAGTTTCTTGATGAAATCGTCTAAACTAAAAGTTTGTATGTGTTCTCTAATATTAATACTCTTTTGTTTAATTCATTGTGATCCTTGTTTCTCGCCTTTGCAAATGTTGTTCACAAAAAGCGGGAAAATTATTAAGTAGTATCTTACTACAACATATGGTTTCTCATAGCATTATGTAATGGCCAGTGGATTATGATCTATAGGTTTTATGTAAGTATTGACTAAGGGGGAGAACATATCACTGTAGCATTGCTTCAAAGTTGTAATATAATTGAACTTCGAGGAAGATAACAATGCTACATTTTTGTATAACAACCATTGAGTAAAGTGATTTTTTATTATAACATATCTCTTTTCGAGTATTCTCATTAGTTTTTATCGCTACGGATCTTCAACAACAAAGGTGTTGAATGAACACATGTAGAACCATAGAAGAGCTTGAAGTACGAAGAATTCAAGACATTTATTGAAGATCCAAGGAAATCAAAACATGGTGGATTTTGAGCTGAAAGATTATTTTCTTTTGAATCCATACGTATTGAATAGTTTGGTCATTAAAATTGACAAAGGGGAGATTAATAGAGAAATGCTCGGTTGAACCCAAAAGTTTTGTTATCTCAAGCTTGTTGTCAATCTTAGATGATCAAAACTATATCTTGATTTCTAGCTTACTAAGTCAAGTCTCGGACTGGGTTAGAATTTGGTAGCTGAGTATCAAACATCACCCTCGAAGACTGAAGATCGACGAAGACATTTGGAGAACTTCATTAATCAAGTATGTGAAGACAGAACCATTCTATTTTACTCACTATCTTACCATTCTATCTTTTGAGACTATGACGTATGACTTATAGTAGATTTATTGTAAAAAAGAAAGTTTGAATCAGGCTTGTCTTGTTAAACATCTCCAAATATGATTCAATCAAGGATGTTCAAAGGTCCGTAATAATATTAGTCCGAAACAATTTATTGTTCAAGAATTAATTTGTGGGTCAATTGGGAATTGCCCAAGCAAATGATTCTATCTTTTGGAAACATGAAAATAGAGAAATACAGAACTTCTTTTATTTCCGGCTCAGGGTAGGTTGGTCAAATACTTCCCAAACCATATCTGAGTTTCAAAAATACAGGAAGGTTTGTTAGAGCCTTTGCTCGGTCGAACTCGCATGCGTTGCTATCTCAAGCATGTTTGTCAATATTAGTGATCAAAACTATAAGTCTTGATTTCTAGCCTATTTATAGATGTCTCGGACTAGGACATAGATTGTGTAGTTGAGCCTTAGACTTCACGGCGTTCATCATTTGAAGACGAAGAACTACTGAGGGGAGCTTGTGGAACTTCATCAACAAAAGGTATGTGGAGACCGAAACTCATCTATCACTTGGAAAGTCTATTTCTACTCTATCTCCTATATTGAGACATAAGTCGTATTAAGATATAGTTTTCTATTATACACATTTGAGAGTTCGAGTTGAGTTTATCTCGCTTACATATTTCTCGAAATATGTGTTAGCAAGCTTTCGCTTCGACCAAGTTCATCTTATATTCTTGACGAAAGTCAAAATATGATCATGTGAAAATTGCCGAGTAACATCTTACATGATTTGTGTGATACAATTATATGGTGTAGATTTGGAATGTTTCGTTATGATTATTTCAATATCTTGAAAATTGCGTTGATGCTAATAGTGTGTGAAAACAAGCTTGTCATCCTCTAAGAAAGTTTCAATGATTGAAATAAAGAGTTTAGAATCATGTAACCATGTTTGGATAATAAACATAGTGTGTTATCACATTTGTGTACAAGTCCAAAATCGGGAACCTGAAGTATGCGTACACGTATGCGTACAGGCGGTTGTTGGATGTTTGGGCAAGTATGCGTACCCGTGCGCATACTGGCGGAAGTATCACGTCCGTGAATTTCTCATTTGGAGTTTGGAATGTAAATTGGTATGCGCACACGTATGCGTACTGGCGTAACCAAACTCGGTACGACTACTTAAGTATGCATACACGTTTGCATACTTGAGTTGGTTACTTTCTAAAATCGGTTGTGTACATGAACTTAAACATTTATAAATAAGGAATGCAATCTTTGCAAACCGTGGCTATAATGTCATGAATTGATTCGAGTGAATCAAGCCGATTTTGCTTCAATTGTATTCTTGTATACTTCTATGAGAATATAGCAATTGAACGACTCTTTAACTAGTTTCATTTGAGTCATTTGAACTAGTTATGGTTAAGATGAATAAGGTTGATATGAGAGTAATCATATGGCTAACTTCGGTTAACTATTGTTGAGCCAACATGGTGTACACGTTTGGGTACGGTTACATAAACCTAAATGAGGGTACATTTCATTTGTGTGTAACAAGCTAAGTTCAATCTAACGGTTGAAAGATATTAGCTTGGTTGAATCGGGTTTTTCATCTAACGGTGAATATTGAATGCTTTGTTACCAGGGTAACTTGGATTGCAAACCCTGATTTGAAAACTATATAAAGAAAAACTCTAGCAACTGGGAAACCTAATCCCCACACCTCTGTGTGTTACTAGTTGCATCAACTAGAGTCGATTCTCCTTTAACCTTAGGTTTCCATCGAGACCCTCTAGGTTAATGACTTCAAAGACTTCATTGGGATGAAGCCAGACCCAACTATTTTCTCTGTAGTTGCGTGTACAGATCTTGCCCGATTCTATCATTTGAGTACAATCTTCTCCAAGATTCGCTTGAGATTTAATCTCTGATAGGCAAGATAAAAAGTAATCACAAACACCTTCGTCTCATCGTTTGTGATTCCACAATATCTAGTTTCGCCATCATACGATTTAGATTATTGTGAGGTGATTGATAATACTTGTTAGAGCATAGCTCGGTTGAACCCACCAAGCGTTGGTATGTCAAGTTTAGTTGTAATATTTTAGTGAATCAAAACTCGTTTTAAGAGTCGCTTGATTATGTACTAGAGTCAACTTCGTATAGGTTAGATTGAAAGTATTAGGATATGAGACATTACAAGTATTGCGAAGACTTTAAGAAGTGAAGAAGTAAGAATCTACAACGACAACATCATCCTTCCACTTGAGGTTAGTGATATTTGACTTGAACTGTTTCATTCCCTAACGTATCTTTCAAGTCGTGCATATTGAAAACGAAGCTATGAAGCATGGAAACTCTAGATAGACATAATATTAAGGAATACAATATGAAGTTTATTGCTTAACCATTAAACTTTGTAGATAAGACATCGACATAATCATTTAAATGTTATTGTGATTATGTATGGGTATGAGGTGAGGATTCCATCTAGGAAACAATGTTTTAACAATGTTTTAAGGAAGTAAGTTCATAAACTTGTTTATGAATTGAAAAGGAAATCGCCAGGCATTATTGGGATTGTTATTCATTGGATATCTTGTGAACATCCAATATGTGTGATTTAGTATAACTGCTCACGACTTGTTTGTGTTATTGGTAAAACTATTCACAAAGGGATGACTTATGTATTGGTATGACTTTTATTAGTGAAACCGATCTTAAGTAATCACCTGAGATGGTATGATCGAGTTTGTGATTGTGTAGGACTGAATCTGGGTAAAGGGGAACCAATCCTATGAAGATGTGTAACACATCACAAAGGGGAATCGATCCTTGTATGAGGTGCAACACATCACAAAGAGGAACCGATCATATGGACATGTGAAACGCGTTTTTAGGCAAAGGGGAACCGATCCTATGGACATGTGCAACACATACAAGTTAGATACCATATATATGTGGGGAACCGATCCTAGTACCTAGTCAACCGAATTTTGGGAAGCTAGTGTGACTATGCACAATACTTACATAGAGGTAGAACCAAAACTTGTTTTGGTAGAACCGTTAAACCCATGATTTGTGATAAAGTGTTTCTTGGTCAATCACATAGTTCTTGAAAGTCAGATGAACCAATTCTAAACTTGTTTGGAAGTGTGGCAAATCGGTTTCAAGGTTGTAAGTATGAAAGAGGACTTACAAAGTAAGGATGTCGACACACTTTGAACACATGCAGTAATGTTTATCTTTTATTGTTCAAAGTTATTCCTTAATAGCTACAGGAAGGAAATCCGGAGATCAAAACATAAATAAGTTAAAATCTTTTTATTTAAGGTTTTTAATTTTATTTTAGGAAAACGAGAATTAGTAATGTGCATTTACTAGTTGAGATTTTCCAAAGATATTTTCGGTCATTATTTTGGACAAAGCATTTCTAGGAATTATGGAAACCAAATTTGGAATATATTGAATATCTTTGAGAATATTTTCGGTTTTGGAAATTCCTTGGTGTCCAAACTTCCTTATCTATAAATACTTGAAGTTTGCATTTCTAGCAAACTAATCCTTCGTGACAACAAACTTCCTCGGTTGTGTTGTATTGGTGAAGCCGCCTATTCGTAGAGGAGAGTAACCTAATTAGGCAAAATCTCTTACGTCCGCTCAGTTTAAAGTCTTCTTTGGGATTGAGAAGCTCTACGAGTACCGTTGGTGGGAAACTAGATAATTTTGGTTTATCTTGTGTTTTCGATTGATTTGATTGACTAACGGTGGTTGAACTTTGATTGCAACTAGTTTGTTTATTCTTTAGAATCTTCTCTTCGATATAAGATTCACTCAAACTAGATCGAAGTTTCGATGTGGATATTTAGACTGTTGTTAGTGCTAAAGACGATCTTGCGATAATCCATTGTTAATGAGACTCTGCGTTCGTGCCTGATTGATCACAAGAGATTCAAGTTGTTGTGTGCAGGTGTTTATTGAAGATCTAAGAAGATTTGAAGACAAAGAAGATATTGAAGATTTCGATTTGGGGTTCATAATCTTTGGTGTGCACAAATACTTGTTTGGTATAAGGGGATCCAACTATAATCGGTTTATCCTTGTTGTAGATTGACTGATTAGTTGTGTAGATCGACATCAGTACAATTCTTTGTGATTAAAAGTATTGATTGCAAAATCTTAACAATTACTTCGTTAGTTGAGAATAAGATAAATCTAAGAACTTGTGAAGGAGTTTATTGAGATAAATAAGAGCCTTTGTCGAACTCATATCACTTGGTTGAAGAGAGTTTATACCAAACAGATTTGTTGTTCCTTTCTTGTTTGGAATATGAACCAAATGAATTGTTCCAAGTACGTGACTTATTCATAGGTCGGAGGCGTGGGAATGAGAGACGAAACTAGGTGAACTATAGGTTTAGTTGCTTGGTATCAACTATACGAAGTTGGTTTAATTTTGTGTAGCGGCTTAATCTCGAGAGTATTCAATTCTGTACAAGGTCAGGGGTTTTTCTCGCATTTGCGGTTTCCTCGTTAACAAAATCTTCCGTGTCATTTACTTTATATTTCCGCATTATAATTGTTTTATTATAATTAAAGTAAATTACACAAACGTTAATTCTATTTACTTGATAAGCAATCCTATTGTGTTTGGTTAAGTCCGAACCCTTTAATCAAGTAAACATACTTCGTTGTTGTATTGTCTCGATCTCGTATCCATAGACGATCACACGAAGTGTGAACCGATTAGTTGTATTGTCTTGACTCAGTCCATAGACAACCACTTTCGGAGAAAGGACTTATAGGTAGGAAAAGTTTTAGCTTGAGGTATATTTGGGTACCCTCGCCTTTTCAATTGGTATCAGAGCAGGCAAACACGAAAAGATCTAACAATCTGTGTTTGATGCGATCCAACCTATAAGACACGAGTCAAAGTAGAGTTAAGCGAGAGAGAAAACTTAATAAAGACTCGGTTAACGTATCGCAAGACGTTGAAAGTTTTGATTTTAAGAAATATTTAAAAGGGGCTTCTTCGTCAAGTTCTACTTTCTCTTCTGAGAATAAGTCTGAATGTTCTCAAGACGAGATTAAGTTAAGTCCTGTATTCGTAATCAATGATTCAGACTCTGAAAGAAATCTTCTTGATGACGATAAAAACATTGATTCATCGAAAATAAAAACATTTCATCAAAACGAATTAAGCGAAAAATTTCTCTCATGTTCAACTGAACTAATTCTTGCATTAGAAAGAGAAAAAAAGTATTTAAACGATATAAATTGTCTACAAGCTATGATTGATCAACTTGTCATTGGTCTTGACTCCTCAAAGTCTGAACTTGTTTCTCTAAAAAGAGAAGCTTTATTAGAGATTCATTCTTTGAAAGAAAGGCTTAACAATTGCCTTGAGAAAGCAAAGAAAACTGATTCTAAATATATACAGAATCTTGAGGAAAAAGCAAGTGCTAGTCTTTCTCGAGCGGAACTTTTAGAGAAAGATCGTGATGCTACTCTTGAAAAAGTACATTTGTTGGAAGAGAAACTTGTTGATTATGATGCAAGAATTAACTCTCAACAAAAGAGTTTTGAAGAGAAAGAAGGTGAATATCTCTCCCGAGAAAAACACCTTGAGGCTGATCTATCTAGTGCTCTTGATAAAATCAAGATGTTGGAAGAAGAAAATTTGGACCTTAAAAAGTTCAATGCTAGCTCAACCAATTTAACCTCAATGTTAGAAGCAAGTAGAAATCATCGTGATACACGAGGATTGGCTATAAGGGAATAGATGCTTCAAATATTAGCAAAGAGGTAAAATTCGTTAAAGCTACAAATTCTTCTAAACCAGAGGCTTCCACCGATGTAAAAGATGCTCGTATTTCTTGTAAAGAAGTAAAACTAGTCAAGCCTAAGAATTGTGTTCAACTAGCAGCAATCAAAGAGAGCACTTCTGCTAATGTCAAGAAACCAACAATGTTGAACAAAGATAAGAAGAAGAAGAAGAAGAAAAAGAAAAAAAAATTGTCGATCTCCAATGCAAGAGGATCCACAAAAAGGTAACATTAAAACTCAGACTTCGTATGTTACTAAGCATTGTTGTTATTGTGGTAATAAAGGGCATGTGGAATGGGGATGCAAGATTCGTAAGATAAAAGATACACTTTCTTTTGTATCAAACGAATTGGCTAAGATTGCTCCCCAAAGGAACTCAGATTGGTATTGTCCTAAGTTTAGGAAAAAGAATTATTATAACGATAGTTCAAATTTTTCATATCACTCGACAAGGTCGTTTCATAAAAGACCCAATTATAGAAAGAGATATGACTTTTTAAAAGCAAAAACAAGATCTGATGTTCCAAATTGGAGAAAGGGTGTTTCGCAAAATATTTAAAAGGACAATGATCCTAATGGTATGAAGGAGAAAGTTGCTCATGCGAAACCCAACTCTAAATGGGTCCCAAAGTCCTCCATAGCCAAGAAGGGACCAAAAGTTAGTCACAAGAATTACTCTCAGCTGTTAATTGTTGGGGACAATAATGACAAGAGTTTTCTTGAAAGACTAAAGAAAGACATCATGTATGAATTCTCTTGTACTAGTGGAAGTTGTGATAATGACACTCTTCATCACAAGTCAAATAAGAAAAATAAGAGATGGAACAAGAGAAAACAAACCAAGCAAGAGGTCAAGAATGATGAGTCTGTCTTAGTCACTCATGATGAACAAGACAAGGCTCAACTTAACACAACCTAGTTGTGTTAGAATGTGCATACTTACCTTAGTGATCAATCTTTTTAAAGGTGAGAAAGCACATGAAAAAACCGAGCACATGATCTCTCGATTATTTTATGACTAATTAACATGTTTAGGGAGATTTATCTTCTATACTCATACCTTCTCTATCTATTTTTGAGCTTTTGATAGAAACGGTAATTTTGAGTGGATGATATTGATATCTACTGATCATATTTGTGTAGCTCTTGCTTTTGTGGTCAAAACGAGCCAAAAATCACTGAATTCGAGGCTTAGTATGCAAAAGTTATGTCTAAAACTGTTTTTGTGTATGAATTCGTGTGGTATGACCGATTCTAGAAGCAAATTCATGTGAATGAATGTTTATATTTTTTCTTTGAATATTCAGTTTATGGGATGTTTGATTTCGGTTTTCTGACCTTGTTATGGTTTGGGTGACTTTTTGATTTAGCGAGATTAAGTTCTAGCTCATGTTGGTAGGCTTTATCAAAGGATCATGAGGGTTTGGGTAGAAACAATAATGTGAAAAAGTCACAATATGTTGAATCGGTTTGGTTTAGCATAAAAGCATATGTGTTTCGGTGGTTTTCAACTTTTGCTTGCAATAGTCAAAAACCGGTTTTCAACCTTTTCTGCAGTAAAGGTGGGTTGTTGTTATTCTTTTATTTTGCATAAGGATGACAACATAAGGATAATTCGATATCAATTCTCCCTAGAAGAAGATGCAAATATATTGGAGAAGCGGATGCGAAATTTGAGGTCACAATGTTGTTAGTTGATTGTTTTCTGTTTAAGAAAAGCCTGATTTTATTTCATATATATTTTGATTTTTCTTAACAAAATTTCAGTACAATTGATGTTTTATTCCATGATGAGTGTGTGATTCAATTGTTTCCGGTTAAGAAAAACTATTGTTATCTTGCTTTATTGTGTGGTATCAATTGTTTAGGCTTACAAAATTTCGGTGCAATTGTGGTGCTATAATGTCTATGTTGTTTCAATTGCTTCCGGTTGAGGTGAATAATTATGCAAGTTGATTTATTTGGTTTGTATGAATTATTTATGGCTAACGAAAGAAAAGGTTTACTGGATGAATTGTTTAGTCCAATTCGATTAGGATAAGAGAAACTAAGGTGATCTTAGTTAGACTTATCAGAGTGGAGGTTTCGGTTATTCAAGTCTAATCGAATGCCTTAACAAGAAATGCTAGTTAACTAACCTAGTACTTGTCTTGTTAAAACTTAAAGGTCTAAGTTATATGGATAATTAGAATTGATGAGAAAAATAAAGTTATCTTTATTTTGGTCTTATCGAATGAAGCGATTGTATTTGTACAATCGGTTTAGCAAAAGGGACTAAGGTGCTTAGTTGATTTTTGGTTTGCTAAACTAAATTGGTAAAATTTCTTCGGGCAATTGTTTCCTTGATAACATATCAAAACAAATTACTTTGTAGTTTCGGTTTTGATATTGGTTATCAAAAATGGTGTGTGGAACCCTCGTGCTTAACTCTATAGGTTTGCAAGTCCATTTTGAGATTTGTAAGATTCTTTTCGTGTTGTCCTTTATTTTTTCGTTTCTTTGTCATTTTGTGACAAAAAGGGGGGGAATATATGGAGTAACCAAGTGATACTTGGTATTGATTTTATATTGATTGGTATCACTAAGAAAAAGAACAATTGTGCTTAAACGTTTATCTAACGAAAGAGTGAAATCATAGACTAAGGGGCTAGCATATCATATTATTTGGTATAACAAAGACGTGCGGATTGATGAAATCTACCTATATCACCTTTAGGGGAGTATTAGCTTTGTTATTATAATGTCAACGGCGGAATTTAAGGATTGAATGTATGCGAGTTATTGTCTTTGTTGAATTCGGAATCAAGTGTATGTGTAATGAATTCTTGTAATTTGTTTATCCATATGATTGTAAGAGTTTTGTCACTAAAATTGAAAAAGGGGAGATTGTTAGAGCATAGCTCGGTTGAACCCACCAAGCGTTGGTATGTCAAGTTTGGTTGTCATATTTTAGTGAATCAAAACTCATTTTAAGAGTCGCTTGATTATGTACTAGAGTCAACTTCGTATAGGTTAGCGTGGAAGTAGTAGGATATGAGACATTACAAGTATTGAAGACTTTAAGAAGTGGAGAAGTAAGAAGTTACAACGACAACATCATCCTTCCACTTGATGTTAGTGATATTTGACTTGAACTGTTTCATTCCTTAACGTATCTTTCAAGTCGTGCATATTGAAAAAGAAATCGAAGCATGAACACTCTAGATAGACATAGTATTAAGGAATACAATATGAAGTTTATTGCTTAACCATTAAACTTTGTAGATAAGACATCGACATAATCGTTTAAATGCTATTGTGATTATGTATGGGTATGAGGTGAGGATTTCATCCTAGAAACAATATTTTACATGTGTTTTAAGGAAGTAAGTTCATAAACTTGTTTATGAATCAAAAAGGAAATCGCCAAAGCGTTATTGAGATTGTTATTCATTGCATATCTTGTGAACATCCAATATGTGTGATTTAGTATAACCGCTCATGACTTGTTTGTGTTCTTGGTAAAACTATTCACAAAGGCCTGAATTATGTATTGGCATGACTTTTATAAGTGAAACCGATCTTAAGTAATCACCTGAGATGGTATGATCGAGTTTGTGATTGTGTAGGACCGAATGGGTAAAGGGGAGCGATCCTATGAAGAGGTGCAACACATCACAAAAGGGGAATCGATCCTTGTATGAGGTGCAACACATCACAAAGGGGAACCGATCCTATGGAAATGTGCAACACATATAAGTTAGATACCATATATATGTGGGAACCGATCCTAGTACCTAGTCAACCGAATTTTGGGAAGCTAGTGTGACTATGCACAGTACTCACATGGAGGTAGAACCGAAACTTGTTTTGGTAGAACCGTTAAAACCCATGATTTGTGATTGAGTGTTTCTTGATCAATCGCATAATTCTTGAAAGTCAGATGAACCAATTCTAAACTTGTTTGGAAGTGTGGCAAATCGGTTTCAAGGTTGTAAGTATGAAAGAGGACTTACAAAGTAAGGACGTCGACACACTTTGAACACATGCAGTAATGTTTATCTTTTATTGTTCAAAGTTATTCCTTAATAGCTACAGAAAGGAAATCCCAGAATCGAAACATAAATAAGTTAAGAATCTTTTATTTAAGGTTTTTAATTTTATTTTAGGAAAACGAGAATTAGTAATGTGCATTTACTAGTTGAGATTTTCCAAAGAGATTTTCGGTCATTATTTTGGACAAAGCATTTCCAAGAATTATGGAAACCGAATTTTAATATATTGAATATCTTTAGAATATTTTCGGTTTTGGAAATTCCTTGGTGTCCAAACTTCCTTGTCTATAAATACTTGAAGTTTGCATTTCTAGCAAACTAATACTTTGTGACAACAAACTTCCTCGGTTGTGTTGTTACTGGTGAAGCCGCCTATTCGGAGAGGAGAGTAACCTAATTGGGCGAAATCTCTTACTACTCCGCTCATTTTAAAGTCTTCTTTGGGATTGAGAAGCTATACAAGTACCGTTGGTGGGAAACTAGATAATTGTGGTTTATCTTGTGTTTTCGATTGATTTGATTGACTAACGGTGGTTGAACTTTGATTGCACCTAGTTTGTTTATTCTTGAGAATCTTCTCTTATGATATAAGATTCACTCAAACTAGATAGAAGTTTCGACAGGGATCTTTAGACTGTTGTTAGTGATAAAGACGATCTTGTGATAATCCATTGTTACTGAGACTCCATTCTGCGTGCGTGATTGATCACAAGAGATTCAAGTTGTTGTGTGCATGTGTTTATTGAAGATCTAAGAAGATTTGAAGACAAAGAAGATATTGAAGATTTCGATTTGGGGTTCATAAATTTGGTGTGCACAATACTTGTTTCCGGTATAAGAGGATCCAACTATAATCGGTTTATCCTTGTGGTAGATTGGATTGATTAGTTGTGTAGATCGGCATCAATACAATTCTTTGTCATTAAAAGTATTGATTGCAAAATCTTAACAATTACTTGTTAGTTGAGAATAAGATAGATCTAAGAACTGACGTGAAGGAGTTTATTGAGATAAAAGAAGAGTTATTCCCATGAAGATTACAAATGCCGAAGAGCACCCATCGACTACCTAACCTAAAGTTGACTTATTCATAGGATGCGCAGTCGAGAAAAGAATTGATGAAAATATTTCAGGTGAAGATTGGATTCGTGGAGGAATTAGAATACAAAGACGTTGAGCAAGATCTTATGAGATCGAGTAGAGAGTTGTTGTTTGGTAGCGATCTTTGAGAACTTATGAAGGAGGTATTCAGGTGTTGACGATTGGAAGGAGGAGGTCGGAGTCTGTGATGAAGATGATTGAGGAGATGAAGGTGGTTTGTTGAGGTTGATTTGTGAGGTGATTGAAATTGAACTATAGACAAAGGGAGTTTTGCATTGGATTAGAGGGTCTCAACTGTTGATTGGAGAACCGAGAAGCGATCGAGACGAGAGAAGAAGTTGCTCGATGGTGAAGTTGGTTTAATTTTGTGAATACTTAGAATTAAGATGGGTAAAATTTATGGATAGGAAATGGGTTTGATTGATTAATTAGAGAAGAACGATTAAGGGTTTCATCGAGAGTATTCAATTGAGTTGAAACAAGTGGAGGATCGGACATGGTCAAGAAATGGAAGAATTAGATGTATGTGGGTTTTTCTTGAAAATTTGCATTTTCGGCGGTTTTTTCCTCGTTAACAAAATCGAGTTTTTAATCGGCCTTCTATTTTACTTTATATTTCCGCATGATAATTGTTTTATTATAATTAAAGTAGCCAAAAAAATTATTTTCTATGGGTTCTCTCAAACTAGGAATTAATTCTGGAAAGAGAAGATTTACTTGATAAGCCTATAAAGAGAAGTTTTCACATCTTTACACACATCTGCACACACAACAATTCTCTCTTCAATCCTATGACATTGTTCACGCTAAATTGATTTGTTAATTTGATCTAAATTTAGTGAAAGTTTTAGCAAACACGAGACCTTGCGGAGGGATTGGAGCAATTAAGTGACATAATAAGTTCTTGAATCTTAATGCGCTTTTATTTAAATTACATCTCAGAACGTGTGATACAAGGGATTTAGGGTTTAGAGTCTAGGGGCTGCTTTACCTACGGTTGGTGATAATTTGTGACTTTATCATTCCTTGATCTAGTCTCTCTTATTGCTTTCAACTTTATCTTTTAAGTAAAATGTTTGTTAGATTCTCTACCGTATTAACTTAGTTTCTCTAGAATCTTATTCGGTGCTATACCTTTGGTGAATGCTTTCAGGTCCAATACGTCTTGATCGGCACTCATGTCAAGGACCTGCTTCTTGTCTTGTCTAATTTGTGGATTGAAACAACAAGTGGGAGAATCGATCTGGTCAGATCAACTCAAATACTTACAATCCGGGTGGGTGAAATGGTTTCCAATCAGTATGAGCAACAAGGTGGTTTCCAACAATCACGTTTTATTACGGATTAAGATTTACAAATTCAAGTCCAAGTAGCGGGTGAACTTATTGAAAAGCGTAGCGTCCACAAACTTCCTTCACAGCCATTTTGTTAATCCAAGAGAGCGTTAATGCGATTACTTTGAGGGAGTGGGAAACAAGTGGAGCAACCAAATCAACAAGAACGGTTTACTTTATATTTCCGATTTGCTAAATCAAAGAAAGACTTGGAATACATGGATATTTGGGAGATCTTTAAGAAAGTACAAGTTATTAATTAAAGTAAAATTCAGTGTGGGGAGAATGCTTGGCGTTCATTCTCAAAACTCCACCAAAATTAAAGGACCCATTAGTTTCAATATACCTTGCACAATTGGTAAAACAAGGTGTACTCGAGCTTTGCTAGATTTGGGAACATCGGTTAATGTATGCCTTCCTCGATTTATGATTCTTTGAATCTTGTCCTCTTGTGATTCTTGAACTTGCTAACCGATCTAATGTTTCAAAAGGATTGTTGAGAATGTTTTGGTGGGAGGTTAATGAGCTTGTATTCCGGCCGATTTTATCCATTCTTGCGTTGAACAAAGATTGACGATCACAGAGGGATTTCTTGCTTGTTTGAGTGTTAAATAATGGTTTAATCATGTTTAGGTGATGCGAATTTGGTGCGCAGGAGAAGTGCTTTGGTAAGAGTTCTTTGATCAATCATTAGTGGAGACTACCCGTATTCATATCATGAAGCCAGACCAGAAATCTTCCCATCTACTAAAGAGCTTCTTTTGAGTGTGTGTCAACGTTAATTCCGGTAGAATGGTGAGCTACCCAACCTCCCACCAATAGAAGCAACTCTTGATCTCACTGAGTGCTAATTTTGTCAATCATGAAGGGTTCATAGATGAAAGTGAGATTTGGGTTAGGCACCATTCTCTCTCTCGGCAACAACGGTCATCATCAACAAGGAGCGACATCAAAATCTACAAGGAAAGTTGGAAAAGTTTATGGTTTATAAGCAATTTAGCAGAAAAAGAGCAAATTTCAAATACAAAGTAAAACAAACATACAAAGGGCGGATTTACATATATGTTGAAGACTTACAATACAATGAGTAATTTTATATCCAAGTATGAAGACTTATTCATGAAAGCGAAGAAAATTAAAAGGTGAGAATTTTTGAAGTTTATAATTTCAAGACGATACAAGTTGTGAAGAATCAAAGCATTAAAAATACTTCTCCCACGGCCATGGTTGTGTTAATTTCTCTTGTTTGTTTCAAAAAAAAAAAAAAAAAAAAAAATTGAAAAAAGAAAAGAAAAGAAAGAAAAGAAAGAGAAAACAAGAGAAATATTTGTTCTTATTTTTTATTTAATGAAGCCGTGGGGAAGGAAATAGTTTCAGCGACAAGGATTTAAGGTAAAAGGTTACAAATTGTCAAGGATTTGTGAAATTGAGAGTTTATCACAATAGTTGAAACGAAGACGAAGACCAAGAAGATATCGTTTCTATTGGATTCCGTGAAGTGGTGTTATCATAATTGGCAATCGGATGAAGGTAAGTAAGTAATCTCATCTCGATAATAAATTTCCTTTCTTAGAGATCGTCAGGAAAAATGGTTTTCAAAATATTAAAAGATGTGGGTTTTTAAAAATATTTGGAAGTTATCTTCCCACCATTCAACGTGTGCGAGGATTTCTTCATTCCTACTGCACACATGTGAGAACCATCGTCTTTTTGAGTGCAATTATCATAAAATCCTTTTTGGTGAGGGTGATCGAGGCGAAATGCTTATTGATCGTTTCTCCAAACACGGATTATGGTGTGGTTATTTCTTCAACATTTAAGAATGAGGAATATGTTCTTTAGTATTTCTTCTTATTACTAGAATGAAACTCTATGTTCATAACTCTTTGGGCTTAGGACGACTTGGCGCTTTGAAGTTGTGAGTTTTGGTTTGATTTGCTGGGGACTAGCAAAGTCTAAGTGGGGAATTTGATAGGTGTAGGAATCTGCTTTCTTTGCTATTTTTCGTATAAATTATGAAAGCTTGTTTTGAGTTTTATAGCTACTTTGGAGTCGCACGGAGAAGAAAGAAGAAATCACCCAATTTGAGCAAAAAAAGGGCAAAAAGGTCATTTTCCTAGGCGATTGATATATGGAGCCCTCTTGAGGTTAAGGGACAACTCTTATATAAAGACGACCCGACATGTTAAGGCAACCATGAAGGCGCAAATCTTACGCGTAATACCTAACCCTAAAGTTGAGAGGCGTTTCTCTCAATTATTTCACATCCGAAGTTACCGGCTTTAATCTTTGTCGAATTAAAGACGAGAAGGAATCGATGCTCTTGAGTCGAGATGGGGTTTGTGTGATTTTTGTTGAATCGGGAGATCGGGATGCAAAAGAAGAGCCGGGAAAAAGAATTGATGTTGCGATTCAAGGAATTCGGAGGAATTAGCTGTTGTTGAATGAGAGATGATGAAACCAAAGATCGAGAGAGATTAGACAAAAGATTGAAATAGGTTTGTTGGTTGAGCAAGATCGATTTCGATTAGAGAGAGTTGTTGTTGGTGACGATCTTTGAAGAATTATACTTGGGGTGTTGATGTTGCATCCTAGGAGTTGAAGTATGATGAAGATGATTGAGGAGATGAAGGTGGTTTTATGAGGTGATTGAGAAATTGATGCCGATGAAGTTCCGGCCCGAGCCAAAAATCGAATTTTCTATGGTTGGTGTGAAGACTTGGACTAGGAATTGGATGGAGAATTGGACTCAAATTTGGAAAGAGAAGATAGTTGAGAAAGACTTGAATTTGGAAGTTGAATTGCTAAAAAGGAAAAGGATTCTAATCCTTGGAAAGAGTTGGAGAATATTGAAGCCTATAAATAGAGAAGTTTTCTACATCTTTTACATCTCTACACAACAATTCTCTCTTCTTTATTCTTTGTGTGAACTCCTTAACATGAGTAGCTAATTTTATTATTGATTGAGGATGAATTCTAGTTCTTAATACATGATTTGAAGTTTGTTTCAATTCTATCTTGAGGTTTTTCATGATTATCGTTTGTTTTTACTAATAGGAATGATCTTAATGACATTCATAGAGTGCACGCTAAATTGATTTGTTAATTTGATCTAAAGCTAGTGAAAGTTAGGGGATAAGTAATCGTTTTTGTGCGGAGGATTAGTGGAGCAATTGTGTGTGAAAACAACGTTAGCAAAGTAGACCTTGATCTAAAGTCTAACTACTAATATTGACCTTAAGTTGAATCTTAATGCGTTTATTTAAATTACATCTAGAGTGATCTTTACTAGGTGGTTTGGTAAATAGAATCCATTGGTCAAAGAACTTCCGTGTCCGGTAATCTGAGGATTTAGGGGTTTAGCAGTGATCTAGCTTTACCTAAGGTTGGTGATAATTTGTGACTAATATAATAGAAAAGAACATAACTTGATTCATTGTTTAAACTTAAGAAGGATTCCTTGATCTAGTCTCTCTTATTGCTTTCAACTTTATCTTTTAATTGCTTTGTTTATTTTCTTTTGCTTTTACACCTTTTTGTGACAATTTTTACAACTAGAATCTCTTGATCGTGGGAAACGAACTTGACTTCCATTTGTTGTTCCTTTATCTTGTTTGGAATACGAACGAATTATTCCAACGTGACTTATTCAGGTCGGAGGCGTGAGAATACAAACGGAACTAGGTGAACTATTGGTTTAAGTCTAAATCTCGAGAAGTTGGTTTAATTTTGTATCGCAATCACGAGAGTATTCAATTTGTCCCGGTGCATTTCCTGCGTTAACAAAATCTTGTTGTCATTTTACCATGATATTGTTTTTATTTTATAATTGAAGATCCAACCTTTTATCCAAATAAATGTATATTGTTGTTGTATTGTCTCAGATTCATACGTATCCATACGAAGTGTGAACTGAAATTAGTTGTATTGTCTCGACTCAGTCCATAGACAATCACTTTCGGAGAAAGGACTTATAGGTAGGAAAAGTTTTAGCTTGAGGTATATTTGGGTACCCTCGCCTTTTCAATACTAGGTTGTTCTTCAGAATATAAGTCCGAGTTATCAATTGGTTCATGTTCACCTTGATTTATCAAAATATTGGGAACAAAAACTCTTAGGTATTTTAAGGGGAGACAAATTTATTCATTCTATAGACTTTTTCTGTGTGAGACAGATTTGTTTATCAAGTCTTCAACTTTGGGTCGTAGCAACTCTTAGTTGTGGGTGAGATCAGCTAAGGGAATCAAGTGCGTAGTATCCTCATTGGGATCAGATACGTAAGGAACGGAACTGTACTTTGAATCAGTGTGAGATTGATTAGGGTTCAACTACAATCCAGTCCGAAGTTCATTGGTAGTAGGCTAGTGTCCCGTAGCGGCTTAATACATTGTGGTGTTCAAACTGGAGTAGGTCCCTGGGTTTTCCCGCATTTGTTGTTTTCCTCGTTAACAAAATTCCCGTGTCTGTGTTATTTCTTTTCCGCATTATATTTTGTTATATAATTGAAATATCACAGGTTGTGAGTTTAATCGATCATTTGAAATCCAACCTTTGGTTGTTGATTGAAATTGATTGATCCTTGAACATTGGTCTTTGGTACCGTTCAAGTTACTCCTCTTATATTCAATCGGGATCGCATATTTCTATTTGCTGATTGCATATTGAATTAAGAGTTAGAGATATAAACTATTTGATATACTTTTATCTAGTTTGAGTCTAACTGTCTAGTTGATTCTCTATAAAGTATATTGGAGTAAGTCCTCTCAGATTGCCAAACGAATTGTTGGGTGTGGTTGTTAGACCCCGCATTTTCAAGGTTGTCTAACCCGGTTCACAAATCATAAGTTCATTGAGGACAATTCCACGAACCGTGGTGGACGGAATTTTTCATGTTGGTCTAAAAGGATTACTATTGGCGAACTCGGTTCACGGACAATGTCCATCCGAGTTCTCGAGCCAAGTAGGGTGGCGAACCGGGTTTAGGGAACCGTAGCACCTTGACTCGTAGAATTTTATTACGGTTCATGAATCAGTTTCACCAACGGTCCAGTAGATTTTAGTAGATGCTCAAAGACTTATTTTTTTAAATATGTTTAACATTCAATGACTCTCATAAACACCTCTAAGACATCATTGATCACTAAAATACTGCGTGTGCATCATGATTAAATTCTTAAGTGTTTAAATGAACATCAAATTGCTTTTAGTTCTTTCTAAAGAAGCAGGTCATTATACACGGTCCCGTAACCGGATCACTTTGTATATTCTTCTAATGTGATTTCAATACAATTTCTCACATGCTTACTTGAAACCCTGATTAGAGTTTCATCTAAACAGATAATGTGTTTGCTTTATTCTAAAGTTATCTTTGCTTGAATTCTAATAAATCCTAAGTCTTGAATAACTATAAATAGAGATGCTCTTTCAATTGAAAAAAATCAATCCATGACACTTTGTGTCCCGATTGATAGCTAGTAGTCTTCCTCTATTGACCTAGGTTTCCTCTAAGGAACGTAATTAGGTCTACGACTAAAATACTTTGCTTTGGGGATTCGTGAATCCATATCTGACAATCTTTATCTTGATACAGTTTAGTTTTCAAATCAACGAGATCACGGGGTTTTTCTCGCTATTGTGGTTTCCTCGTTAACAAAACTTCTGGTGTCTTGTATTTTTGCCTTCCGCATTTTATTGTTTATCTTTTAAATTGGATTTACAAAAAAGTAGTACGTATTCAATATTAGAATTACGTCCATATAATTGTGATCGATTACATGACTTTTTCTTGTATAATTCGTATCTTGAAAGATAGATAACAAGTTTATTACCTGGCAGAATTCTGATTTGATTATTAGATACAACTAGATTGATCTTGGATATTGATTTTTGAGATCGTCCAAGTACTTTTCTTAACATCAGTTTCTCGGACTTCATAGTATATACGTTCTGTTAGAGCATTGCTCGGTCGAACTCGCATGCGTTGCTATCTCAAGCATGTTTGTCAATGTTAGTGATCAAAACTATAGGTCTTGATTTCTAGCCTATTATAGCTAAAGGTCTCGGACTAGGATAGAAAGTGTAGTTGAGCTCAAGACTCCATGTCAATCATCATACAAGACGAAGGACTACTCAAGGAACTGGTGGAACTTCATCGACTAAAAGGTATGTGGAGACTTGAACTTATCTGCCACTAAAAAGTCTATTTACTCTATCTCCATTCTTGAGACAAAAGTCATTTTGTTGCATAGACTTTCATTATACACATTTGCTATTTCGAGGTCGAGTTTATCTGCTATCTATTTCTAGAAATATGTGTTGGTAAGCTTTCGCTTTAGCCAAATTAATCTTTACCTAGTGACGAATGTCATGTTATGTTTCAATCACTTTGAAAATTGCTCACGTAGAAAAATGGTATGTGGAATAAAGGCTATATAACGTTCGAGAATATTTCAATGATTGAAATGAGAGTTTAGATTACATAACCATTGGTAAAATGTAAGCATTGTTGTGGAAACACATATATGTATAAGTCCTTATTCCTTGAACCAAAGTTTGAACTTTGTTGATCAAGAGAAACGGAATGTGGCGTGAGCCAAGTCCGCGAATCGCCCCGCGAATCATGGAAGTTCTCGACCCGAGAATTTTGCTGAGTTTGTGAACTCCTTCCGTGAGCTTAAGTCCGCGAACTTGAGTAGGTTATATCTAAAACCAGTTGTTCTTGAACTCATGTTTATATAAACTAAGGAATGCTTTTGCAAACCGTGGCTATAAAGTTCATGAACCGATTCGAGTGAATCAAACCATTTTGCTTCGATTGTGTCTTGTGTAGTTACATAAGATCTAAGCAATTAAACAACTCTCTAGCTAGTTCATTTGAGTCATTTGAACTAGTTAGGGTGAAGAAGAATATGGTTGATATGAAAGTGATCATATGGCTAACCATTTGGTTAACTATTGTTGAACCAACAAATGTTAATGTTTGGGAAATCAATTACATAAACCCAAAATTGGACATTTCATTTGTGTGTAACAAGCTAAGGTTTCGATCCAACGGTTGAGAAATATTAGCTTGAATCTAATCAGTTTTCATCTAACGATTTGAATATTGAATGCTTTGTTACCAAGCTAACATTGATTGCAAACCCCGATTTGAAAGACTATATAGGGAGAACTCTAGCAACTGAAACTTAATCCCCACACCTTACGTGTGATACTAGTTGTATAAGCTAGAGTCGTTTCTCCTTTAACCTTGGGTTTTGTTCTGTAAACTAGGTTAACGACTTAAAGACTTCATTGGGATTGTGAAGCCGCATCATACTACTTTTCTTGTAGTTGTGTGATATGATCTTGATGTTTATATCGTATTTAGTACAATTGGAATAATGGCTGGCTTGAGATTTATATCTCTCGATAGGCAAGATAGAAAAGAAATCACAAACACTTCGTCTCATCGTTTGTCATTCCGCAATATCTTTTTATTTGCGTCGATTAAGATTATTGTGAGGTGATTGATGATACTAGGTCTGTTTCTTGAGAATATAAGTCCAGGGTAATCAATTGGTTCATGTTCACCTTGATTTATCAAAAGACGGAACAAAAACCTCCTAGGTATATTCGTGGGAGACGGATTTATCTATTACCGTAGACTTTTCAAAGTGTGATGATTTGTTTATTAAAGTCTTCGACTTTGGGTCGTAGCAACTCTTAGTTGTGGGCGAGATCAGCTAAGGGAATCATGTACGTAGCATCCCGCTGGGATCGGAGGCGTAGGGAGCAATTGTACCTTGGATCGGTGAGATTGATTGGGGTTCAACCACGGTCCTGCACTGAAGTTAGTTTGGAGTAGGCTAGTGTCTATAGCGGCTTAATACGGTGTGTGTTCAACTGGACTAGGTCCCGTGGTTTTTCCGAATTTGCGGTTTCTCGTTAACAAAATTCGTGTGCGTGTTATTTCTATTCGCATTATATTTCTTTATATAATTGAAATATCACAGGTTGTGCGTTGTTTCAATCAATTAGAATATCCGATCTTTTGGTTGTTGATTTAAATTGATTGACACTTGGATATTGGTCTTTGGTACCATCCAAGTTATCTCTCTTGATAAAGACTACAGATTTATATTTGCTTATGTAAAGATCAAATCGAGAGATTGAGATGTAAACTCTTTGATATACTTTTTATCTAGATTGAGTCTGATTGTCTAGTTGATTCTCTATAAAGTATATTGGAGTTTGTCCATACAGATTGCTAAGCGAAATATTGGGTGTGGTTGTTATGCCCGCTTTTTCATTTGGTATCGGAGAAAACACCTTAAACCTAACAAGTTTGTGTTCGTTCGTTCCTTAAAAATTGTTCCATGGGAAATTTATTTGGAAAACTTTCTCTTGGCATCACGAACGCACGCCAAAGTTCCTTAAAGATTGCTCAAAGATTATTATGGTCAAAACTGCTGGTTTCTCATGATAGTCTCTTTTCATCTAAAAAGGAAGATTTAAATGATAAGTATCAATCTAAAGGAAAAATAAAAAGAAGGAAAGATTAAGAAAACGTTCGTCACGCTCTAGGATATGGACCCTCAATAGATTAACTCTTGATCTCTTTGAGGAGTACTATCATAATGGATCAATTGCTAAAGATCTATTCAGACCGTTCGAAGGAGTTTTTGAATTCTTAGAAAACTTAAATCATTTAAGTCTAAGAATCATTCCGAAAAAGGTTTTGTACATGTTAAACCAAGTAATACTGTGCAACCTAGGAATCGGAAGAATTTTCCTTCTAAACAGGTTCAACAAAGGAGAGAAAGCTCTGACTGCCCTGATTATCATCATTTTGATTACACAACGGGGACTGTTCACCCATATCAGCCAGAAATATTGCATGAGAATTCCTATGCGCATTATGCCTCTTGGTAACAAGCCTGGCACTACCCCATTTGTATATATCTTGGAATGGGGCAAGAAATGGTTTGAATTGTGTACAGGTTTGTTATTCTCTTTTAGAATACCAATTAAAGATTTCTTCTGCATCCATTGTCTTTGACAGAGTGTGTTATCACGGGATGCATAACCTTTGATGTGCAAACGGTTAAGAAAAACCTCACTTCCTTGTGTGGGTCGCGGTTCACAAACGGGTCCAAGCCCATCTTTGGTCTTATAAAGAAGAAGTTCATGCACTCTCTTCGTCATCACCCGTCCGCATACGTGAACCTCTAGGGTTTTATGTATTTCCTCCATTGAAGCCTCCTTGGAGAAGTTTAAAGAAAGGTGTTCAAGTTTCACTCCAAGTAAGTAAATTCCTCTTGTTCCTTTCAATTTCTTAGATCTCATGATGAATTCTAAGGGCTCAAAAGAAGCTCCAAAGCTCAAATACCTCTAGCTTGGATTTTCCTTGTGACCAAAATTCTCTTAGGATTAGGTTTGTGAATGATTCTTGTGCTATAATTTTTGAAAAGATTTCATCTAAAGGTTTCATCATTGAAAAGAAATTGATCTCTCTAGTGGGCATGAAGAGGATTTAGCTTGCTTTAAAAATTCAAGCTTGGAAATATCTTTGATGGTCATGGTCGGGGGTTTTGATTCTCTCACAAGAATTTTCTATGCCAACATTCATGATGTTGATCTTAATAAGATTGAATTCAAATCCATGATAAAACGGAGAAAGATTTCTTGTTGATAAAGTTAATTTCGAAGATTACCAAAATTCCATTGGGAAATTTTTATCTACCTAGACTAAGTGGTGAACAACCATCACATGATGACATCTCTTTTGGGCTTTGTGGTAAGAAGGTGTCTTGGAATCAAGGAAAGTTTCTTACTAATGATCTTAGTATTGCTTTAATAGCGTTTGGAAAACTTGGTATTCCCAATTTGTGTCCTTTCACAAGTGAGAACTCTTGGTGGAGTCATGAGTTTGTGGAATTGGTCTATTTCCTGAATTAGGTGTTACAAGGCTCGAAATATTTGTGGATTCATCATCTCTCAAATGATCTCGATGTAGCTTCACCCATCAAGATGTTAGGATACCCATGCTTGATTGGTCAAATTTGTCGTGTTCGGTGGTTTGATTCAATTGGCAACTCTCTCGGGTTTCCCAAACCAAGTTCGTCTCGCTCCTTGTACGATAAGGGAAAATGTATGCAAAAGACAAAGAGATGCTTCCCTTGATAATTTGACCCTACCACCTTGAGTCTACTTCAAAAAAATTCACAAGGTGTGTGTAAGGTCAATTCAAGGGTGAAGTGCGTTCAAGAGCAATTGTAAGTGGTTGCTAAGTTTCCATTCAAGGAAGAATTGAACATGATTCAAGCATATTGGAGTGTCTCCGATGATGAAGATGATGAGTAGTTTATGTTCTTTTGCCTAGTAAATCTTCTATTTTTTGTTTTGTTAGAAGAATAACTAGAGTGTGTAATAGCCATTATTGTGATTACACATAGCTATGTCCAACATTTTCATCTTCATGTTGTTTAAACTCTAAGTTTGTTTGGAAGATGATTTTGCAGTATTAATCTTTATGGTTTTATATATTGCAAATTGTTATAGGATATGTGTGTTTGCGTCAGTAAACTATGATTGTCCCATATCTTGTCAAAAGTAAAGTCTTTCGTATGTCGATATGCATGTATTGATAAAAGAATGAATAGACTTTTGACAAATACAAAAGTTAAGCCTATATTGTTAATTATTGACGCAAGATAGGTTAAAATCTTTTGTTTACAAGTGATTATGTCTATTGTACGTTATGCAAATATCGTGGAAAATAGAATGAATCATTGTGTATTAGCAGTGAATTGATCTTCCCTGATCCATTTTTATGTATTCTTTGTGAGGCTCAGTAATGTGTCTTATGTTGAGCACTAAATAACCAAGTTGATTATTTTATGATTAGCTTTGTTGTTGTTATGTAAGGTACTTTATGTTGAGCATTTTTGAACTAAATTAATCATCTTGTTTGGTTATTTAGTTATAACTCCATAAGTCTTCTTATGTTTGAGCGTTTTTGACTGGGTTGATTATTCTCATGATTAACTTAGTCATTGCTCCATAGATTCTCTTATGTCGAGTATGACCAATTAAATTGATTACTTTTGGGATTATTTTGGTTGTGTATTTTGATTAGATTAAGTATGGGTTCTCTTGTGATTAATCTAATTGAGTGTTTCTAAGTCTCCATAAGTTCACTTATGTTGAGCATAATTGGTTAAACTAATAATGAATTTCTTGTGGTTAATTTAATATTTTGGATTTAAATTCATACTTGTATGTGATTTGTTATGTCCAAAGAAATCCTTCTTTTCTTTCGAAATTAAGGTCGCTCTTGTTTTTCTTTCGAGAATGACATATAATGGGGGAGAGTTCTTAATTGAACTTGTGCTTAATTGCCAAATCTTTGTGGGGAGTGCGGCTGTGGAATATTTGAGGGGTTATCTTGTATCTTTAAACTCCTTGATGAATGCATTTAGCTTCGGCTTTATGATTGCATCTAAATAAGATGATATGTGTTTTCTTTATTTTGGTCATGAAATGTCTCTTTAGGAAATTTCATTAGGATCCTGTTCTTTTGCCTTTGCCAATTTTATTGACAAAAGGGGGAGAATTAATATGTAGTTCACACTACAAATACATATGGTTTTGAGGATCATTTATGAAAGGGGGAGTAGTTTCCATGTGAGATGGAGTATTGACTAAGTGGGGAGTGATACATATCACCATAGTATTGTTGTTAAAGTTGTGATACAATTGAACTTTGACGTTGTGTAATGATACTATGACACTATATAACAAATGATTGAGAACTATTGTTTTCTTGTTGTTATAGCTACGGATTTTCAACAACGATGATGCTAAACTTACATCCTTTGGGATCGAGTACCAGAAGTGTCGAAGATTTGAGTAATGTTGAAGATTAGGCATGTGGAATAGGAGCTACAAAAGTTAATTTATTATTTTTTGTATTCCATATGTATTAATAGTTTTGTCACTAAAACTGACAAAGGGGGAGATTGTGATGATTATTTTCAATGATGTTGTAGTAATAGGGGTTGTCGTTCACTCAGACTTGATGAGATTGATTTTAAGAATTAATAAAAGAAAATAAAAATATTGTCACAGGATGAAGAGTCACTAGGACGCAGGATTTCACTACTTTTCATATTCTTGTGGTTCAGTCATTAACTTTAGACAATATAGCTCAAACAAAAAGAAGTTGTGACTCTAATTCCTTGTAAAAATAGATTTCATAAAACATTATCGTAAGTCATAAGCATGACGCATCAAAAGTAATTTAAACTAAGCATGCGACATCGGACAAAATAACAAATAATTAATAGAAATAATAAAACAATTAAATCTATGCAAAAGTCATATAAAGAATTAATTCATTTACCAAAATCATGAAAAGTTGCTTCCTCGTCGTCCCGGTGATGGGTTCAGCTCCGCATGGTGAAAACACACTCAAAGGAATTTTTTTCATTGCTCAAAAAGGTGTTCACAAAAATGAATTGGGAGAAAATTATAAACCGGATTTTGTAACACTTATATATGTTACGAGAACGATAAATAAGAAGCATCGCTTTTTGCACTGTTCCAAAATGATTTGTCTCTGAACTACGACCCACAATTGTGAGTCGTTATCCTATAACTATCTGACTGTCCCCTACTGATCTAATGTTCTTCGTGTTCTTCATGTGGGCAGCAATGGCGAGTTCCCTGTAACTCAATTCCTCGACTCTGCTGTTGCTCTAAACTATCCCCAATCTCTCCATGTCCGCTCTAATACTCCTCACCACCTTTATAGCCTCTCATGCCACGAAATCTCCTCCATAACTCCATATATTTTCTTCATTACTCGGCTTTAAAGAAAATATTAAAGAATATTTTCTTAACCTTTTGATCCCCTCCGAGCCTTGATTTGCTTCAAACACACTCCCTACACGCCCGATACATCTTCCGAAGTGGTATAACACGGAGCGGGTGACGAAATCCTCTCGACCACACACTCGTAACTCGGAAAAACCGAGAGACTGTTTCCTTCCATCAGCTTATCTAACCAAATTCGGTCGAACCAAAGCCTTTACCAAGCCCGATACGCCCAATCACGTCATCCCTAAGAGTTTGTTGGTGAGTCTCTCTAAAACATCCCTAAATCTCGACCCAAAATTCTGCTTTTTCTGCAGCCTTCCATTTCCTTAAAATTGAAAATTTGAATGGTGAAGATGGGTGCGATGGATAAATGGGCTATATATAGCCGTAGGTGCCCCTTAGCAAAAGTGAGGGTCCGGTATAGCAATTGTCCTCCAGGGGTCCAAAAAGCACTTTTCGAGCAACTTTTTCCGCATAAGTGTAATTCTCCAATAACACCTAAACAAACATAAAAACACCAAAATTAGTACAAAAATCGAGACCAACAATAAAGACACTGAGGACAATTCAGACACAAAAATGTGTCTATCAAATACCCCAAACTTATTATTTGCTAGTCCTCGAGCAAACTTATTCTAGAAAATAAAATTCATTTGAACCCCTAGGTGGCCCTAGTGGCGGAGTGTTGTCTACTGGAGGGTTTACAAGAGGTGTACCCACAAAACCTTTACTCGACCCTAGCTATCTGCAGAACCTTGGAAGGCACTAAAGAATCTCCTTGGTTGGCATACTTATTGACTACGGGAGGAAGTACCCCGATGCGAAATTCCAATTGATGTACACGAGTTTGCACTCAAGCATACTAAAATTCATATAAAGTGTGAGCTCTACTCGGATAGTTTCGGACATCATAAACCTGAGTCAACCAATCACATTAAGAAGATGGATGTAGAGAAAAAGTGGATGATGTTGACTAAGGTGAACCTATCCTAATGGGTCGAGATCTTTGATTGGGACTAATATCAACACCTTTTGGCATATACAAGGGAACCGGTGGTCGATAATCTAACTCTAGGTCAACTCATTTTGGCATATACAAGGGTACCAAGTGGTCGACTTTATTGTATTTATTCCGTTTGGTCTAATAGTGCGGGTCTCAATTTTTTTTTTTTTTTTTTTTTTTTTCATCTCAGTCACTCTATTTCACCCTAGCAATGGTAAAAAGAAAAAGAAAAAGAAAAAGAAGTGATCAAGATTCTTTCGATGTTTCCATCACGAGGATATGGCGAAACTACCATGTTTTCTTTTCTAACACCTGAGCTCTGTGCTTTTATGAATAGACTCTTCTAGATGTTTCCATCTAATCAGATTGGTTCCTTAACTCCCTGACCAAGATGTTCCCATCCACTTAGATTAGTTAGTGCCAACCTTAATAAGCATAGATTTCTAGTCTCTGGAATTTATTTATTGCAACTAAAAGTTTCTCCCATACCCCCAAACTTAAATCTAACATTGTCCTCAATGTTCTAAAGATGAAATTAAAAAGCATGAACAATGAGAAACTGTTACCACTTGAAGGAAAGAGTAAGGAAAGATATTACCGTGTTGCATGAGCATGGGTTATCTCCCAAGAAGTGCTAAGTTTAAAGTCTTCAGCCAAACATTGGAAAGGATTAGTCACCTCGAAGAATCATATAGCAACAGCCGGAATAACTGCGGGTCATTTGGATCAAAAAGTGCTAACCACAAGAAGAGTGAGACTCAGCAAGACCGGGGAAGATATCCAACACACCCTTATCTATTTTTTTGTTTAAGACAACTACATCTAGTTGTGGTTGGGTTCAGGCTCTATAAAAGGGTCTAGATAAAAGTTTTCATGGGTTGCGTTTCCTCATAAGTTAGATCCGAATGTTCGGGTTCTAGAGTCTGGAAAAACTCAAATAAAAACTTAGAAGCACATAATAATAACTTTGAATAATTGAGGATCCTCTAAGTAAATCGGTTTTGACTTACACAGTGACCACAATAAGATTGGTGGTCTTCCTTAAGCAAATGTTTCGACCCTAATATCCTAAAGTAATTAGGTTTAGTCTCAAAACTTAATAATTGACACATCCGAAACTTATACGTTCCCAATTGGAAGGAAGGTTTTTGGTGGGAAAACAAAGTCAATCGTGGTATCATAGCCTAGGTTAACCACATCAACCAGAGGATGGGTTTCTAACAACTGAACTTCTTTATGGACACAACTAGGTTCAGGAAAAAGTGTATGAAGACAATCTTTTAAAATGGTTGAGGCACATATATCAAGTCCCAAGTGAGGGATCTCTGTAAGAGCTAAAGGTAAGGCACAAGGAGAATGATAATCACCCCCAAACTTAGAGTTTTGGGTGTCTCTAGATAGACTAGCTATAATTTCCTAATTTCTAGATCATCGGAATCTGAAAATGGTCAATTGCTTCTTCTAAGTTATACTCGGGTGATGCATCCTCACTCATATTTAAAAGCTCTACGAATTCATCTTCTTCGTTAAGACTATTGTTTCTAAATCCTTGGACTCTAAAGCAGTATTCTCCAGGATAAACCTGTTCCCCTAAACCATTATTGGCTTTGTAACTAGGAAATTCTACATCGTCTAAAACGGAGATACTTCTAGTCAAATCCTCATCCTTTTGAATAGGTGAATAATTATTAAAATTATTTGGATTTAAACTTTAAAATATTACTATCATTATAAAGCTCAATTGGAGAAACAAATTACGATCATTGTGCCTAAAAACTTCTTGATTCTTCATCAACACTTTCCACATCACTATAATAACATGAAAATGGTTGAACCTCATCTAAACAAGTAGTGTTACCAATTTTATCCTCGTCATCTTGATTATGCAAATAACTATCCTCATTTTTAAGGGTATTATTGGAAACACTTTGTATTGGAAATCAAGATTATTTGAGCAATTCTTTCGTTCGTCTCAGCTATCATCTTGAGGATTCTCTATAGAAAGTTTTCTTTCGTCATAAACCAAGTTATTCATCTTAGCTAACTTACGTGTCGTCTCTCTAATTTCTGAGAGACACTTCTAAAGGAGAAACATGAGAATTTTGCTCATTATAACCCGTAAGTGTGTGGATAGTAATTGGGCACATCATGGTATGAGCCATAACCTTGAAAAGGCTGATGTTCCCAACAATATTCACACTATGGTCAAAGTAGTAACGTCCATTTTGAAACTCAGTCGGATAATCATTGTATTAGGCATTATAATACCAGTTTGACATCCTAAGCCTAAAGGGAATTCTACACAAACACAAGCGAGGCTGACTCGACCACAACAAACCTACTGATTTCTAGCAAACAAAAAGCATGATGGCTCCACTTAGATTGTTTCTAGACCCGACTTCTAATCCTTGAAACGGAATTCGTTAAAATTTAAGTAGACCCTCACGGAATCAAATCGAGTTGAAGTAAGTTGAATAGAGGCGAGGAAGCTGCGTGGAGCTTTGATACCCAAGGCCTCACCGCATTACAAGGCGGCTCAGTCACGCATTCAACTCACGAAACCATCATGAACTTGAGAAGTATACTTAAAGAGTAACCAATATTTTGAATGACTTTCCTATTAAGCTCGTTACCCTATCGGTCTCGTTCTAATCGGTATTTTAAGCTTAGGTTCGCGTTTGGTACTGTTTTTCTAAGGCGGGCAAGAAGAGAACAGTGATGCAATCTGAACCCTTACCTTGCATGGTCGGTCCTTGCACTTTACTAGGAAATTAAACGGTAGTATTCAAGACCTCAACATATATGCATACAAAATCATCCGAGAAACCCGGCGACGGGGGATTCGCGGGTGTTTAGAATTCTTACCTCCCGTTCCGGGGACTGGGATGAACCGTTGAGGTCGACTCCGGGCAACAACTCCTATGTCATGTACGAACTCGAGGGGCCGAGACGATTATCGTAGCGTCGTCCTTCCATGTGATTTATATTTAAACCAACCCTTCTTTAGGGTTTTAAAAATAAAGTCCAATGTTCAATGTCCCAAAGAAAAAAAAAATGTCCAAAAATAAAATATTACAAAAATAAAAACCTTAATTACAGTTTCTAAAAAAATAAAAATAAAATAATATACAAAATCTTCTTCTTCACTCCTTTTGGATTCCTCTTTTCTTTCCTTCTTTGGCTTCGCTTTTGTTTTCAGTAACTTTCTCCCTTTTCTTTAGCTTAGTTCCAAATGCGAAAACAAACAAGAAATACCAAAAGGCGTAAAAAAGAACAAAAATAATAAAAATAAAACCTAAAACCTAAAACAAATCTATACACAAGTCCCCGTCGCAAAATTGATGATTATTTTCAATGATTTTGTGGTAATAGGGGTTGTCGTTCACTCGGACTTGACGAGATTGATTTTAAGAATTAATAAAAGAAAATAAAAATATTGTCACAGGATGAAGAGTCACTAGGACGTGAGGATTTCACTACTTTTCATATTCTTGTGGTTCGGTCATTAACTCTAGACAATATAACTCAAACAAAAAAGAAGTTGTGACTCTAATTCCTTGCCAAAAATAGATTTCATAAAACATTATCTGTAAGTCGTAAGCATGACGCATCAAAAGTAATTTAAACTAAGCATGCGACATCAGACAAAATAACAAATAATTAATAGAAATCATAAAACAATTAAATCTATGCAAAAAGTCATATAAAGAATTAATTCATTTACCAAAATCATGAAAAGTTGCTTCCTCTCGTCCCGGTGATGGGTTCTAGCGCATGGTGAAAACACACTCAAAGGAATTTTTCATTGCTCAAAAAGGTGTTCACAAAAATGAATTGAAAGAAAAATTATAAAATTGGATTTTGTAACACTTATATTTGTTACAAAACTAAATGTTACAGAGAACGATAAATAAGAAGCGTCGTTTGCACTGTTCCAAAACGACTTGTCTCTGAACTACGACCCACAATTGTGAGTCGTTATCTTTATAGCTATACGATTGTCCTATAGTCTAATGTTCTTCGTGTTCTTCACGGGAGCAGACAATGGCAGTTCCACTGTAACTCCAATTTCGACTCTGTTGTTGCTCTAAACTATCCCCAATCTCTCCATGTCCGCTCTAATACTCCCCTCACCACCTTTTATAGCCTCTCATGCACGAGAAATCTCCTCCATAACTCCATATATTTTCTTCATTACTCGGCTTTAAAGAAAATATTTCGGGAATATTTTCTTAACCTTTTTAATCCCCTCCGAGCCTTGATTTGCTTCAAACACACTCCCTACACGCTGATACATCTTCCAGAAGTGGTATAACACGGAGCAGGTGCACGAAATCCTCTCGACCACACACTCAGAACTCGGAAAAACCCGAGAGACTCTGTTTTCTTCCATCGACTTATCTAACCAAATTGATCAGACAAAGGCCTTTACCAAGCCCGATATGATCACGTCATCCCTAAGAGTTTACGCCGTTGAGTCTCTCTAAAACATCCCTAAATCTCAAACCCAAAATTCTGTTTTTCCATGACTTCCATTTCCCGCCAAAATTGAAAATTTGAATGGTGAATATGGGTGTGATGGATAAATGGGCTATATATAGCCGTGCGTGCCCCTTAGATAAAATGTGGGTCCGTATAGCAATTTTCCTCCCGGGGTCCAAAAAGCACTTTTCGAGCAACTTTTTCCGCATAAGTGTAATTCTCCAATAACACCTAAACAAACATAAAAACACCAAAATTAGTACAAAAATCGAGACCAACAATAGAGACACTGAGGACAATTCAGACACAAAAATGTGTCTATCAGATTGTTAGAGCATTGCTCGGTCGAACTCGCATGCGTTGTTATCTCAAGCATGTTTGTCAATGTTAGTGATCAAAACTATAGGTCTTGATTTCTAGCATATTATAGCTAAAGGTCTCGGACTAGGATAGAAAGTGTAGTTGAGCTCAAGACTACATGGCAATCATCATACAAGACGAAGGACTACTCAAGGAACTGGTTGAACTTCATCGACTAAAAGGTATGTGGAGACTTGAACTTATCTCTCACTCAAAAGTCTATTTACTCTATCTCTTATTCTTGAGACAAAAGTCGTTTTGTTGTATAGACTTTCATTACACACATTTGCTATTTCAAGCCGAGTTTATCTCGCCTATCTATTTCTCAAAATATGTGTTGGTAATCTTTCGCTTTAGCCAAATTCATCTTTACCTAGTGAAGAATGTCATGTTATGTTTCAATCACTTTGAAAATTGCTACGACGAAAAATGGTCTCCAGTGAATACTTGCTATATAACGTTCTCCTGAGAATGTTTCAATGATTGAAATGAGAGTTTAGATTACATAACCATTGGTAGGATGTAAGCATTGTTGTGGAAACACATATATGTATAAGTCCTTATTCCTTGAACCAAAGTTTGCGAACTTTGTTGATCAAGAGAAACGGAATGTGGCGTGAGCCAAGTCCGCGGGCGGCGGAAGTTCTCCACCAGAATTCTCGTGGAGTTTGTGAACACCTTTTACGTGAGCTTAAGTCCATGAACCAAGTCCGTGAACTTGAGTAGGTTATATCTAAAAACTGGTTATTCTTGAACTCATGTTTATATAAACTAAGGAATGCTTTTACAAGCCGTGGCTATAAAGTTCATGAACCGATTCGAGTGAATCAAACCGTTTTTGCTTCGATTGTGTCTTGTATAGTTACATAAGGTCTAAGCAATTAAACAACTCTCTAACTAGTTCATTTGAGTCATTTGAAATAGTTATGGTGAAGAAGAATATGGTTGATATGAAAGTGATCATATGGCTAACCATTTGGTTAACTATTGTTGAACCAACAAATGTTAATGTTTGGGAACGGTTACATAAACCCAAAATTGGACATTTCATTTGTGTGTAACAAGCTAAGGTTTCGATCCAACGGTTGAGAAATATTAGCTTGAATCTAATAAGGTTTTCATCTAACGGTGAATATTGAATGCTTTGTTACCAAGCTAACATTGATTGCAAACCCTGATTTGAAAGACTATATAAGGGAGAACTCTAGCAACCGAAACCTAATCCCCACACCTTACATGTGATACTAGTTGTATAAGCTAGAGTCGTTTCTCCTTTAACCTTGGGTTTTCTTCTCAGTAAACCGGGTTAACGAATTAAAGACTTCATTGGGATTGTGAAGCCGAGGCCGATACTACTTTTCTTGTAGTTGTGTGATCTGATCTTGTTTTTTCTATAAATGCAGTACAATTGGAATAATTGGCTTGAGATTTATATCTCCGATAGGCAAGATAGAAAAGAAATCCCAAACACTTCGTCTCATCGTTTTGTGATTCCGCAATATCTTTTTTTGTGTCGATTAAGATTATTGTGAGGTGATTATGATATTAGGCTGTTCTTGAATATAAGCCCGAGTTATCAATTAGTTCCTGTTCACCTTGATTTATCAAAATACGAGGAACAAAAAATCGTAGGTATATTAAGTGGGAGACGGTTTATCTATTACATTGTGAGACTTTTCAAAAGTATGATAAGATTTGTTTATTAAAGTCTTCGAGCTTTGGGTCGTAGCAACTCTTAGTTGTAGAGATCAGCTAAGGGAATCAAGTAAGTAGCATCTGCTGGGATCGAGGCGTAGGAGCATAATTGTACCTTGGATCAGTGTAAGATTGATTGGGGTTCAACTACAGTCCAGACCGAAGTTAGTTTGGAGTAGGCTAGTGTCTGTAGCGGCTTAATACAGTGTGTGTTGAATCTTGACTAGGTCCAGGGGTTTTTCTCGCATTTGCGGTTTCCTCGTTAACAAAATTCGTGTCTTGTGTTATTTCTATTAGCATTATATTTGTTTATATAATTGAAATATCACAGGAGGTTGTCGTTATTCAATCAATTAGAATATCTGACCTTTTGGTTGTTGATTTAAATTGATTGACACTTGGATATTAGTCTTTGGTACCATCCAAGTTATCTCTCTTTGATAAACACTCGCAGATTTATATTTGCTTGAGTAAAGATCAAATCGAGAGATTGAGATATAAACTCTTTGATATACTTTTTATCTAGATTTAGTCTGACTGTCTAGTTGATTCTCTAGAAAGTATATTGGAGTTTGTCCATACAGATTGCTAAGCGAAATATTGGGTGTGGTTGTTATACCCCCGGTTTTTCACGTTCTGATTGAGAAGAGATAGAGATATAAAATCTACATACATATTGTCAAGGATCACTAAGTTGGTATACTTGCAATTCTATTAGGTTTTTTCCATATAGGTTGCCGAACAAAAAAGACGGTGGTGTACTTGGTGCCCTCTCATTTTCAACAAGGGTGAGAAAAATGTTGTTAACTTCTTTTAAAAGCTTACCAGACTTGAAAAAATTACTCACATCAGCTACAAAGTCATTGCCAACCACTGACCAATCAGCTTTAAAGTAGTAGTTGTTGTATCCATCAGGCTAAGGTGCTTTAGAAGAGTGAATGGAAGAAGAGCCTCCATAATCTCATCTTTAGACACTAGTTGAATAAGAGCAACAACAACATCATAGAAAACAAGCTTATCAAAAATTAACAGTCCCCAAGGCATCATCAATATCATCAATATTTGAATCAATATTAAAAAGAAAATAAAAGAAATCCACACACTCAGCAGCAATAACCTTTCCATCCACCAACTTAACAACATCTCTAAAAGTTAGGAAAAGAATGTTATTTTTAGATTTCCTTTCTTAAAGAGACTAATGGAAGAATCTAGTATTGTAATCACCTACATTCATCCACTTAACTTTATATTTTTCCTTAACAATAGACTCTTCATACTTGGCAAGTCCAGCATAATTCTTAACCACATCATTCTCTCTAATTGCAAGCTCATTATTCAAATGATTAAGTTGTAATTATTGTTGAACATTTTTCATTTGATCCTTTGCGGTGATCACTTCTTCAATTTCTTTTTTAAATCCTTCATTCTTCCATCTACTAAGAACCACCTTTAAGCTCTTAAGTTTAGTAACCAAGACCATTGTTAGAGCATAGCTCGGTTGAACCCTCCAAGCGTTGGTATGTCAAGTTTGGTTGTCATAAAAACTCATCTAAAGCCGCTTGATTAAATACTAGAGTCAACTTTGTTAAGGTTAAACTAGAAATTCTAGGAATGTTGAGATGTACAAGTATTTCTATGAAGACTAGGGCTGCAAAAGACCCGCCCATCATACCCCAACCCGCCCGTACCCGCTAAACCCGTGGGTTTTTAGTCCGAACTAGTTGTGGGTCGGGGGTTGGTTATGAAAATAAAAACCCGATGTCTATGGGTGCGAGGTTGGTTTTAGCTAATACCCACCCAAACCCGTCGAGAAAAACCCGCTAAATATACACCATTGATAAAACTAATCCTAGTCGTCCGTTATCAAAACCTAGTGGTACTAGTAGATTGTAGATAAGATAGATAACCCTCTTTCCCTAGTGGTACTAGTCCCTAGAAGTCCTTGATCCTTGAGGATGCTAGGAGGAGAGACTTGAAGATGATAGAAGAGACATGAGTCACTTACTGTTGGTCTGAAAACTTTTATTGTTTAAGTTTTAATCTGAACTTTAAAGTAGTCGTACTATTTAAACTTGTTTTTATTGGAAGTACTAGTGTAGTACTTGTTTAAGCTTAACAATGAAGACTTATGTAGTTATGTTTATGGTTTGTTTTTTTAAGTTGTCAAGAACTTAAGTAAGTAGTTTGTTTAAACTTTAAAACATGTGTGTGAATGATTATTGAATATAAAGCGGGTTTAAACCCCAACCCGCCCAACCCGCCTGCTGTTTGTGGGTGCGGGGTTGGTTATGAAAATAAAAACCCGCAGTCTGTGGGTGCGAGGTTGGTTTTAGCTAATACCCGCCCATGTGCAGCCCTAATGAAGACCTGAAGAATATGAAGAAGTAAGGACTATAACGAGGACATCATCCTTCTACTTTAGGTTAGTAATATTGACGTGATCTTGTTTCTAATCCTAACGTATCTTTCAAGTCGATTATATTGAAAACATAACATGCGAAGGTTTGTATATAAATAATACTCTAGTGGTTAGACTTGGTCATAACATTATGATCAAAGTGTCAAGGAATCTATTTAATTACGAAGTATAAAAGCTTATCTTTGGAACTTCTTAAATACGACATCAACATAATCTTTGTATATAGTCTCTTGATTACATGTAAGATATAGGTATGATTCCACCCTAGGAAACAATGTTTTCTAACATTTGTTTAAAGGAAGTACATATATGAAATTATTTCATAATCGAAAGGAAATCATGATTGGTCGTTCTTTATTGAATATCTTTTGGATGACCAATATAAGATGACAAAGTGAACCTATCTTAACTTGTTGAGATTTGAGGTATAACTGGTCATAGCCTATATTATGTAGCATGTTGAAATCGATCACAAGATACTTTGTGAAGCATGGTGTAACCGGTCACAAGCCACATTGGGAAGTTAGTTGTAATAGGTTACATGCTACCTTTTGAAGCATGGTGTAACCGATCACAAGATAATTTGGGAAGTTAGTTGTAATCCGTCTACAAGTTTCTTTGGGAACCAAGGTGTAACCGATCACAAGCTAACTTGGGAAGTAATGCGTTACCGATCACAAGGTACCTCTGGGAAGCAAGGTGTAATCGATCACAACCTGGTTTGGGAAGCATGGTATAACCGATCCCAAAGAGCAAAACTGAGATTCCAATATCCATATATCTCTTTATGTTTTTGTGAAGCTTGGATTAGGGTTTGCTGAGAAACTTCTAGATGTCGACATATTTGAACATGTAGATAACTCTTATCATTAATTTTTCAAAGATATTCCTTAATACTGAAGTTGATCCCACGTCCGAAAAATTGGAAAGCATTTAATTATGATTTTCATAATATATGTTTTAATTACCTGACAATTAAAGCATATCCTACGGAAAATATTATTATTTAATGTGCTAGACTAATAATAGAAGTTTTCTAAGAGAGTTTTCGGAAATATGGTTTGGTAATTAACTGGAAATAGGAAAACTAAAATTAGGTACTTTAATGTGAATATTTTGAGAATATTTTCAGTTTTGAAATTTCCTTTTTGTCCAAACAACCTTGGTGTATAAATACCCGAGTTTGCATTTCCTGCAAACTATCTTAAGAGGCAGGCAAACTTCATTCTTGTTGTTTCCGGGTAGAGTCGTCTATTTGGAAAGTATCCTAAGTAGGCGAAATCTCTTAAGACCGCTCGTTTAAAGACTTCTCTGGATCAAGAAGCTCTCTCGAAAGTATCGTTGGTGGAAATGGATAATTGCATTGTTATTGTAGTTTCGATTATTAATCTCATTGACTAACGGTTGTTGAAACTTTGATTGCACCCTAGTTTGTTTATTCTTGAGAACATTCTCTTCTAATATAAGGCTCACTCAAACTAGATCAAAGTATTGACGGGATCTTTAAAACCATTTTCGGATCTAAAGACATCGTGTGATAATCTATTGTTAACGAGATTCAGATTACGTGGTGTGGTTGATCACAAGAGGATTCAAGTGGTGTTGTGCAGGTTAATATCGAAGATAAACAAAGATATAAAGACGTCAAATTTTTTCTTATTAGTTTCGTATCTTGTGAATTGTGTGCACAAACCTTGATCGGTTGGGATCCAACTAGAATCGTGTTTTTCTTTGATATACTTGATTGGCTAGTTGCGTGAGATCGGCATCACCTTATAGTTTCTCTTTGAGATCTATATTGATTGATTATTATTGATGGTGGTTTTTAGTTCAGGGTTAAAATTGTAAAACCCTGTATTTAATGTGCTGCCATTTTGCAAAGAAAGAGAGCTATTTAAAAGTGAAGAGTGCCTATGCCTCTTTGCTCACATATGTATTGAGCAATTCAATATACTTATATATGAAATTTATTCTGTAAATTTTATTTATCTCCCACCTGCATTATTCACTAATTCATGGCTTGCTGAGTATTTTCCCTATGCTATTTCCACAGCTAAACTCTTAATATTGACATGATATGACAACTAATGTTCATTCGCAGTTAAGCAACATGAGTTTCCCGAAGTGTCAGGATTAAGATGTGCATGGCAATACTCAATTAGAGACATGCAAGCTGCGCTGTTCTCTGAGATAAAAATTAGTGATTTTAAGTCAACGCGCAAAATTCACCAAAATTTATTAATTTTGTGTCAGCTCGCAAAATTCAATTTTCTAACCTAATTTTTATCAATTCACAAAAATTAGGTTTTTGCGGTCTGCGCAATATCTCGATCCCTATTGGTCGAGACTAAACCTGTGAAACAAGGAAATTGATCCATCATGGATTAGTAGGACAGGGATCCCACCAAAAGTTGGAAAACAAGAAATAAAGGAAATCGCGACAAATAAAGGCAAAGAACAAAGGGCGCGGCCGCACCGCTTGCCGACCGGTTTGCCCTACTTGGCGCCTCCCATGGCCGACTAGCCATGCCCTATATTGTTGTCCTGTAGGCTCCTCTTTCCCATCGACCAATCAAATCGCTCCAAAGTCGCAGCCTATACTCTTAATTAAAAAGTTATAAGTTGGCTGGCCGATACGCTTAATTTCTTAAGAAAATAAATCTAGACCGTCCATTTCGAGTCTTAAAACGTCATCACAACCGTCCAACTTGGCCGAAAATTTAACGAGCACTCGGACTTATCCAGACGTGACCAAACAAGCTCCATGATACTCACCGACCAGCCCTCTGTTATTTCAGCCAATCAGAACTCTCTAGCACGCAAAAAGATCCGCAATTGCTAGCCAAAGTAGGCTAGTCGAGCGCCGCTGAAAAGGGTCTTAATTTAGGTCATTCGGCCATGGCGAGTCTTAAATCAATCACGGCCATCCAGCAGCCACCAAATTGACGGCTTAGATTCAAGTTTGAGCAACCAATGAGGTGCCATTATGTTCGCCAGGCGGCCCATCTTTGGCTTTTACCAATCATATCTCTTCAACTTGGTTGGACGATATCCAAAAGGTCACCAAGGATTTGACGAACAGTGGGAGCATTTGGTAAATATTTTAAGTATGATCTACATGCCAAAAGTTTCATATGGATGTCTAGTATAACATACTAAAAATCACATCAATCGGATTAACGAGCTAAAGGATACAACCTAAAAGGTGAGCTAGGTCATGGCTGAAAACTGACAGAATTCCTCCTGAATTCTTCCTGATTTTTTACTGTCGGGATATTTTCACCTCATAAACGAACTCAAAACCTAATTATTACCTCGTAGAAGATAGGAAATTCTTTTTTCGATAAGAATGGAGGCGGATCATCAAAATTGAAGTTCATATGAGAATTCTACATCCAGTTTTAGTACGAGTCTCACATCTAAATTTTCTTTTCGGTTCCGAAATTTCACAAATTAACATAAACCGCCGCAAATCATCTCAACCATCCAACTTGGATAGCGATTTAACCGGTTTTATATCTAATTTCAATTTTGGACAATACGATGTCAAAATGGCTACCAGCCATCATTCTCCTCAGAAGGGACTGACCACCTCATCTTTGGCGTACATGGATAGCTCCTGGCAGCTTCCCAAAGATGGCCGGTCATGCTCTTTTTTTAAGACATTGAGTTTCGCGACTAACCAAGACAAACTTATACAACAATGCTTCATAAGCATCGATTATTTGAGTTGCTTGTTTAAAAGTGATGCTTTATATGCATCGATTACAAACGATATTTTATAAATATCGATTTCACAAATAACTTAATTATTTGACCTAAAAGCATTGTGTGCTATTTTTTTGTGGCAAGTCTCACAACTTGACTTGTCACATATGATTTGCCTAACGCCTAGATTGCGCGTGATTGGTCGAAATAATTAGGTCTTGCAAGCAAGACCATTTCATCAACTTGCTACATATTTTTCTACAAAATACTCGAGACATCAAACATATCACAAATCGGGATGTTCATCGTGGGTATTGGTCCGACGGTTTACGGCGTGCGCGTGCAACATGCCCATTATGAGAAAGTGTCGGGAAAGGCGGACGGTTAGTAGCGGTAGAGAAGTAGTGGGTGTAAAACCAACTTGGTCTTCCCTTCATAATAGGACGTGGTTTTACATGATCCCCACTTCTCCATCACTCAACTACTTCCTACGAGATCAGTGCATGTTCGACTATGACTTGTATAAATAGGTTTTCAATCGATTTCAACAAAAAACAGTTCATTAACGCAAGTATCCAGAAAACACCAAGAACTTATAGCTTACATTCCGCAAGCAGGTTCTACATTCTGATACAAGTCATAAAACAATCACACCTCACACAGTTCATCATCCTGATCTCAACACCTTCTCTGCTTCCCTCCCTAAGATCAACCCTTCTCCTTCATTTTGTGACCCGAAGTAAGGCTCGGAATGGCCATTTCTTGGTTTAGGCGTAATTGTGCTGCATTGTTCTCTCGAATCTAAAGTACTCATGTGCAATACATTTATTTAGGGTTTAGATTCGTTTCTCATCGACACACCCAATTTACCATTTTCGGTGAGATCGGTTTACCCTACTACAATTGCAAATCTAGAGTTTGATTATTTCAGTAGTCAAATTTTAGATTGATCTA
>JAJJWW010012507.1:0-21826 GCA_023531295.1 Papaver armeniacum
AAAAATGAGATTTTGCAAAAATCCTTTTTTTTTTGGAATTTTGGTTGAGCCTATAATCGGTAAGAAAGGAAGAGTTATCATGACTTCCGATTATACAGTGGCTCTCTTTGCAAAATCAATTGCAACCCAACAAAGAAGACATGGGCTAGAGCTACCCATGACCCGGATCCGAACCCGTTCATCCCAAGCCGTTCAGATCGCGTCTAGATACATCCTACACGCCTTTCATCGTTCACATCAAGTCTTGATACTTCGCTCCACACCGAATCGCCTCATTCGCCTCGGCCCCGTTGGATCTTCCTCGCCGAGATCCTACGCCGCTGCAGACTTCCTCATCGATCATCGATGTCCCCGCCTCAAAAGAAAATCGCCATCCCTATACCCCCACTCGAGCAAACCCATTTCCCCTTCCATCTTCTCTTTCCTCTCTCGACCACCCCCCCGCAAAACCCATGTCTTCACTTTCCCTTCCATACCCCCGTGCGGAGCCATCACCACCTCCATCATCGCCTCCCCGTCCCAACACCATCACTACTAGCTCCTACTCCATCACCCTATCTCTCGATTATCTCGTTCTTAGTCTTATCACCTAGAAGCTAGGTTAGAGATAATTAGGGTTAGGGTTTTCACCAAACCCCATTGCATGTCGATTCGGAGGTCGGAGGAAAGACATGGCGCATCGAGAACGGAGGTTTGGGTCATCGATTATTAGTTATTTTGAGTATTTTGAGAGTATAAATTGATATTTGAGATGAAAGAGAAAACTAGTCAATTTTAGGGTTCATAATTTTGATTGTTATTTTTATTTGAAATTGCTTTTATTCTCCGCATCATGTTCTAAACACTCGCTAGGGTGTAGATGAAACCACTTATGTCTCATCATAAAAGTTAATTCACTATCAAGTTTGAGTTCTTATTATTGTGTAATGCATTAGGATTATTAACTAATTGTTGAACAAATGAGTTTGTGATAGAGTGTCTTGTCAAAAGACACTCTATACTAGGACCCGATTAGTGAAAAAGCAATTAGCAAAATTTCCATATAATACCTCCAAGGGTAGTGTAAGACTAGAACTTGTGTGTATTACCTTAGTATAGGTTTAGGAGGTGAATTCAATCACCCTAGTGCCCTTGATAGGTGTAGAATACACCTAATTTACTATCTAGTAGTTTATGCTTTCTTTCTTTATTTTTTAAGTGGTAAATTATGTATTTTACGCTTGTTTTGAGTTTTGTAGCTACTTTGGAGTCGCACGGAGAAAAGAAGAAGAAAACACCTAATTTGAGCCAAAAGGGCAAAAAGGTCATTTTACGGGCAATTGATATATGGAGCTCAGTTAATGTTAAGGGGTAACCTTTTTGGGAAGTTTTAAAGATAGACTAATCAAGGTTAAGGGGCATATCCAGCTAGCCCTTATCGTAACTAACCACTTATTAAGGCACCCAAGCGGGGGTGGTTCTTATGTGGCGTTTTAATCTTGTTCGACTCCTTACCCTAAAGAGAGTTTTCTCTCATTTTTTCTACAGCGAAAGAGATTTTTGCAAGCTTGATCATGCTACTTTGTTGAGTCCGAGTGATTGAAGGAGAGATTAAATTCAGAACAGATCGAGAAATTGGAGATGGTGATTCGAGAAAGCGAGTTTAGGGATTGAGGAGTGATGATGAGACTGGGTTGAGCGAGATTGATTGAATGATGGGTTCGGTTAGGTTGAAGCTCAGGGAAACAGATGGGTTCGATCTGTGGGTTTTGAAATCGATAGATGAGAAGAATCAATAGAGGTAGCAGTCACTGATTTGCTAGTGGAATGGGTTTTGAGGCGGTAAAGAAGATGGGACATCTCGCTTTACAACGGAGAAGGCGAGATGGAGATGGCTCGAGGGGAAGAATGGGATGTTCTTGATTCAGATTGATGAACGTTAAGCTGGGGAAGTTCGGTAGCATTTGTTGGTGCAATTTAAACTCGAGAGATGTGAGATCGGGCGTTGTTGATTGTCAAGATGAAGAGATCGAGTAAGGTAACGTGAGAGATGGGTTTTGTGAAGAAATGAGGATGAATTTCAAGACTCGGGAGATGGGATTGTGGATCGATTTGAAGAGAGGAATCAAGATGATATCTTTCTTTGAGTAACGATGGGTTAGATGTATGTTAGGTTCTTGCAGTATGAAGACGGAAGAGAGGCTACAGGGAATTGGCGGAAATCACGATAAGCGGTAAAACTCGGCCGGTTTTACTGCGGCGAAGTCAACTCGGCGATGACCAATCCCGGACGAGTCGGAGCGACTCAACTCACCCCGATAAGACGATCCAGGTGAGTTAGAAAGGCCTCGTTGTCTAACTCATTCTCCCCTTGACCTTTGACTAACTTGTTGACCGACGGTTGACTAGTTGTGACCGTTAGTCCTAACGGAGGAATTTGACGGAATATTCGGTCGAATATTTCAGCGGAGAAAATTTCCGTGTGGCGCGACGATTATTCTGTAGGACCGCCACAATCGATTTCCAGCGACCAAAATTCCGTAATTTTCTATGGACTTCTCTCATGGGTGTGAAGACTTGGGCTAGGAATGGATGGAGAATTGGACTCAAATTTGGAAAGAGAAGGTGGAAGAGTTGAGAAAAGCTTGGAATTGGAAATTGAATTGCTAAAGGAAAAGGATTCTACTCCTTAGAAGATTTGGAGAATATTGAAGCCTATAAATAGAGAAGTTTTCTACAACTTCTATATATCTTTACACACATCTCTACACACACAACACTTTTCTTTTCTTATTCTTTGTGTGAACTCTTAGCATGAGTAGCTAATTTTATTGATTGAGGATGAATTCCTAGTTCTTAATTTATGTTTTGAGTTTTTGTTTTAAATTCTATCTTGAAGTTTTTCACATAATTATCGTTTGTTTTTACTAATAGGAATGATCTTAAAGACATTCATGATTGATTGATAGATTGTTTTGAGTGCACGCTAAATTGATTTGTTAATTTGATCTAAAGCTAGTGAAAGTTAGGAGATAAGTAATCGTTTCTTGACTCTTTACATAAGTAGCAAACACGAGACCTTGCGGAGGATTCCGTGGAGCAATTGTGTGTAGAAACAACGTTAGCAAGTGGACCTTGAGCTAAGAGTCTAACTACTAATATCAACCTAAGAAATTCACAAAACTTAATGCATGAGCCAAGTTACATCTAGGTTGAGCTAATTCTAGGTGGCTTGGTGATTAGAATCGGGTAGCGAGAACTTCCGTGTCCCGTTGATATAAGGGGATTTAGGGTTTAGCACTGAGCTAGCTGCTTTACCTACGGTTGGTGATAATTTGTGACTAATAACAAGTAGAATAGGACATAACTTGATTCATTGTTTCGTAACGAAGAAGGATTCCTTGATCTTGTCTCTCTTATTGCTTTCAACTTTACCTTTTAATTGTTTTGTTTATTTTCTTTTTTTTTACACCCCCTTTCGTGACAATTTTTACAACTAGAATCTCGTGCTCCTCGTGGATCGACCTTGACTACCCTATATTACTTGTTAATTAGGTAGTAAAGTATTAATTAATTTGTTGTGGTACGACACGCATCAGCCCTCAATTCATTAGTTACAACAGCTTTGCTTGTCATTACCTTAGTTTACAATCACTGCAACTACTCAAATTTGTCGTATCGACACACAACAAATCAAAATATCTTTACCTTACCTGAAATCAGTTAAGAAGCCTTGGATCATCTTACGCACTCTAGTTCCTGCAGCCAGGAATGACTCGTATTTGCCTTTGCCTATAAACTAGACATCGTGCACTTACAGTATAAATTGTAGGACTAAATAGGAAACACATTCAAAATCCCTACCAAGTTTTTGCGCCTTTCTTGAACTGGCGGTGTGTTGTTACTCTTTAGTGCTTCACTTCACCGATTTCATCTATCTTTGTATATTTCATCCCATCTGCTCATATAAACATTGAATCCCTGTTTTCTGTTTCTTATAGTATAACTTAGCTTAAATTTTTGCTTTAAATTACCTGTATATTTGCATCTTTGCATTACAAATTATATCTACTAGGTTGTAACTTAGCCTAATCATATCATAAGCATCTTTGCATCACCATCAAACCATGTAATTAGCTCAGACCACTCCATTGTGACTGTGCTTCTGTGAATCACCATAGCTAGTTTTGACCAAATTGTGCACATTTGATAGGTGTGATAAACACCTAATTTAATATCTAGTATTTATGCTTTCTTTGCTATTTTTCGTGTGAATTATGTATCTTATGTGTGCTTTTGAGTTTATTAGGTGCAATGGAGTCATTTGGAGCAAAAAAGACCAATTGGAACTCGTTCAAATACAAGATTTCTACTTTTCATTGTGTAGAGGACGAGAAGATGAAGACAATGGCGAAAGAACGGAGTCATTCGGAGTTCGTATGAAGAAGTTATGAGCAAAATGAGAATCGGAAAGAAAAGGGCAAGATGGTCATTTTAGTGGTGAATGTTATTGCACCCCAATACACGTTAAGGGGTAGCCAGATTTGGTTAAAAGGAAGTGCTATTGAGAGCCTAGCTAAGGATAGGGGTAGCCATATGAGATAAGCAAAGCTGGACTACAAATCGTTAAGGGCCACCATTTCAACTTCAACTTATACGGAGGAAATCTAGGTTGAAATTCAAATCAATTCATGGCCAAAGTTTCATCACCGCACCCATCTCTCTCTCCCGTCTTGCACCAAGACTGCCGCCGATGCGCTAGGTGTAAGTACTTGCCCATGGGTTAACGGGTGTGAATCAAGGAAGCAAGGACACGGTAGATTTCTTTGAGGTTAGGTACGAGCGGAGACACGGGGTAGAAAGCAATGAGTACGCGGTATATAATGAAGATTGATGATTACGAATGGCCTAGAAAATGGGTTTGTTTACATTTTAATTCTTAACGGAAGGAATGATTTGGGTGGCTCTCAATATGCGGTCAATGCACAACCTGCGCGATTTGCAAGCGCACATATGGTGCTTGTGTAAAGGCCCGAACGACTTGTTCCCTGGCCGCAAATGCAGGTGATTGGTGAATAAGAGAAGGTTGCGACTCGGGTTTGGAGTCAGTGGCGAGATGGAGGAAGTTGTAGTTCTTTGGTGATCTAACGAAGCTTGAGTTTGAGACTTCACTGACTTGTGCTGGGGATGTATTGCAAAGAATGGCGTTGTGTTCTGGGGCATTTGAATGGTGAAGCATGGAAGAATGAGAGGGCTGTTGCCAAAGCCGTTGATGGAGAATTTGAGATGGACTCGCGAGAATGGTGAGGAGAAAAGAAAAATCTTTGACCATGAGATTGGTGTTATGATAAAGATGAAGAAGGCTCGAGCAAGTTTAAGGGACCTAATGCCATTGATGACACAAGGTGATGATGCTGGTCGCCGCCGAGAATGAAGGTGATCGAGCTTGGTTCTTTGGCATGGAAGAGATTGATCGTGATGCCGGTGGTAGTAAAGTAACTCGAGGATATGGTGTTGAGGCGAGCTCGAGACATACGGGAAGGAGTGTATGATGTCGTCAATAGATGGAGCTGAGCTAGAGGCCGTATGATCGGTGATGCCATGGTAATTGAGGGAGGCGGAGAATGCATTTGAGACGGTAATGAGCCCTGTTTGATTGATGGGATGTTATCGCAGAGGAAGGATTGGAATGGTTTGCGGCAGTGCAGAGTTGGATTGAGTTGTCGCTGCTATCATGAACTCGAGAGAAAACGGAAGACAATGATGGTTCCGCTCTAGCCATGAAAGGCGGGCAGGATGGTTTGTGTGGGCCGAACCGGAGTCCGGTGCCTAGGTGACATCTTTGGCGATGTCAGCGGGTGAAATGGCCGAGCTGGAGTCGATGGAACCGCAATTAGTTGAGGGTAGTAGAAAAGCCGAGCCGGAGTTGGTTCCGAAGATAATGTGCACAGTTCAGGGGAATGAAGTTTGGCCACTATTGTTACAAATGAGGCAAGAATGGAATAGGTGGAGTGATAGTGCAGCTGTTGCGGGTGTTGGTGCAGATTGGATTGAGTTTGAATTGCCGTGGCGATGGAGCTTGACATTGCAGTCGATACGGGGTTTGATTGAGTGGATTTTTTTTTTTTGGCGATGAGCGCAGTGATTGTCTTTGAGTAGTAGTATGAGTGAAGGAGGTACAAATGGGTCGAGATTCTTTGTTGTTCAAAGTGCATTGCAAGGAAATGTTGTGGCTGTGAAGCTAGAAATTATGGGGTTGATTCGTAGTGAGAACTCAAATGGGTATGAAACAAGTCTGAGTTCACAGGGAGGAGAATGGCAGAGAATGGCTCATGGGTTGGTGCTGTTACTTTGCTGGCTGAAATGGCTAGTAGAGTACTGCAGTTGATTGCGGCTAGTTTGTGATATACAGGGATGGAAGCAAAAAAATGGCACGAGTATGCAGGCAGTCACAACCAAAAACGCGAGAAATTGTGCGAAAATGGAGCCTAAAATGGCGCAAGTGAGCCTAGTTCCGTTGTCGGATTTCGGAGTTTAGAGTGTCCACCACAATGATTCGGTGAATCACGAAGGGGGTATGAGTCGGATGCAAGAATCGGCCAATGGGACATATGAGCTACGCGCCACGCTTTTAGGCGCGTTTTCGCAGAGAGAAAGAATTGGTTTGGATGACTTTTGTGAATGTTTGAAATGCGAGAGAAGGGAAGATGAGCTGCTGGGAGTGTGCACTCGGCTCGGTGCGATTCCAGATGACTAAAGGCGGTCGGAGACAATTTTCCGGCACGATTCCGGCTGACAGTGGACGGATTAAGCGATAGCGTCGCCAATCGTGAGTGGTTTTGGACCCAAAATTCCAGAGACATATTTCTCACACATGGGCTTGGTGGACCAACTTGGAGACGGGTTTTGAGAAGAATTAACCTAATTTTGGGAAAGTATCCTTATGGGGAGAAAAGCATATAAATAGAACTTTTTCTCTAAACCTAGAGATATCTCCATTAGGGAGACTTCTACTTTTGTTCTAGGGTTTCACATGATAGGTTCTTCTAAACTTTCTATGATGATTTCCAAAAACACAAGTAACTAATTTTTATTATTGGTTGAAGATGTAGTTGGATTTTGCAATCAAGTTATGATTTTTATGAATTAGTTTTCTCTCAATATTATCGTATGATTTCTACGGGTTACAATAATTGCATGATTGATGGATTGCAATATGATTGAATGTTTGTTTAGTTAAGTCTAGAATTGATTGAACTCACATCCATATCTATAGCTATTTTAGGGTTTTCATCGAGCGATAACCTTGAATACGAGTAGCATGATATGATTAGGGTTTGTAGTGATACATCCTCGTAATCATATGTAGAAATTGACCTTTGTTCGAATTGTTTTGCGCAATGTATTACAATTGCATTGATTAGCCTATTTTGAAACTTAATGCTCTAGGAATTGAACTTGATTAGCGCAAGGCGTTAGGTTATTCTTTAGGTAGAATTCACATCATGACCCTAATGTGTGTGTTGATAACTTTGGAAATTTACGGAGTATTCTTGCGATAAGGTATTCTATGGCTTTTGATGATAGCGAGATTAAATACTAATTCTATTCATATATTCATAAACTTGTTTACAATTGAAGATGAAACCTTTATCCAATATTTTCCCATCCTTGATTTGCATACTTTATTTGCTTTTTGTTTATTTTTATTTACATAATGAAATTCTTGGGTGTTTTATATAGGAAACCATAACAATTCGACGACCTAGACCTCTCGTAGGATCGATCCTTTCTTGCCCTTGCTATATTTATATTTTGAGTAGTAAGAAAGTGTAAATTATATTTTGTGTACGACAACCGATTAAATTTTGCGCCTTGGGGGAGGCATAAGTTGTCAATTGTTTTTCAGTTTTTCTTTTTTTTTTTTTTTTTTTTTGTATTTATTTTTTGTTTTATTTTTTCTTATTTTCTGGGTTTTAACCGGTTTGAGAATTATTTCAGGTGCTAATTTCTATGGAAGGAGCATATTGGAGCAATGGATATGATTTTCAACCTCCTCAACACTATGAAAATTACCCACCATCTATGGGATGCAATCAAAACCAATTTATTGGCTATGATGCATATCCTAGAGAACCTTATGGTGATTTTCATAGTGTTGAGGAGGTTGAAAATCATATCCATTGCTCCAATATGCTCCTTCCATAGAAATTAGCACCGGGTAATTCTCAACCTATGAAACGAAATAAGAAAAACAAACAAAAATAAAAGACAAAAAAAAAAAAAAAAAAAATAAGAACGAAACATTGACAACCGATGCCTCACTGCACCTGCAATAAATTTAATCGGTTGTCATTTGACACAAATATAATTACACTTTCTTACTACTCAAAATATAAATATAGCAAGGGCAAGAAAGGATCGATCCCACGTAGAGGTCTAGGTTGTCAAATTGTTATGGTTTCCTATATAAAAACACCGAGGGTTTGGCGATTTTTATAAACTAAAATAAAATAAAAGCAAAACAAATAAAAGTAAACACGCAAATCAAGGATGGGAAAATATTGGATAAAGGTTTCATCTTCAATTGTAAACAAGTTTATGAATATATGAATAGAATTCGTATTTAATCTCGCTATCATCAAAAGCCATAGAATACCTTATTGCAAGAATACTCCGTAAATTTCCAAAGTTATCAACACACACACAGGTCAAAGGTGATGTGAAATCTACCTAAAGAATAACCTAACGCCTTGCGCTAATCAAGTTCAATTCCTAGGGAGCATTAAGTTTCAGAAATAGGCTAATCAATGCAATTGAAATACATTGCGCAAAACAATTCAACAAAGGTCAATTTCTACATATGATTACGAGATGTATCACTACAACCTAGAATCATATCATGCTACTAGTATTCAAGGTTATCGCCGATGAAAACCCTAAAATAGCTATAGATATGGATGTGAGTTCAATCAATTCTAGACTTAACTAAACAAACATTCAATCATATTGCAATCCATCAATCATGCAATTATTGTAACCCGTAGAAAGTGAACGATAATATTGAGAGAAAACTAATTCATAAAAAAAATCATAACTTGGTTGCAAAATCCAACTACATCTTCAACCAATAATAAAGATTAAGTTACTTGTGTTTTTGGAAATCATCATAAGAAGTTTAGAAGAACCTATCATGTGAAACCCTAGACAGCAAGTAGAAGTCTCCCTAATGGAGATATATCTAGGTTTAGAAAAGAATTTTCTATTTATATGCTTTTTTTCCCATAAGGATACTTTCCCAAAATTAGGTTGATTCTTCTCAAAACCCGTCTCCAAGTTGGTCCACCAAGCCCATGAGTGAAAAATATGTCTCTGGAATTTTGGGTCCAAAAGCTGCCGCCGAATTGCCGACGCTCATCACCTAACCTGCCGCCTAATCAGTCACCGGAAAATATCTCCGTGCCACCTTTGTCATCGTACTATCACCGTGCAATTCTACACTTCCGTAGCTCATCTTCGCTTCTCTCGCAGTCCAAACATTCACAAAAACCATCAAACCCAACTTCTCATTCCTGCGAAAACGCACCTAAAAGCGTGACGCGTAGCTCATATGTCCCACTGCCGACTCTTGCATCCGACTCATACCCCTTCGCGATTCACCGAATATTGCGATCGACACTTTAACCTTCAAATCCGACAACTGAACTATGCTCACCAGGCGCGCCATTTTCACTCCATTTTCGCACTATTTCTGCAGCTTTCAAAATCCATTCCCCGCATACATACATGCTTTTGCTCTTCACAAACTCAATTAACTAAAGAAACCTGGCCATTGCACAACAACACTGCTTATTTCGCCCATGGCAACAAATAGCACTAATACTCAAGTGGCGGCACCATCTCAGTCATACTCTCTCGCATTTCGCCTAACTTCCACCGCACTACCTCAGCCCAGAAGCCGCATCCATTTGTTGCTCTGAGTAGCACCAGCCTCGCATCTTTTGCGCTCAAACCAACTGCAAGCTCCACCATCTTTCCCCGGCTCAACAAACACCACAAACCCATTACGCTGACCACCATTTCCTACCAAATTCAACCACCAATGCCACCCGCACACTTCACAACTCACGCTTTTTCACACCTCGTAACTTAACCAGACAAACACACACACACATTCATCTTTGCAGCAGACAAACAAAAAGCAACAAAAAAAAAAAAAAAAAAAAAAAAAAAAAAAAAAACTTCTGCTCATTACAGACCAACCTCACGTAGTCTTATCGCAATCACTTCAAGGCTCCAACCTGAGCTCAAACAATGGCCGCGGCATCCTTTCTCTCTCTTTTTTTTTTCTTCTTGCTGGCAAGACCCACCAGTCATTCTTCATCGTTACCGCCAATAGCTACAGCAAACGTTACAACTCCATCATTTCAGTACCACCAAAGACTCGAGCTCCATCATTGTTCCATCACAGTATTGTCGGGTTAGTAACGATCACCGACAGTGATCCCCGCCATCACAAGAAAGAGCGCCACTTTCGACTCCATCAGCGACCCACACTCGGCATCATCGCTTCACTAACTATCGATGACAAGAACAACTTACCTCGAGTCTCAACTCCGCCATAATCACGTCCCTCCTGCTAGTAAACTCATTCTCTCTCGCTGTCATCTTTCATTAATACCTAGCATAAAGAGCATCATCAAGCCGAGTTCTCCATCTCGCCATCGACTATCTCCAACGTCAGTAGCAGCTTCTCCAGAATCGCCCACGTAAATCCACCGCCCGCATTTCGACTCGACCGCAACACCACATTCCCGGAACTTTCTTGGCATATTAGTCATGTCTTGTTTCACCAAAATAGAACTCAAATTGCACCCATATCTTTGTTCTTGTTGTTGTCTTTCATTACTCTTCAAATCCCTGCATACAAACCTTGCCATCACTGCACCAGCTAACTCAGTTACAACCACTGAGCAATTCCATCTCTGAACCTAACAACACCAATCCCTATTTCCTTAGCCATCTTCTGGGGCCTCGCATACCAACACTCATCTCAAGCTCCATTTGATCTTTACCTCAGAAATCTCGCATTTTACTTGAGCTATTCCTCGCTATCAACTACAAACTGGGCCATGGCTACACTTCTATTACTCGGCCCATCGAACCATGGAAAACCGAGCTGGTGGTTGTTCGTTGCTCGAATTCGATTTCAAGCATTTTATCGAACAAGTGATGTGTCATTCTCGCTGGTGTTAACAATTGTGAATCACAGGTGATCCTAAACCATTACACATCTCCTTCCCCTCGCACCAATGATTCAATTACACAACAAACCCACATTTTCGATTCATTGTAGCTCTAAAACACACATTCATCGTTCTTCGTGGCTATCATCTCATCTCTTCACAAATTCACAAAGATCGATTGTACACCCTACTATCTTGGTTTCATATAGATTAACCCCAAGTTAGATTTTTCTTCATTCAACATTGAAATGACTCTCCTTCTTCCATATCTCAATTCCTCTCCGCTCAACTACGGCAAACAATGTTGTCTTGGTCCGCAAAGATAAAGCCGAATCGTAGTGATAACATGGTCGGACTCGACCTAATTTGTGGATTATAAGTGAAGGAGGTGGCCCTTAGTGAATTGAGTGTGCCTATAACAGCTTCCGATTCGATTTCCCCGAAATGACGTGACTCCCTTGAGCAATTCCTTTGAAGCTTGATTGCCTTTACGTAAAAGACTACCCCTTAACCTAAAGTTGGGGTGTCAATAACACTTGCCCTTTATGCTTCCAAGTTAGTTTTGCTCATAACTTCTTCATACGAACTCGGAATGACTCCATTCTTTCGGCATTGTCTTCATCTTCTCGTCCTCTACACAATGAAAAGTAGAAATCTTGTATTTGAACGAATTCCAATTGGTCTTTTTGCTCCTAAATGACTCCATTGCACCTAATAAACTCAAAAGCACACATAAGATACATAATTTACAAGAAAAACTCGCAAAGAAAGCATAAATACTAGATATTAAATACGGTGTATTCTACACCTATCAAATTCCCCCACACTTAGACTTTGCTAGTCCTCGAGCAAATCAAACAAAACAATTCTAAATCATACATACAACTCCGTGTCGTCGAGGCTACTTGGCCACTTTTAGCATAAATAACAAGCCTTTAAACCCCTAGGTGTCCCTAGTGGACGAGTTATAGTCTCGTGAAGGTTTACTAGAGATATACCTACAAAACCTATATTTCAAACTCCGTCTATTTGTGACAAATCAATGAACGAATCCAAAATGACTACAGAGGAGGTACCTTGCAAATTCAATTCAATTATTAGTAAATAAACTCTAATTAGATAGTCGAACAAGCCACAATACTCGGAAACTAACAAACCACAATCACAATGAAAAGATTAAGAAGATGGATTTAGATGTAGATGTTGGCGAATATTCACAAGTGTTCGATGTTTCCCATATCTGTCTGAAGGTCACTGCTAAGATGAACCTAATCCTATTGGATTGAGCTACTTGGTTTGAATCCTACATCAACTCACTGGCATATACAAGGGAACCAGAAGTGACTTTATTCAACCAATATAAAACTTTTTTTTTTTTTTTTTTTCTTTTCTTATATGATTGGATCAAACTTGGCTCCAATTTCTCTTTTTTTTTTTTTTTTTTTTTTTTTAGACGGCATGATTAGATCTTTTGGATCCAAGCGCATGCTTCTTGTCAGCAAGTACATGATAGTTGCCTTGATCCGCATTCCACGTTTGTTTAGGCGACGGAGACAGGGACTACGTTTCACACATACTGCTATTCCCAAGTGTCTTTTTATTCCGTTTTGGTCTAATTGATCGGTCCTTTTTTTTTTCTCTTTTCATATATTTTTTTTTCATTTTTTTTTTTTTCTAGTAACTCAATCACTCTATTTCATCCTAGCAGTAATAACACGTCGATTTTTAGTGACCCACCAAAGCACTTAGAGAACAATAGATAAATATGGAAAAATAAAATAGAATGAGATATGGTGATATTCCGAGATATGGTAACAACTATCATGTTAATTTGTGATTTCGAGCTATATTCGTCCCTTTTAAGTTAATTGGTTCCTCAACTCCCCGCATTCAAAATGGTTCCATCCACTAATGGTGTCATCCTAAAGGCACAAGTTTCTAGATTTCGGAGTTCAAAAAGCACAATTTTTTCTTGATTTTTCTATTTTTCTGATTTTTTTTTTTTTTTTTAAAGGCATAAAACAAACTAAAACATATAAATGCTCCCCCACACTTAAACTTTACATTGTCCTCAATGTAAAATTGAATCTTCCAAAGAGAGTTCAAGGTGGGAAATCATATAACAATATGCGAAAACAAGAAAATAAAGATAAAAGCAAATGCATAAAAATAAAAAGATAAGGGTAAAGATACAAAAACCGGTGGGTTGCCTCCCATTAAGCGCTTGTTTTAAAGTCGACGGCCCGACTTAGCTTCTTGTAAGATTCATTCCCCATACACCAATAATCTGAAAAAGTTGGGGATCCTTCCATATAACCTGTTTTGGAAACACTAGCTTCACACAAATATTAGTAATATAAAGCAAAAGTGAAGCTATGAACCAATAAAAGCTTCCCCCACACTTATTCTTGTACACACATGGAAGTGTATAAAGAATATAGGAGTCGGGTACTTCCACGGTTTCTTGTTCCATAACCTGCATAGTATGAGAATCAAATATCTCTAATGGCGGAAAACGAGAAACAAAGTCATTCAACAATATTCTCGAAGCACATAAATTCAAACCAATAAGAGGTAAAGGAGAAGAAATAATAGGCAAAGGGTTAGATAAACCTTTGCACAATCTCTTGTATTACGGAATCCTCTTCATCCTTGAAAAATTCAAGTGAATTACTTCACCTCTTTTTATATCATGGTCCTCTATTAAACCTTGCAACCATTCTTCGTCCGTTTCTGCCTTAACCAAAGTGTCGACATAAACATCATCATTATAATCATTTGCAAGCTCAATTGGGTCTTCCACAATATTGGTCATAACCGTCCCATTCTCAACACATTCCTCCTTGTTGTAAGGCACATACTCTTTTGCGGATGCAATATTGTCCATAAGGAATTTCTTTAGAACACTCATTGCATCATCCTCAAGCTCTACCTTTTGAATAGGTTCTTGATCATTATTAAGATCAATGCTTGAGTAATCCACATAAGTGTCGACATATTCCTCTTCGTCTTCATCTTGATCCCAAAAAGACTCCATTGTACACTCCTCGGGGATGTCACCATGAATTGGTTCAAACGATGTATTTTCATAATAATCATCATCACTATCATAGTCATCATAACATTGTTCCTCGCTGAATTTAGTGTTGCTAATCTCGAACTCATCCTTTTGAATAGGTGAATGATCATTATTACGATCAAGAGTTGAGTTAACTACACAAATATCAACAAAAAGTCCCCAAGGTTCGCCTTTTTCAACATAATTATTCATTTCCTCCTTGTATTCCTCAATGCCTTGTCTTAAAGTGGAAACACCTTTTTGAAGCTCTTGGAGTGTTCCATCCAAATTCTGAATATAGTGTTCCATTTGTTTGTAAAGCTCATTCGACAAAGAAAAAGTAGAATTACTTACTTCCGTATTGTTAGGCCAATTATCTTCCCTTTGAATGGGTGAATGATCATAACTACGATCGTAAATTGGGCCAAACATACTATGAGCACATTGGTCGATGAAAATGGTTCCACGCTTGGTTGTCCACAAATTGACTCCATGTTGTCCATAAATTGTTGCATTTCATCTACCAAACTAGAAGAAAAATTAATAGAGTAAAACTAGTCTCCTCCTTGTGGTTGCTCACTTACATAACCACCATAAGAAGGTTGATATGTATGAGAATAACTCATAGGGTACGTGGAATATTGACCATAACCAAAGGATTGGTTTTGATTGTATTCCCCATAAGGGTGATAGTTTTCATGTTGTTGAGGTTGAAAGCCGTATTGATTGCTCCAATATGCTCCAGATCCATAGCAATTGGTACTGGAAACGAGATTCTCAAAACTCGAATAAGAACCAAAGAATAAGAAAAAGTAAAACAAAAACTAAAACAAAAATAAGAAACCAAAAACAATTAACAACGGTTGCCTCCCTTCAATGCGCGCTCAATTTGATCGCTGTCGTAAGCGACACAAATATAATTACACTTTCTTACTACTCAAAATATAAATATAGCAAGGGCAAGAAAGGATCGTTCCCACAGAGAGGTCTAGGTTGTCAAATTGTTATGGTTTCCTATATAAAACACCGGGGGTTTGCTGATTTTTATATACTAAAATAAATAAAAGCAAAACAAATAAAAGTAAACACGCAAATCAAGGATGTGAAAATATTGGATAAAGGTTTCATCTTCAATTGTAAACAAGTTTATGAATATATGAATAGAATTCGTATTTAATCTCGCTATCATCAAAAGCCATAGAATACCTTATTGCAAGAATACTCCGTAATTCCCAAAGTTATCAACACACATTAGGCTGCGTATGTGAAATCTACCTAAAGAATAACCTAACGCCTTGCGCTAATCAAGTTCAATTCCTAGGAGCATTAAGTTTCAGTAAATAGGCTAATCAATGCAATTGAAATACACAGCAAAACAATTCGAACAAAGGTCAATTTCTACATATGATTACAAGGATGTATCACTACAACCTAGAATCATATCATGCTACTAGTATTCAAGGTTAATGCCGATGAAAACCCTAAAATAGCTATAGATATGGATGTGAGTTCAATCAATTCTAGACTTGACTAAACAAACATTCAATCATATTGCAATCCATCAATCATGCAATTATTATAACCCGTAGAAAGTGAACGATAATATTGAGAGAAAACTAATTCATAAAAATCATAACTTGGTTGCAAAATCCAACTACATCTTCAACCAATAATAAGATTAAGTACTTGTGTTTTTGGAAATCATCATGTAAGAAGCAAAGAAGAAACTATCATGTGAAACCCTAGACAAAAAAAGTAGAAGTCTCCCTAATGGAGATATATCTAGGTTTAGAAAAGAATTTTCTATTTATATGCTTTTTTTTCCCATAAGGATACTTTCCCAAAATTAGGTTGATTCTTCTCAAAACCCGTCTCCAAGTTGGTCCACCAAGCCCATGAGTGAAAAATATGTCTCTGGAATTTTGGGTCCAAAAGCGTCGCCGAATTTCAAGTCATCCCTGAATCCGGTCGCACGAATCCGAATCCGACCGTGAAAAATATCTCAGGCCACCTTTGTCATCGGAAGTACTATCACCAGTGCAATTCTACACTTCCGAGAAAGCTCCTTTTGCTTCTCTCGTTACCCAAACATTCACAAAAACCATCAAACCCAATTCCCATTTCTCATGAAAACGCACCCAAAAGCGTGACGCGTAGCTCATATGTCCGGCCGTCGACTCTTGCATCCGACTCATACCCTCGCGATTCACCAAATATTACGATCGACACTTTAACCTCTGAAATCCGGCTACCGGAACTATGCTCACCGGTGCGCCATTTTCACTCCGTTTTCGCACTATTTCTGCAGCTTCAAAATCCATTCCCTGCATACATACATGCTTGCTCTTCTGTCAAACTCCACCAATCCAGCAAACCTGCAGCTCATTGCACAACACATTCCTTATTTCGGTTCCATGGCAACAAGAATAGCACTAATACCAAGTGTGGCACCATCTCGTGTCATACTCTCGCAGCATTTAAGCTAACTTCATCTGACTACCCAATTGTATTTGCATCCATTTGTTGCTTGAGCTTTTAGCTTCAGATCTTTGCTACCAAACCAATCGCAAGCTCAGGTCCATCTTTCCCTGGCTCAACAAACACCACAAACCCATTACAACACCACCATTTCCTACCAAATTCAACCACCAACAATTGCACACTTCACAACTCACGCTTTTCACAAATTTCGCCCGCAACTTAACCAGACAAACACACACACATTTATCCCTTGCTCTCCAGGTACAGCCAAAAAAGCAAGCCAAAACCTCTCGTTCATTACGTACTCAACCTTCGTCACAGTCTTACCGCAATCAATTCTGCGTTCCAACTTGAGCTCAAACAATGGCCGCGCATCCTTCTCTTTTTTTTTTCTTCTTCCGGCAAGACCCACCGATCATTCTTCATCGTTACCGCCAATAACAAAGCAGAACGTTACAACTCCATCATTTCGGCACCACCAAAGACTGAGCTCCATCATTGTTCCATCACAAGATTAATTGTTAGTAACGATCACCGACAGATCCTGCCATCACGTGACTAGCCGCCACTCTCGACTCCATCAACAATGACCCACACTCGTCATCACCGCTTCACTAACTATCGATGACAAAGAATAACTACCTCAGTCTCAATCGCCATAATCACGTCCCTCTCGCTAGTAAACTCATTCTCTCTCATGGCCATCTTTCATTAATACCCTAGCATAGCAAAGATCATGCCGAAGTTCTCCATCTCGCCATCGACTATCTCCAATGTTGTAGCTTGTGAAGCCTCGAGAATCACCACGGACAAATCCACCGCCCGCATTTCGACTCGATTGCCAACACCACATTCTCGGAACTTTCTTGGCATATTAGTCATGTCTTGTTTCAGCTCAAAATAGAACTCAAATTGCACCCATATCTTTGTTCTTGTTGTTGTCTTTCATTACTCTTCAAATCCCTCCATACAAACCTTGCCATCACTGCACCAGCTAACTCAGTTACAACCACTGAGCAATTCCATCTCTGAACCTAACAACACCAATCCCTATTTCCTTAGCCATCTTCAGGCCTCGCATACCAACACTCATCTCAAGCTCCATTTGATCTTTACCTCAGTAAATCTCAGTACCCCACTACTTGAGCCGGTTTCAAGACAACGGCAGCTCGGGGCCATGGCTACACTTCTATTAATCACCCATCGAACCATGGAAAAACTGAAATGGGTAGTTGTTCGTTGTCGAATTCGTTCAAGCATTTTATCGAATGTGTTTGTGCCATTCGCTTGGTGTTAACAATTGTGAACTGTTGTTGATCCTAAACCATTACACATCTCCTTCCCTGCACCAATGATTCAATTACACAACAAACCCACATTTCTGATTCATTGTAGCTCTAAAACACACATTCACTGTTCTTCAGGGCTATCATCTCATCTCTTCACAAATTCACAGCATCAGTTGTACACCCTACTATCTTGGTTTCATATAGATTAACCCCAAGTTAGATTTCTTCTTCATTCAACATTCAGCAGCCTCCTTCTTCCATATCCTCAATTCCTCTCCGCTCAACTCGGCAGCAATGTTGTCTTGTTCCGCAAAGATAAAGTCGAACTCGTGTGATAACATGGTCGGACTCGACCTAATTTGTGGATTATAAGTCAAGGAGGTGGCCCTAGTGAATTGAGCGGGTGCCTATAACAGCTTCCCGATTGATTTCCCCCAAGAAATGACGTGACTCCCTTGAGCAATTCCTTTGAAGCTTGATTGCCCCTTAACAGAAAGACTACCCCTTAACCTAAAGTTGGGGTGTCAATAACACTTGCCCTTTATGCTTCAAGTTTTTTGCTCATAACTTCTTCATACGAACTCCTAATGACTCCATTCTTTCGGCATTGTCTTCATCTTCTCGTCACTCTACACAATGAAAAGTAGAAATCTTCAGATTTGAACGAATTCCAATTGGTCTTTTTGCTCTAAATGACTCCATTGCACCTAATAAACTCAAAAGCACACATAAGATACATAATTTACAAGAAAACTCGCAAAGAAAGCATAAATACTAGATATTAAATAGGTGTATTCTACACCTATCCTGCCCTCTTTAAGCATGGGTGAACATGGTCGCTCCAATTACCTTTGAAGTCGGTCGCACATGCTCTGCCTGTCTCAGTGATGGTTAGTTCCGTCGACAACCAGTCTGTGGGTGGGTCAGCGATACTCATGTCATTCTTGTTCCCATCGATTGTTGGAAACTCCCCAAAAACTTAGATGTAAAAGAGGATCTGAGTGTGCAGCGATCAGACGGGTGAACTGCAGCAACTAACTTCTCACCGATGTACAAGTTACATAAAATGGAAACGATGCATCTGCCTTCACCAGGAAGGAAATATGGCGATTTGGTGAGGCGGATGTGATCACTTATATGCCATCCTTCCATGTTGGGTCTTAGGTAATCCTCTATGAAATCCATAGCAATGAAATCCCATTTCCATCAGCATGTAAAGGATTTGAAAGTCACAGCTGAGTCAGTGAGTGTTGACTTTTGCTGCTTGACAAGTAAACACACCTAGAGCAAAACAATGCAACATCCCTTTTCAAACCTTTCCACCGAGGCTGGCTACTAAGTCTTGATACATCTCCTTGTGCTTCCCGGATGAGCTGTCAATCCGGACCTTGAGCCATAGTCAAAATTTCCTTCAGTAATTCCTCGACCATCGGATACATAATGCGTCCTTTATAGCGAATAGCCCCATTGGCTCCCGGTGGTCCATCCCTTCTTGTTGATCAAGTCGGTGCCCATCCTTCCACTGACTTCTTGCCAAACCTTAAGTCTAACGTCTGCTTTGATGACCTTTTTCACAATCTAGCGTGCCACAACATCGCCAGTATGCCTCTCATTGTTCCACTCAACAATGAAATCATATTTTCCAGTTTGACCATTCTCGATAAAGCTACGGATCCAGTTCTTTTCTCAGAGTGCATCAGCTACAACATTAGCTTCTTCCGGATGGTACTCCAATTTAAACTCATAATCCGTAAGAAGCCGAGCCATCTTCTGTCTCGGGTTCAAATCTTTTTGAGTGAATATGTACTTTAGACTTTTGTGGTCTGAAAATACCGTAAGATTTTCTCCATATAGATAGTGCCTCAAACTTTATGCACAAATACTCGATTGCTAATTCTAGATGCGTGGGTTAGGTAGTTCTTTTCATGATTCTTTAAGCGTAGAGGAAGCATAAGCTACGACCTTCCCTTTTGCATAAGAACTCACCCAAACCATTCTGAAGCATCTAGATAAACATCATAACCTAATCTGGTTAGGGTAACGAAGATAGGTGCCGTAGTCAATAGTCGCTTGAGCTCCTCAAATGCTTTATCACACTCTCAGTAGTCCTCAAACTTCACCGCCTTTTTAGTCAAGCAGTAAGAGAGCTGCTATCTTGAGAAATTCTCAACAAATCTTCGATAATAGCACCTTGAAACCTAAGAAAGCTGCGGATCCTCAAAAACACTCTTTGGAGGTTCCCCATTTTGTTATGTGGGCTATCTTTTCCGGGATCATAGATATACCATCGTAGAAATAACATGTCCGAGAAATAGAGACTTTTCGCCGTCCGAGTGCAGCACTTGCTCTCTTTGTACTGCTTGTGTTCTCTTAGAGTTTGTAAAAGCGATCAAGGCTAGAATGCTCCTCGTGGTCTTCCCTTAGTGTTGGAATAAATGAGAATGTCATCGATAAACACTACTGCAGATTTGTTCACAAAGATCGGAGAACTCTGTTCATCAGGATCCATAAACACCCGCAGCAGTGCATTTGTTAACCCAAGCGGCATCCACGAGAAATTCACCAATGGCCGCATGCGAAGTTCCAAAAATGCGGTTTCACGAATGTCCTCTCTGCGACTGCATGAGCGAGTGGTGCGGATCGAAGATCAATCTTTGCTAAATAACCACGCTCCCTTCAATTGGTCAAAAGGTCATCAGTGCTCGGCGAGGGTTGCCTATGCCTGATTGCCAATTTGGTTCGATCGTTGATAGTCAATACACATCCTCATTGATCACGTCCTTTTGAGCACTGAAAAAGCAGAGAGCTCTCCCATGGTGAGGTACTTGGTTGAATACATCCCGGAGTTCTTCCAACTCGTCAAGATTGTTTCGCCAACTCCTTCATCTCTTCCGGGTGCCGTACGATGACGGGTGCATCGATATTGGCATGCTTCCCGGTTGCGCTTCGATCCTCAAATCAATCTCTCTCTTTGGTGGTAATCCGAGGGCAAAGTATACTCCAGGAAGCATGTCTGAGAAAATCTCGAACTATTGGTGACTCTTCATCTACCACCTTGGTATCCTCTTCTTCACTCAAATGAGCAAGACAAGCTATGTGTTCTTCGGTTTCATCCCTCCTTTTCATGCCGGGTAAGGATGGACGTTCATAACCTCCACCTGTCTCCTTGAACCGGAGACACTTTCGAGCTTCCAGCCGAGGATGATCGGAAAGAGATCTTCTTCTCAAAATATTCGGGGATGAGCTTGGTTTTGTGACAACCAATTCATGCCAATAATGACATCATAATCCTGGAGCCTCGCTCAGGACTGAAGTCTATTTTTACTCTATAGTCACCGAAGTTATTTCACAAATCCTTGCTGAAATTTACTAAGGGACACTACATTGACCTAGCGGGTGAAAGAGACAATTCCAAAGTAAACCCCATGGAGTCTGAGGAGTTTCCAAGCAGATAAGCGACTAAATGTAATGATATGTGAGCGAGATAGGTGGCTCAAGAATCCAAACAAAACTTGTACGCAGAACTAAAGATCATGAAGTTACCCTCAATCTGTGGAGGTTTTCATCCCACTTCTCAGCGAGTAGCAATATGGTTGCTTTGCCGAGGAACATTTTGGTTGTGCCTTGTTGGAAGGGTGGTGTACATTGTTTCGCGAGGTGGTGTGGCTGTCGGGCTATGGAAATTCGGCCTTGGGGGCATTCTGGAACCGATTCTGGTTTGTAGGCCTGGGTGGTACAGGCGAGACAGGACACTCCCACCCCACAAAATGATC
>JAJJWW010012508.1:0-12154 GCA_023531295.1 Papaver armeniacum
TGGTAGGAGCTAAAAGAAGATTTATCCTACGTCTTACTGCAAGTGCACATGCCTATTGGAGGCGTGGCAAGCACAGGTCGATCCCACAGAGAAGTGGTGTGTGCTATGATTGAACTAAGGGCTTCTCTTAACTGATTTCTAGTAAATGTAACACAAGATTGGTTTGTTGTTGTTGAAACAACTGAGTTGAGATTGCTGTGACACTGAACTAAGGTAGCAATGAGCACAATATGTTGAAAACAAAGGTGTGAGAGCACTAGGATGATTGACTCCACTCTCTAAACCTATGCTAAGGTAATACAAAGCCTCTCTTTGTTCTACTGCCTTCCCTTGAAGGCTTCACATGGAAATAATCTAGCTAACTCTCCCTAATTACCCCTAGTATCACTGGTCTTCTTACAGTACCAGTGATCACAGGCAAATTTGGTTCAATAACTAGTTATATCACTAATCAATATTCATAAAAGAACAAGTTGAGACTCTGATAACTTTCACATTGAATTAGATAGTTTCATCTTCACCCTAGCCAGGTGAATTAGAACATTATGCAGAGAAAAATAAACAAATTGAAATTACAATTGCAAAAACTAAACCCTAAAACAGACTAACTTCTCTCATAACATAAACTTCCATTTTTATACCTCACAAGTGCTGAAATTAGCATTTAATGGAATACCCAGACCTGTCTCTTCTGTTCCTTCGGCTCTGGTTCACATGCAAGGGCAAACCCTAATTCCATTTATCTCTAACATAGCCTCTTGGGAAGAGAAGCTATATGAGAGATAACTAGAAATAGGGGTGTCGGAAGAGATGACTGTGGTGCTGTTGGTGTTGGGAGCTGAGGCTGGTACGGGTGGTGGGAGAAACGACGGAGGAGATGGCTCTGCCATTTTTGGTCGGGGAAGAAGAGGGGTGATGTTGTTTCTGGGTTTGTCGGGGGAGAATAAGAAAGAGAAGATGGAATAGGGAATGGGTTTGGATCGATAGTGTAAGGGTGTGGGATGTTTTGCTGTGAAGCGGGTATAGCGAGATGACGATGCGAAGGCCGGAGCGAGCGTTGGATCTTGGGGGACAGATCTAAACGGCTGAGGAAGTGTTGGGGTGTTTTGGTGTTGAGCAGAGACATCAAGGAATGATGTGAGTAAAGTAGCGAGCGTTGAATGCATAAGATGAAGATCTCAACGGCTCAGAAATGATGGGCTCGGATCCGGGTCGGGTCTTGGATAGCTTGGGCCCATGTCTTGTAAATGGGTTGCTCCTTGTTGGGTTGCAACTGTTGCGCGCGGGCTTTGGCTTTCTGCTCCATAGACGCTTGACTCCAGTTCTTCGCTCTTTTGGCTCCTTAGTTTCTCCGAACTTTATTTATTACCTAAAAACACAAAATTAATTAGTACAAATATTTATTCTTGAAAACAAAGAAAACTCAGAATTTGGGATAATATCTGACTTCTGAGCACAAAAGATGAGTAAAATGCCAATAAATAGATGTATAAATATGCAATATTTGGCACTCATCAAATACCCTCAAACCTGAATTTTACTTGTCCTCAAGTGAAATGAAATTAAGAAATCCTAACTATACCCCGTCGCAGGTTTCTCGAATGCATTTAGCGTATGCACTAAGCCTTTAAACCCCTAGGTGTCCCTAGTGGACGAGTTGTAGTCTCGTGAGGGTTTGAGAGGTGTACCCACAAAACCTTCTCCAACTTCGAGTGTAAAAGAGTCTCAAGCATCCAAGGAGCTATGAGGACATAGAGTTTCGCATGCTAGTAACATGAAGTTAGAACTACCAAAGAACGTATTCTCATCCTTAAGTCCGAGCGAGAAGTAACCATACCATATGAAAGAATTGGATTCGATTGTGATCATAAGTCTCGACTTCGCCTCACTATTAGGGTTTTATGATAATTGCACTCAAAAAGATCCTCTTTTAGTCTCTCATGTGTGCGGCGAGGAATAAAGAGAGAAATCCTGACACGTTGTAGGTAAGAAGGATAACCTTCCAAATAAAATCTGGAGACTCCACAAAAGTGTGGACAAAAAGAATCTTTTACGATGATCTCTAAGAAAGAAATCAACCATTAGCAAGGATGGGAGTACTCACTTACCTTCTCACCCGATCGGCAATTAATATCACTCTCATAAGATTCATAGAAACGTCTTCAATCTTCGGTCTTCGGTCTTCAAATGTTGATGATGAACTTCGAACTTTACAAAAACTTGACAAACATTTTTTTTTTTTTTTTTGGTATCAAAACTAAGAAAATAACAATATATTTTTTTTTTTTTTTTTTTTTTTTTGAAAATAAAAATAAAAACAATAAAGACTCAAAAAAATTTTACACTTGTCTTGATTTCACAAACTTCATTATTTCTCATCCTATTTTCTTTTCTTTGTTGCACGTAAACCTTGGACTATCTCAACTTTTCTTCAAATATTCTGATGATGCTCCGCTTGCTGACGATGATGTGTTTCTATGAATCTGTTGATTGAGAGGGAGAGAGTGATGCTAACTGCAAATCGGTATTTAGAAGAAGTTTTCATCTTTAGACGTCACCCTCATGATTGACGGAATTAGCACTCAAGAGATCAAAAATAGTGCTGAAAGTGGTGCGAAGTTGGGTAGCTCACCATTCCTACCCGGAATTGACGTACGGTGACACACACTCTAAAAGCTTTTCTAGAAAGTCACAAAGAGTGAAGGTCGGTACCTCGCTTGATGTAAAATGGGTAGTCTCCACTATGGGTGATCACAATTCTACTACCGAATATCTAAACAGCACCTAATTCGCCCTCCGGTATGGTTAAATCCAACTTTAACGCTCTAATCAACTAAGGAACCCGATTGTGTTCTCCCAGTACTTCCAAGTTCTTGTTATTTCGGTCGAGACTCTCTATGTAAACATAGCTAGAAGCATGCTAGTGACTCTAAAATCTCTACAAGTTTGAGGTTTTTATGCAAATTTTTGAGTTTTTCAATTATTTTATTTATTTTTTTTTTTTTTTTTTTTTTTTTTTTTTTTTTTTTGTAAAAGAAGTAAAACAAAAAGACTAAAAACTCTAAATGCAAATCACACCCCCAAACCTAGATCAAACATTGTCCTCAATGTGGCAACAAATATAAAGAATTTAAATAAAATACATACCATGAGAACTATGTTGAGTAGAGAAAAGGAAAGAGATTACTCTAGGATGTACAAGAGGGTGTTGCTAAACCATAGAAAGATGAATGCTTTGAAAGCAAACAATCAAGAGCGCAAGACAAAAGTTTGGTTAGCACACATAAAAACTATGCAAAAAGAAAAAGAAAAAGGGAAAGAGAATGGATTTTTAGTCCATATGTATGTACACAAGTGAACTAGATCAGTCCACATAGATGGGGTCTTCCAAGTCAACGGTCTCAACTTCTGGTGGAAGATGCTCCAGAAATGGTTTCAATCTCTGACCATTGACTTTGAAAATGTTCTTGTTTGCTGGGTTTTCAACTTCTATAGACTCCATGGGGAAACACGGTACGTACCAAGAATGGTCGACCATCGAGAACGTAGCTTTCACGGAAACAAATGCAATCTAGTGTTGTACAATAAAACTTTCGACTGGGGTGAAAGACTTGCGCAGAATGCGCTTGTCGTGAAACACTTTCATCCTATGTTTTGTACGTTTTGGCACTGTCATATGCATCATTTCTCAACTCTTCTAACTCATTGAGTTGAAGTTTTCTACGGGTTCCAGCCTTTATCAAGATCAAAATTCAATTTCTTCACAGCCCAATATGCACGGTGTTCTAACTCAACAGGTAAATGACATGCTTTCCGTACACAAGTCCGTAAGGAGACATCCCAATGGGAGTCTTGTATGCAGTTCTATAGGCCCATAAAGCATCGTTTAAGCGCAAAGACCAATCTTTCCTAGAAGGATTGACGGTCTTCTCCAGGATATGCTTAATTTCCCTATTAGAAACTTCTACTTGGCCCTTTGGTTTGAGGATGGTAAGGTGTTGCAACCTTGTGAGTGATTCCATACTTGCGCACTAGTGATTCAAAGGGTCTATTGCAAAAATGACTACCTCCATCACCGATTATTGCTCTAGGGGTTCCAAAACGGGAGAAAATGTTCTCCTTAAGAAAAGAAAGAACAACTTTATGGTCGTTGGTTTTGGATGCAATGGCCTCTACCCACTTAGAGACATAATCGACAGCAACAAGAATGTATAACTTACCTTCAGAGTTAGGAAATGGACCCATGAAATCAATACCCCAAACATCAAACAGCTCAACAATCAAAATGGGTTGTAAGGGCATCATGTTTCTCCTAGATATACTTCCTAATTTCTGGCATCGGTCACAAGCAACACAAAAAGCATGGCAATCCTTAAACAGTGTTGGCCAATAGAAACCGCTTTGCAAGATCTTTGCAGCAGTTTTCTTGGCACTAAAGTGGCCTCCACATGCATGGTCATGACGAAAGAAATGACGTCCCTTTGGTGGTGGGGACACATCTCCTAATGATTTGGTCTTGGCAGTACTTAAACAAATATGGGTCATCCCAAAGGAAATGTTTAACTTCAGCCAAGAATTTAGAACGGTCTTGTTTAGACCAATGCAAGGGCATTCTACCTGTAGCAAGGTAGTTCACAATATCAGCAAACCAAGGCATTTCAGACACAAGCATCAATTGCTCATCAGGAATGATTCCCCTAATCAACATGAGACTCATCAAGATTCAACATTCAACCTAGACAAGTGATCGGCAACAACATTCTCGACCCTTTCTTATCTCGAATTTCGAGGTTAAACTCTTGTAGCAAGAGTATCCATCGAATTAGACGAGCCTTAGCATCTTTCTTAGACAAAAGATATCTCAATGCAGCATGATCGAGAATAAATGATGACCTTAGACCCTATCAAATAAGATCTAAACTTGTCTAATGCAAACACAACAAACTAGCAACTCCTTCTCGGTAGTGGAATAATTCAATTGAGCATCATTAAGTGTTTTACTAGCATAGTAGATCACATAAGGGAGTTTGTCTACTCTTTGGCCTAAAACAGCTCCTACAAAGATAGTCAGACGCATCACACATAATCTCAAATGGTAATGACCAATCAGGTGGTCTGACTATAGGGGCAGATGTAAGGAGAGCCTTCGGTTGCTCCCATGCTTCCTTACAAGCATCATCAAAGACAAATGCAACATCTTTTGCAAGAAGATTGCACAAAGGTCGTGAAATTTTACTAAAGTCTTTGATGAATCGGCGGTAAAAACCCGCATGGCCTAGAAATGATCTGATGTCCCTCACAGGAACGAGGTTGAGGCAAGTGTTGAATGAGATCTACCTTGGCTTTGTCTACTTCTATGCCTTTTCCGAGATGATATGCCCTAGAACAATGCCTGAGTTAACCATGAAATGACATTTTTCCCAATTCAAAACCAAACTCTTTTCTTTACACCTAATCAGCACACAAGTGAGGTGATGCAAGCACTCATCAAAAGAAGAACCAAACACCTAAAAATCATCCATAAAAATCTCAAGAAACTTATCTACCATGTCGGAAAATATGCTCATCATGCAACGTTGAAAAGTAGCGGGTGCATTGCACAGCCAAAAAGGCATACGACGATAAGCAAATGTTCCATAAGGACATGTAAATGTGGTCTTTTGTTGGTCTTCGGGTGCTATGTGAATTTGGTTGTAGCAGAATAGCCATCTAAGAAGCGGTAGTGACTATGTTTGGCTAACCTTTCCAACATTTGGTCAATGAAGGGAAGGGAAAATGGTCTTTCTTGGTTCTTGTGTTCGGTTTTCTATAATCAATACATACTCGCCACCCGGTGGTCACACGGGTGGGAATGAGCTCATTCATCTCGTTTTGAACAACAATAATGCCAGGACTTCTTGGGTACTACTGAATAGGGGTGACCCCACTGGCTATCAGGGACGGGGTAGATGATACCCGCATCAAGCAGTTTCAGAATCTCACCCTTGACAACATCTCTCATGTTGGGGTTAAGTCTCCTTTGCATTTCTCTAGATGGTTTAGTGTTCTCTTCGAGGTTTATGTGATGCATGCAAATTGTGGGACTTATACCCTTAAGATCGGAGATGGTCCAACCTAAGGCTCCTTTATGTTCTTGAAGTACTTCTAAGAGTCTACTTTCTGTTCTCGTGTCTAAACATGATGCAATAATCACGGGTAAAGTGTCGGAAGGACCTAAGAAAGCATACTTTAAGGTATCAGGTAATGGCTTCAGATCAAGCTTAGGTGGTGTCTCAAGAGGTGGGGCAGATTTGGTATCAGAGAGTGGAAGTGCTTCCACTGCATTCTGCCACTTAGCAATATCCATGTGTGGGACAGATTCAAGCAAAGAGTTAATTTCACCAATGTACTTAGACTCGAAGAGATCTAAGTCAAAGTTATCTAAACATGCTTGCAAAGGGTCCATTGACAAAATGTCGGGCAAAGAGTCTTGGATCAGACTCTCGATCATGTTAATCTCATGCAAATCGGTATCATCACAATCAATGGGTTGTTGACTAGTGTTAAAAACATTCAGCTCTACGGTCATGTTACCAAAAGACAATTTCAACACACCATTACGACAATTGATGATGGCATTGGACGTCGCCAGGAAAGGACGTCCTAAAATCACAGGAATGTGATTACTTGGGTTTTGCACGGGTTGAGTGTCTAAGACAATGAAGTCTACAGGAAAGAAGAATTTATCAACCTTGATTAACACATCTTCAATAATACCACGGGGATTCTCACGGATGTCCGCTAGCGAGCGTAACAGTGTGGGATTGACTCCCAAGGCCCAATTGCACATACACAGAGTATGGCAAAGATTCACACTGGCTCCTAAGTCTAGTAACGCCTTTTCGACCGTATGGTCACCTATATTGCATGTAATCGTTGGACTACCGGGTCTCTAAACTTAGTTGGAATCTTGTTTTGGATTATGGAGCTCACTTGCTCGGTGAGGAAGGCACGCTTATGCACATGAAGCTTACGCTTTTGTGTGCAAAGGTCCTTCAAAAACTTAGCATAGGTGGGTATTTGTCTAATTGCTTCGAGAAATGGAATGTTTATGTTAACTCTCTTGAACATTTCCAAAATCTCATTGTATTGGTTACCCCCTTCCTTGTTGCACCAACCTTTGTGGGAATGGAGCAACGGGTACATGACTTGGCAAAGAAACATCAACATCGGTAGGACTCTTGGTCTTATCAACATGCTCAGATTCTTTCTCTACGGTGGATGGATGCGGTGTTGTGTGTCTTTGGTGAGTCGATGGAGACTCGCTTGATGGTGGTACACCTACATTGTTCTCAACAATTCTACCACTACGGAGGGTGGTGATGGCATTTGCTTGACTATGTGAAGTTTCATTGCGGGTAGAGGAGCCTGCTTTGAAACACATTCTTTGGATTTTGTTGGGGTTGACTAGGAAAATTTCCTTTTTCTCTCTCATTCAATGCATCACAGATTTGACCCATTTTAAGTTCTAGACTTGTGAAACGTTGGTCGGTGGTTTTCCTAAGTTCGTAAGATTTTGGGTTAACAGACAGACCACGGTCTTCAAAGCTAGTCTTTTTCTCTGAGTCTTTGAGTGGGTGGTTGTACTTGGGGGTTTCTAGGATATGAGTATCCTTGGTTATTATTTGTTGGTCCCCCTTGTCTCTTTGGTCCCTTGGACCATGAGAAGTTAGGGTGATTCCTCCACCCTGGGTTATAGGTTTGAGAATACGGGTTGTTCTCTTGCCTATGGTATAATGCATTGGCTTGCTCAGTTTTGGACTCTTGAAATGCATGTAAATCTGGGCAGCTGTCCACTAAGTGGTCAGAACTATGGCATGCGGCACAAGTGGCCATATCAATTTGGTCACGGAGAGTAGGGGCATTAGATTTTACATTCTTTTCCAACTCAAGCACTTCTATTCTCCGGGCCAAAGATGCCATTTTTGCATTTCCCTCAAAGTCGACTCGATTCTATGAACATTTTGTGCGGGGGTGGTCGTTTCGGTTCTCGGATGGACTCCCATTGTTGAGTCTTTTCAGCGACTTCGATTAGAAAAGTCCAAGCGTCATCAACACTCTTGTCAATAAATGCACCATTGCACATTGACTCGACTGTGGTACGGGTTCTAACATCTAGACCCTCATACAAGATTTGCACAAGTCTCCATTTTTCAAAACCATGGTGGGGACATTGGAGCAATAATTCATTGAATCTCTCCAAGTATTTTGCTAGAGTTTCGTCTTTCTAATTGCACAAAACCATTTAGACTTTGGCGAATTGTCGCCATCTTATGGTTTGGGAAAAACTTTTGAAAAACTCTTTTGTGAGGTCATCCCAAGGTTCTAATGGATTGTGGTTGTAGAGCATGAAGCCAAGACTTGGCTTTGTCTTTGAGAGAGAAAAGGAAACAATCTCAATTTGAGGGACTCCTCTGTCATTTGGTTAAAACGCGAGTCCCACAAATATCCTCAAAGTCTCTCACGTGATGGTAGGGGTTCTCAGCATTGACCCCTCTAAACACGGGTAGCATATGAATGGTGCTTGCTTTCGGTTCAAACCGACTAAAGCATCGCTTGGTAGAATGATGCAAGAGGGCTGGCTTGCCCTAGTTGGGTACATGTAGTCCTTGAGACTACGGGGTTGGTTTAGTTCATCACCCATAGTTTCTGTTTCTGATGGGTCTGGGCTTGGGCTTTCGGTTGAAGAACTGGGTATGCTTACGATTTCGTCCGGGCGGATTCTAACTAGTCGGTTTGTTTGGTCTCTAAAAGACACAATCATAGCCTAGCTAGCGCATCTAGCATGTTAACATACAATCGAATTCAACACATAAAAGCAAAAACTCAAAAATGACTCACCAATACAAGACTCAAGCCTAAAGGATGGCCTTTTGATGTTGTAAGGCCCAGCTGAATAGGTTGATTCTAGCCCAAAAGGTGTGATGTGGGCTCAGTTTTGTTTAAACCCAGCAGCTGAACTTATGTGGGCTGAAGGTTGGCTTTGTGGGTTTGAGATTGGCTTTGTACAGCCCAAATGCTGCACGGCCCAGATTGTGGGAAGCCTAGCAGGTGTGGGTTCCAGCCCAGATGATGTGGGCTTCGGTTTGCTTGCAGACCAGCAGCGGGCAACTTAGCCTAGGGGAAACCTGGTGTGTGTGGGCTTGAGATTACTGCACAGCCCAGTGAATTGGTACAGGGTTCAGTTTGTGGAACAGCACAGCCTTGCACTTCACAGCACAGGGAAAGCAGCAATTAGGTAGGAAGCATTGAGCAACTCAGTGCACAAGTGAATACCCACAAACTGCAGCACACAGCAGAGCTCAGATTGGTAGGAGAACAAAGAGTTAAAAAAAAAAAATTGTGTGGTGCACTGGGTATGGGATGTGCTCACTCAATGGTGAAGCATGTGCCGGGTTGTGCGTGGCATACAAGTGAGATGTTAAAATTGGTGCAAAGATGCACAAAAGCAACAGAGTGTCAAATGGCTTGGTGATCAAGAGAAAATGACAGCACAAGGCAATTTACAGTTTATACAATGGCACAGCACATGATATTGAACACAAGGGAATAACAGAGTTGGGTATCTTCAGTTCCGAGCATACATAAAGGTGCAGAGCAGATGGCTCATAACCTCAATTTCACAAGGTCTCATACACAAGGTCACATTCAAATCACAATTCAAGTTTGAGAACATTCAACTCTCGGCGGGGTTGCACAATCAAAGGAAAAGAGCAGGGTTTGAGAAGAATACTCAAGAAGCTAATAGTCTCAGCTAAGGGAAGGGTTGTTATGGCTAAAACCACTGGCCGATAAACTAGAGTATGCACAAACTCCAGCTCATACAGTTAACTAAGATGCACTTAAGGGGTGGTATGAGAATGAGCTAAACTAGAGTTCAACTTTCCACGGGATATGCTCGAGATATGCTCGGGTCAACACAAGGCTCGTGCAAAGGTTCATTCACAGATTCACGATTCAAAGTCTAGCTTGCTATCATTCATTCATTCGAGTTTGAGATACATTACCACCGGTATAGTATTGGGTTTAGGCAATTCCACCTCAATTCAGACTCCTTTGTTCTTTCCTTGATCTTGCTCGTTTGCTCCAAAAGTACACTGCTAGCTCAAAGACAAAGATCAGTTCTCAAACTTCACAGTTAAAGCAATACAGTACTACTGCTATAATGACGAAGCTCAGAGCTTTTGAATGAAATGAAATGAAACTGGAAGCTTTAATGAAATTGAGTAAGTCAGTTGCAAGTTCTCAACCTCAGCTACCGCATGTGCACAACAATGACTACGAGAGGAACAAGAGATGATGAGCTAAAATAAGCACAAACGAACACTAGTCCTAAAAGATGCAGATATATATACAGAGTTGAGCCAAGTTACATTAATATGCGGCTTATGTAATGAAACAGAGATGCAGAAGTGATATTTAAACTAAGCTACAGATGCAAAGGCAGGGAAAATCAAGAGTTAAGCCAAGTTAACACAGATCAGTGCAAAAGAGCAAAGATTGTTAAGCACATATATACAATGGATGACTGAAAATCAGTAAGGCAAGTTAAAGATCAACAGGGCACACTACCAAATCCCCGGCAACGGCGCCAAAAACTTGGTAGGAGCTAAAAGAAGATTTATCCTACGTCTTACTGCAAGTGCACAGGCCTATTGGAGGCGTGGCAAGCACAGGTCGATCCCACAGAGAAGTGGTGTGTGCTATGATTGAACTAAGGGCTTCTCTTAACTGATTTCTAGTAAATGTAACACAAGATTGGTTTGTTGTTGTTGAAACAACTGAGTTGAGATTGCTGTGACACTGAACTAAGGTAGAAATGAGCACAATATGTTGAAAACAAAGGTGTGAGAGCACTAGGATGATTGACTCCACTCTCTAAACCTATGCTAAGGTAATACAAAGCCTCTCTTTGTTCTACTGCCTTCCCTTGAAGGCTTCAGATGGAAATAATAAGCTAACTCTCCCTTAATTACCCTAGTATCACTGGTCTTCTTACAGTACCAGTGATCACAGGCAAATTTGGTTCAATAACTAGTTATATCACTAATCAATATTCATAAAAGAACAAGTTGAGACTCTGATAACTTTCACATTGAATTAGATAGTTTCATCTTCACCCTAGCCAGGTGAATTAGAACATTATGCAGAGAAAAATAAACAAATTGAAATTACAATTGCAAAAACTAAACCCTAAAACATGAGACCTTTTTTTCTCTCACAACATAAACTTCCATTTTATACCTCAAAATCTTCAAATTAGCATTTAATGGAATACCCAGACCTGTCTCTTCTGTTCCCTCGGCTCTGGTTCACATGCAAGAGTAAACCCTAATTCCATTTATCTCTAACATAGCCTCTTGGGAAGAGAAGCTATATGAGAGATAACTAGAAATAGGGGTGTCGGAAGAGATGTCTGTGGCGCTGTTGGTGCTGAGGCTGGTACGGGTGGTGGGAGAAACGAAGGAGGAGATGGCTCTGCCATTTTTGGTCGGGGAAGAAGAATGGGTGTGATGGTTTTCGGGGTTTGTCGGGGGAGAATAAGAAAGAGAAGAGGGATTGGGAATGGGTTTGGATCGATGAGTGTAAGGGTGTGGGAGGTTTGGGTGTGGCGGGTATAGCGAGATGAGTTGATGAGGAAGGCGGAGCGAGCGTTGGATCTTGGGGGACAGATCTGAACGGCTGAGGAAGTGTTGGGGTGTTTTGGTGTTGAGCGGAGACATCAAGGAATGATGTGAGTAAGGTAGCGAGCGTTGAATGCATAAGATGAAGATCTCAACGGCTCAGAAATGATGGGCTCGGATCCGGGTCGGGTCTTGGATAGCTTGGGCCCATGTCTTGTAAATGGGTTGCTCCTTGTTGGGTTGCAACTGTTGCGCGCGGGCTTTGGCTTTCTGCTCCATAGATGCTTGACTCCAGTTCTTCGCTCTTTTGGCTCCTTAGTTTCTCCGAACTTTATTTATTACCTAAAAACACAAAATTAATTAGTACAAATATTTATTCTTGAAAACAAAGAAAACTCGAGAATTTGGGATAATATCTCGATTTCGAGCACAAAAGATGAGTAAAATGCCAATAAATAGATGTATAAATATGCAATATTTGGCACTCATCA